>CM031600.1:45235086-45250448 GCA_018398815.1 Conus ventricosus
GGAGTCTTTAACATGAAGACTGTGTGACTACAATAATGACTGATTGTTGAATGCTCCTGTCGAATGCTACTGCTCGGACAAAATTGTAATGGTTCTTGAGTGGCCAAAATGAATGGCGCGGGAGGAACACCACTGGTTTGGGATGGCAGAAAAGAAACAAAAAGCATACACAAAAAAAAGAAAAAAAAAAAAAAGAAAAAAAGAGCCGTTCATATTTTGGGTGTGAACATACACGGCTCACTCTTTGGATAGAACTAACATTCCTTAAAACTCTCTTTTGATTTAGTCTTAGAATTGTTGTCACAAAAGCACCAACCTTGTGCTTGATATGTCCCTTCTCAGAGAATGAAGAGAGGATGAATGCTATAACTTCCTTACCTACACTCACTTATATTCACGTGCTTATCTGAAAGAAAAGGGAATGGAGGAAATTGCAGTAAACTCATATATATATATATATATATATATATATATATATATATATATATATGAATATAACCAAAGAGCCTAAAATGATTTTAAAAGTGCTCGACCCCTTGGGGAGCAACATTTGTCAATGATGGTGTTCAACAATGCAGCAGTGGAATACCAGGAGGCACTACAAACAAGTGGATACAATTACAAACTACAATACAACCCGGACAACAACACAAATAAAAGCAAGAAAAATAGGAAAAGAAAAATCATATGGTATAACCCCCCATACGACGGGAAACTCAAAACAAACATAGGGAAAGAATTCTTCAAAATCCTAGCAACTTCATTTCCAAAAGAGCACAAACTGTCCAAAATATTTAACAAAAACACTGTCAAACTATCGTACTCATGTATGCCCAACCTCAAAAACCTGATTGACGCATCCAACAAAATGAAAATCAACACAGCAAAGAAGGGTGAAGAAAGGAAATCTTGCAATTGCACGAGAAAGGAGCAGTGCCCACTAAACAATAAATGTCTCCACAAAAACATTGTATACCAGGCTACTGCAACATCAGAAAATGAAAAAGAAACATACATAGGGATCACTGAAAACCACTTCAAAACCAGATATGCAAACCACAAACAGTCATTCAATAAAGAAAAATATAAAAACCAACAGAACTGAGCAAATATGTCTGGAAACTTAAAGATGCAAAAACAAGCTACAATATATCCTGGAAAATCATAAAAAGAGCATCACCATACAGCAATGTTTCAAAAAGGTGCAACCTATGTTTAACTGAAAAATGGTTAATACTATGCAAACCACACTTAGCAACTTTAAACACCAAAACAGAAATAGTAAACAACTGCAGGCATAAATGGAAATCGTTGTTAGTGAACACACACCCAAAACAAAAACCTAAAAGCCCCCAAAAACACGTGCAGCCAACCCGCACGTGCAAACAACCGCAAACGGGAACCCACACGCTATATAACATCGGCGGTGGGCAAACCAAAAACATCCTGATGACAGCGCAGCAAGCTCGAAACAAATTTGTAGAGTTTTAACCTCGAGTTTTTAACATCATTGACAAATATATATATATATATATATATATATATATATATATATATATATATATATATATATATATATATATATATATATATATTGTTAAAATAGGTTTTTTAAAACAGAATCTACAAATTTGTTTCGAGCGCGTTGCGCTGTCATCAGGATGGTTTTTGGTTTGCCCACCGCCGATGTTATATAGCGTGTGGGCTCCCGTTTGCGGTTGTTTGCACGTGCGGGTTGGCTGCACGTGTTTTTTGGGGGCTTTCAGGTTTTTGTTTTGGGTGTATTCACTAACAACGATTTCCATTTATGCCTGCAGTTGTTTACTATTTCTTTTGGTGTTTAAAGTTGCTAAGTGTGGTTTGCATAGTATTAACCATTTTTCAGTTAAACATAGGTTGCACCTTTTTGAAACATTGCTGTATGGTGATGCTCTTTTTATGATTTTCCAGGATATATTGTAGCTTGTTTTTGCGTCTTTAAGTTTCCAGATATATTTGCTCAGTTCTGTTGGTTTTTATATTTTTCTTTATTAAATGACTGTTTGTGGTTTGCATATCTGCTTTTGAAGTGGTTTTCAGTGATCCCTATGTATGTTTCTTTTCCATTTTCTGATGTCACAGTGGCTTGGTATACAATGTTGTTGTGAAGGCATTTATTGCTCAGGGGGCACTGCTCTTTTTTGATGCAGTTGCAAGATTTCCTTTCTTCACCCTTCTTTGCTGTGTTGGTTTTCATTTTATTAGATGCGTCAATTAAATTTTTGAGGTTGGGCATGCATGAATACGATAGTTTGACGGTGTTTTTGTTGAACATCTTATATAGTTTGTGTTCTTTTGGGAACGAGGTTGTTAAAATTTTAAAGAATTCTTTTCCTATGTTTGTTTTGAGTTTTCCGTCGTATGGTGGGTTGTACCATGTGATTTTTCTTTTCCTGTTTTTCTTATTTCTATTTGTGTTATTGTCTGGATTGTATTGTAGTTTGTAGTTGTACCCACTTTTTTGCAGTGCTTCTTGATATTCTACTGCTGCATTGTTGAATACTCTTTCATTGCATGACAGGTTTGATAGTCTCTGATTTATGCCATTGGGTATGGCTTTTAATACAGATGGTGGGTGGTTGCTTTTGATGTTTACATAGATAGGTGTGTCATTGGGCTTCTTGTATGGTTTATATATGTAGTTGATGAGATCAAGTGTTATGTCTAAGTAGTTTACTACCTTTTTGTTTGCTTCAATGGTGATTTTAAGTTGTGGTTTTGGAAGATTTTACATAATTCTTTTTTCTTATTTTCAATGGTTCTTGGGTTGTTGGTTAGTGCAGCAAGGCCGTCGTCTCTGTATAATCCAACTTGTTTTCCGAGTTGTTTCTTGATGTTGGATAGCATAAATAGTCCGAACAGCTCGCATGTTTCTGCACCGTCATATGATCCCATGGTTACGTCAAATGTTGAGTTTCTGTTCGTTTTCTTGATCCAGGTTTCATTTTTGCTGTACAGTAGCGTTTTCTTGGTGTGGAATATGATTTCCATTTCTGACCCTGTTATGTCTGTATGGTTACTAGCATAGTAGATTTTTACCCATCCATAGATGAGGAACTGCTCACCAAAGCTCTGAAATTTGCTAGTAACCATACATTATCTTCATCCCGTTCAACCCAAGCAATACAGCGATATCTATTCACATATTATGCAAACATCTGTACGTTATATCAGCATTAATGAAAGCATATGTAGTAAATGGATGGTACAATGCGCACTCGCACACACACTTTTACATTCCAAGTAATCCAACCTGAACAACGGGGAAAAAAACAACACAAAAACACACACATTACGGCTTGAATGATCTGCTCAATCTTGTACGTATTGGTTCCTAAAACTCCAGGCCATAAAGTCTTTTTCAATAGTGAAATACATGTTTTGGTCTGTGCCAACATATGTTAATAATATATTGGACTGGATTTTCTAGTGAATACTCTGAAAGCTATTGTCACTCTAAAGACGTTTTTATTGTACAAAGGCATCAGTAAATGACAATTGCTTGGCACTATGAAGGATTAAACACTGCTGCTACTGAAAACATAAAAGTTCAAAAATAGCGTTTCCTCATAGGGAAAAGTGCTAACAATTCCTTAGATACACTTTACATGTGAAGAACATATATGTTAAACACAGACATGAACAGACATTCAAAGGAAAGGGTCAGTTGTGAGAAGCAGTATCTTAAACATATAGATATATCTTTTATGTGCTTTGTCATTGAATTCTCACTCTGTGAGTAAAAAGTTCGAGGCACAGCATCGCTTGGTAGACACAGTGAATCCAAATTTTTCTGGTCTTCCAGATCGGTATACATTCAAATCAGCTAGCACCAAAGGGGTCATCGTGGGCCCAAGCCTCTATGTCCGCCAGATAATAAAACAGACCGAATGCTTATGTGTATAGACAACGTCTGGTAAAACACATCTGTAATTAACTGGCCTTGGGATGACGTTATTCTGGCCTGAGAGACATGAACACTGACCATAATCCGGACTGAGCAAAGTGCAACGCTACCTTGGACCTTCCTCCAGGCTGCAAGCGTAGGCTGCGCTGGCTTCCTCTTCAGCGTGGAATCTTTTAAGAATGAAGAGAGTGGCCAGCAGCACTAAGACACTCTCCACAACCACACCTACAAGCAGCTTCATGCTGATCGGTGCAGTGTCCAGGCCTCGTGGCATTGTGCTGCTAAAGAAACTGAAGGAGAACATCATCATCATGTACAAAAGGGATGCATAAGAACACACACACACACACACACACACACACACACACACACACACACACACACACATACACACACACACACACACACACCACACACACACACACACACACACACACACACACACACACACACACATTCAATGTTCTCCCCACGAAGTTTCAGGCATAATAAATCTCTTTTCTTGTTCTGTGTGTCTTGATGTTGTTGCTATTGTTGTCTGCGACTTATACAATTTGCTGAACAGTTTGATATTATGTGTTTAAAAGATTTACAATTTCCTCTATGTTGTACCTAATTTTTTAAAACTTCTTTATAAATGATACCTGCCGTCTTCTGCATTAAGGATGAAATACTGTTCCAAACGGGCACTGCAGCCACTATGGATATATACCACTTGCAGTATATAGTCCCACCGTTTTCCATTTCATAGAATAAATGGCGGCACAAATTGCTCGTCATTTTAATGTATATGTAAATTCTATAAGACAATGGAGAGTTTTTGAACGGCTGAGACAAGTCGATTGGAGAAATATTATCTTAAAAAAACATTACCCCAAAACACTTGCTTGTTTACACAATTCTTCATGCCCATAATAAACCTGTACTTCTCAACTAGGACAACAAAAACAACAACGACAACGACGACGACGACAACAATAACAACAACAACAGCAACAACAGCTTACTGTTTTTAGTTCAAAACACTGATCTTTTAAGACTTCTAATCCAAATATATACATCATTTGAGACTGTTGCAAACAGTTGGACTCTCACTTACTGTTAGTGGTCAGTTAAGATTTGCATATCTGGAGTTTCGCTTTCCATGTGTTCATTTTTTTGTGATGCTTGTTTACCAAACAATCATGCGTATATTGCATGATGATTCCGGAAGTTCACCACTTGGAAAATGGTGGACGTCGTTAATACTTTCACGGAATATATCTTTGCCATCGATATGCCAGCACAGAGCATAAGAATACACACTGAAGTTCATCGTCCCTACCAGATTCACACAATGGACACAACAACTCCCCTTTTGTATGGACATTATATCTCTGAAGATGCATAGCAATATGCGAAACCCAGACCTGAATTTAGTTAGTTCTATAGATAAATGAGAGAAAGACAAAAGTTCAAGAGAGAATTAAAACTGAAAGTGAAATCGTTTCAGAAGGATATGCATTTGTTTGGGACGGTCGCAATGGTCATTGAATATTGATTTGTGAATCATCTGTTGTAATTAAAGGCTTTGAACGTATCACCAGAGTCGACTTGTATTCTGCCCGGATCGATTCAACGCGAGATCAGAACCAACACTTACCTGCAAATCATCTCAGTCAGTGTTAAGTCTACTCAGGTTTATCAATCAATTTGACAGTGCATTTCCGGATTTCTCTTTTGTTGTTGATATAAGATGCGCAGTACTGTTACTTTAAAAAGTAGGGGAGGGCATATGCGTTAATGTGTTTATTGTGTCGTAAACATATCAACGTGAAAGCGTCAGCACACCATACATTTGTACACGAATAACCCAGTACCTTTGTATCAAACGTTAAAACATAAAGTCAGCGTACGACTGTCCTGCTGTAAACAAAACATAGACATTACATGGTGAGTATGAGTTAGTCTTTATTTTAAAAAGAAAGGGGGGGGGGGGGGTAGAAAAAAGAGACCATAGGAAAAAAAAGGAGGATGGAGGCCCCACATATTAAAAAAAAAGAAAAATGTAAAATAATTTTAAAAAGTAAAAAAAAAGAAAAAAAGAAGATGAAGAAAAAAAAAAAGAAAAAAGTGCAGGTTGGAGGACAAAAAAGTCTCCTGAGGTGTTTAGAAACAAGAGGTCGACTCCTCTTAAACCTAAAAGAGACACAGCCCCTTCCCGTTCCTAAAACAAAAGTGACTTACCCGAAGACGGGTGACACTGAGACCAGATAAGAACTTTATGAAGACATTACGTATTTCAAAGAATCGGACAATAAAGCAGAAGATTCGAGTAAATTTGATTTGAGACATTGACAAAATTCGATCATTTTGTGACAAGAAAAATACCATTTCAATCTTAACGATTTGTTAAAAAAATACTTTTTTCTATTTTATAAAACACACAACACACACACACACACACACCACACACACCACACACACAGAGAGAGAGGAGAGAGAGAGAGAGGAGAGAGTGAGAGAGAGAGAGAGGAGAGAGAGAGAGAGAGACAGAGAGAGAGAGAGAGAGAGAGAGAGAATATGTATATTCAATAATCTGCTATCGACCAATGAATCATGCTTTGCCCGATTCCCTTATTTAAGTGTTGAACCTTGAGGAATCATAATCATTTCTTACGAAGTCAAATAAGTGATCAGCATTTTGAAATGAATGAAAGTGTAAATATAACTTATAATCAATCATGAATGGTTGCCGTACCTGGCAGAAGTACTCAACAGATCCTAGATCATACGAAGATTTTTTAACGTGGTTTAATTTGATCCCACATTTCTCTAATTAAGATAAAAAGGAAAGAAATTAGCAAACGTTATGAGGTGTAATGTTAATTGTGTTAACACAAAAACTCTTCAGAGACTATTTCTTGCTATGTTTGCATTTTTGTGCAGTTTTTGGGGTTGTTGCATCATTTCAGTCGAGTTTCATACCAGTTGTCTTCACGGCCGAACAGTTACTATCGAAACATAACGAACTATGCGTATGTTTAGCTTTACTAAGTGTAAACCTTCTGCGCATACAGATGACGAAGACTCACCCGGTAAAGAAGGAGGTGGACACGAAGAGCGCCACCATGAAAGAGATCTTCTCTCCAGACTCCAGCGGAATGAGGAAGACCAGAGAGTTCATGTACAAGGTCACCACCATGGGCTGGATCAGGCAGCTGCGGTAGAACGTGGTCTTCCTGCGCAGAGTCATCACCACTTTGGGCGTCAGATCATGTCCGTCTGGTGTGACCATAACTATGGATATGTTGGTCAGCTGCCATTCAGAATTCAGCGCCAGCTCACTCGCTGTGTTTTCATCCACTTGTTCTGCCACTGTCCATCGGTAAATCTGAGCCTTCATGACAAACGTGAGGCTGCAGGTTTGTTCGTCGAAAGGATACCAGGTCAGATCCATGGCGCACGACGTCTCCACCACGAATGGAATTTTCACGGACACGTTTCCATCGTGTGTTACCTCCATGTACTTGGCGTCTTCCATCACGTCTTTCAGGTCCAGGGCGTTGGCCACAAAGATGGGCGGGGTCCAGATGGAGTCAGGGGACAAGAGGACAGTGTCCACCCTTCATATAGGGATGTGTTCCACGTCAGTGCCTCGTCACGCCAGGTTAGGAACATAAACAAACGAGTTTTGACGGTCTGCTGAATGTCGCTGACATCCAGGATGGCCATGACGGTGATCTCTCCGTATAGGTCAATCTGCCAGAAACGTTACGCTCAGTGAGATCATCTCTCTCCGTCTTTGTCTCTGTCTATCTGTCTCTCTGTGCGCGCGCGCGCGCGCGCGCGTGTGTCTGTGTGTGTGTGTGTGTGTGTGTGTGTGTGTGGTGTGTCGTGTGCGCGCACGCGCCTGCGTGTGTGTTTGTGAAGCATGTATTCTTATTTATAATTCAATATGTATGTTCTTAAATAACGGAAACTTGTGTATGTAGGCCAATGTTTTATGTGTAAAAATAAGTATTTTCAACTGAATAAGCAAAGAGGGTAAATAAAAAGTAGACCATTATAACTTTGAAGTTCACTATATTAAAATGGATATTCATGTATCATATAAAGGCTTAATGGTACGCAGTCTAAACACAAATGAAGATTTGATAGGCTTTCCGAGAAATTCACAATCTTGCATGTATACGGGTAACAATCTAAAATTCATTCCCCCTCTCTCTCTCTCTCTCTCTCTCTCTCTCTCTCTCTCGGGGCGTGAGCTAGTGTTTCTGATGTGAAGTCGCACTTCCACCTCTCTGTGATTTAACACGTATTTTGGGGAATCAAGAACGATTAAGTCACCAGATTTGTCAAGTGACATTGTAAAACAATGCCTTCGGTGCCACCGATTTCAGGCCGACATGCTTTGTTTTTCCTGCCTGTGTTTCAATCCTTTATGGCAAAACGAGCAAGGCGGAAACTTGAAATGCGCGTCGCCATGTTTCGATTGAGGTGCGGAGCAGACGGTGCAATGTTAGGCTTGCTCCTCTCCTATTTGTTCTGGGGAGTTTACTTCTCCAGTGCGGTGATGTTGAAGCAACCCCGGGACCCAACTCACCAAAGACGAGGCAGACCCGACAAACCCAGCCGCCCTAGCCGGGAGAGGCCTGGTCATCCACACGACGGGGCATCCAACCAACCAGGGAGAGACTTGTCGCTTTCACGACGCCCATGAGCAAGCTGAACTCCATGGAGAGAAAATTTGACGGAAGCTGACGACGTGAAGCAGGACATGCACGCCCTACGGGAGGACTTATGCTGCCATGCAGGGGGAGCTGCGGGGGTTACGGAGAAGTCAGCAACCCTGGGGAAAGGGAAAAACCCAGGACCTTACAAGGAAAATGGAAGATCTAGAAAAGAAGACTGACGACCTCGAAGGAGAACCAAAAGAAACAATCTCATCTTCTATGGATTGCCTCGGGCAGAAAATGAGACCTCTGCGGACTGTGAAAATGTCTTAGGGACTTGATCACAGATAAATTTAGAATTGTCTGAAAGGTTCAGTTTGATAGGGTCCCAGACTGAGCAACCACCGGATTCTCCCATGATGCGCGATGCGTTTTCTACAAACAAAAAATTAACGTCTTAAAGCGAACGCAAACTGAAAGGAATGACGTTTTCATTGCGAGGATTTCTCCACCAGAGTGGGGTGACCTTAGAAAGTTGCCCTCCGCACCTGAAAAAAGCAAGAAGTGACGGTCAACGGCTAGTTTAATTTTCAATTACCTCCTGATCGACGGCAAGCGGTAACACTTGGGCGCGGAAGACAGACGGTGGAAATAAACCACAAATGTGCCTAGTGATGTTCCGTGTTTGAAAAGGGGAACTACCGGCAAGCCAACACCGTCTGTCCACCGCGTGCTGTAAATCTCAGCCACGTGAAATTGACCGGCAGTTTGGGTGCGTTGTGAGGAAACTCAGAAATACCACTGCTAGCTGGGTGTGCAAATAACCCAGATGTTGATGTATCATCCACAATGAGAATTTTGACCAACCATTGAAAATGAAAAATCGAAAAATTCTGATGTTTGTAATAAAGTAAGAAAATTTTCGTTTCCCCATTGGGAATATTAAGGGATTGCTTACTAAAATGTGTATAAACGATTTTATTTCTATGTTTCTGGTTTGGGATTTTGTATTTTTTGGGTCGAAACGTTTGTTGAAGTTTTCAATCGCCTGTGTTCTCTGGCTACACGGCAACTGTAAGCCACATTAAATTCACTGCACGTGGCAGGCGTTCCGGTGGACTGGTATGCCCGTGAAAAATGAACTCGGGGTCCTTTTTGAAAGTATCGATGTAGTATCGGTTTTATCCTTGCTTTATCTTTGATAAGTCCTTGTTCGGCACAATAAAACATGTCATTATGTGTGTGCGTATATTCCCCCGGAAGCTCGCCGTATTATTCTATTTTGACAGGGAAAATGGAGTCTCTTGCTGGAAGAATTTTTGTCGATTGTTTACTTTTGTTTAAAGATGACGTTTTTGTAATAGTGGGGGGTGACTGAATAGCAGAGTGTCGAATTTTTCTTGTGTTTTGAGGAAAATGATCTGAATATGATAATCATATGAAAGGGGACCACTGCCTGTTCGAAGTTCTGAGGATTCTGTTTGAATAATTATGGAAAATTACTGCTCAAATATTTTTACTGCTTTAAAACTGTGCAATTCTAAATGGTGTGTGTAAGGCGATCTTGAAGGCGCTACACAATACATATCTGACAGCGGTACAGTGTGAATGTTTATTTTTTGATGTCTTTTGATTTGTTCTCCATTATTTTAGGTATTTGCGAGTTGTATGTGTCTGAGAAATTAAAATCAGACCACATGCCTTTAGAATTTAATATCACTACCTGTGTCAGAACTACGACGCTTCTCAAATTAACCAAAAGGCGCTTTACAGTTGAAAAATTTGTATGGAATGAAGATAAATTTTGATTTGTTTTAAAAATTTGATTCTTTCTAACGAAATGCAAGTGCGTATCAAGAAGCTGTAAGTTGGTTGATACTAACATCGAGGAAGCCACTAAAAGTTTTTCAATTGTTGTGTGAAAGAGGCCGCAGAATGTATGAAGAAAGAGATTAGTGTGGAAAATATTCAAAGAATGACTGGTATGAAAACGGAATGCCTAGTTATAAAAGAAATGCTCGGGAACTTATTTAAAAAGATTTCGACGTTCTTTATCCCCCGCCGTCTCGTGAGTCTTACTGCAAAGCAAGGCGAGAATATAAACATCTGTTAAAGAGAAAGGAAAAACATATAACGATGCTTTGTTGACAGAACTACTCCAATCTTAAACATCAGAAGGGGTTTTTTGGATTGTGTTCACAAAATTTTTAGGAAAAAGAAGTCAACCCTTTAAATGATATAAGTCTTGAAAAATGGTTTTATCATTTAGGATTTGCCCGAAGGAAGCGCTGACTCTAGTGAAGGCTTGGTTAAAGAAATTTACGTAAAATGACTCTGAATAAGTGAGACAATCTAAAAACCGTCCCATTCTAAAGAAGAAGTTTTAGTAGTTCTCAGAAATTAAAACATCGGAAAGCTGCTGGCCCAACGAAATTTTAGGTGAAATATTTAAAAAATGCTTGCGAATCAAAACTTATTTCTAGATTTTTTGGTTACATTCTTTAATTCCTTGTTTGATCAAGGGATATATCCTAGGTCTTGGTCAGAATCCATTGGTTATTCCATTGTATAAAAAAGGAGATGCAAATGACCCAAATAACTATAGAGGTATTCTTTGTGTAATGTCTGCAGTAAATTGTACAGTGCTATTTTTAACAGGCGATTACAGGAAGGGGAGAAGAAAATAACCCTCACAGGAGAATACCAGGCCGGGTTTAAAGAAAAACTACTCTACTGTTTGATCATATGGTTCCATTGATGGCATTTATCCAAAAACAGTTTGTAAATCGGTAAATTATAAAGTTCCTTTATTGATTTTGAGAAGGCTTTTGATTCAGTTAACAGACGTATTATGGCCTGTGCTGTTGAAAAAAGGGATTCATGGAAACTGTATAAATGTGTTTTTAAGTAAAGTATGAATGTGGGAAAGGCAAGAGTCGATCGGTGCAGCGTTAACAGACTACATTAAGTGTACATCTGGTGGGGAAACAGGTGATGTTTGCAGCCCTGTTTTGTTTTCCTTATTTATTAATGAACTGACTCAGGAATCACACAACGGGAAGGCACGGTGCAAATTTATAAATGACGTTCTAGAGATTTTCATTCTTCTCTTTGCTGATGATGTGTCTTGTTACAAAACAGTGATTGGGTTACAGACTCAGTTAAATATTTTACAAGGGCTTGCTGCTTCAATTACAGTTAAAAGTCAACATGCAAAAAGCAACATAATTGTATTAGGAAGGGAGGATATCTTGCGGGGAGAGAAAGAAGGACATACAATGGATCTTTGATACCTGTTGTTAATGTATATAAATACTTGGGATCTACTTCTCCACCGTTTGAGTTTTGCCTTTGCTTGCAAGGATTTTAGCTAGTAGGGCAAAAAGTGCATTATTGTGTATTATGAAAAAACTGTCATTGCTAAAAAACGATTCCCTTACTTTGTTTTTGAAACTATTTGATTGCCAAATTCAAAACCTGTGATACAGTACGGCTGAATTTGGGGCCTTGATGCTGCTGCTGTGCACTGTGAAAAAAAACCATCTTTTTGCTCTAAAGAAGTTTCTGGGGAACGTTTGCAAACGCCAAATGATTTGGTATATGGTGAAACGCTAGATATCCCATTATTTGAATTCTGTTGTGAAATGTTTTCGATATTGTTAAAAAAGTTCAGATGGAGGGTCACAGATTGCCACCAAGCTATAAATGTTGTTTAGACTTGGATAATAAGAAGAAAGAAAAACTGGTGACAATGCGGATGAAATTGTATGCGTATGGTTTCGGTTTGTATGGATGAACCAAGTGTTGGTGATATAAATGTTTTTATTCGGTATTCCGAGAAAGATTAATTGATTGTATTGGCAAAACTGGGAAATTTACAAGTGCAGAACGTACCAGATTTGAATTTTATAGAGCGTTTAGTCATTTACGCTGTATACCTGTTTATATGTCAATGAAAATAGACAAACATATAAAAAAGTATCATGACAAGTTCAGATTTGGTGTGTCGATATTGCTTCTCATTATTTTGCTACAGGCAGTCATGTGATACAAGTCGATTTGGGCCATTGTGTCGAAATTCGAAAGAAGATGAAATCCATTTTGTATTAACTTGTCCAGTATTACAAAACCCAGAGACCAATCCTACCACAAAAATATTTCAAGAATCCTTGTTTTTTTAAATTAGTTTGTTAATGTCATCAACAAATGAAATACAGTTAAACCCTTGGCTATATATCTATATAAAGCATTTCAGAGGCGAAGTGTTTATGTAACATGATCAAGTCCAGTGTCAATCTGCGACATGAATCACAATGTATATCCCCATTCTAAGGGGCTAAGGCCTTTATGAATAAAACTAATTTGAGTCTTGAGTCCTCTCTCTCTCTCCTCTCTCTCTCCTCTCTCACACCACACACACACACACACACACACCACACACACACACACACACACACACACACACAAAACACACACACACGCACACACACACACTTACATTAAACATACAGATCGAATTAATTGACAGTGACTAAAGAAGATGCCAGAAAGGAATTGGTGTTAACATTGTGTCAACAGCCTGATGCGTACAGTGAGTGATATAAGGGAAAACTTTGGTAGAAAATGACTTTGTGTTTCGTTGTCTGGGTGTAGCTGCTTCTGACACTACCCCGATTGATTATATGACTTCTCAGCCTTCATTTATCAATACTGAGGGATTCATGGGATACAATTCTTTCTTCAAATTATACAGTTATATGTCTGCGGTCGAGACTGCAATGATTTATCAGCATGATGGGAGATATAAGAATGATTGACAAATAGTAAACATGAACATTTGAATCGTTTCCAATCAAGCCAATCACAATCAGAGCATACTACATTACAATGTAGCATGCTCTGTCACAATCCATCGAAGTAAGCATTTTCACCTGCCGTCGAGGATAAGGGAAACAATCAGCCAAGTCTTGGGTTTGCTTAACTTCTCCTGAATATGACGCCTGTTGTATTATCGTACGAGCTGGCTGTTTAGTGTGAGTCAGATCAATCCACCCGATGTTGCTCTCCACTACATCTTGCGCTCGTGATAGGGTATGTATTTCGACAACAGAAACTTTTGGACCGAGTCGACGAGGACCTTCGGCGAAGACAATGACGTTTCTGTTGAAATCGTCTGCTCACCAGTCTCCAAAAATAGACGATGTTCGGAAAATCGGCAAGGGAAGTAATCTCTGTTGCAGTTTGCGTTCGGCTAATTAATCACTCCGTTTTCTCTTCGCTAGCGAGCACGTCTTAAGCAATTTTGAACCGTCGGTCAACTTACCAGTGCAGTCAAAGAGAGAAAATATCAAAACATGGATGTGAAAAGGTGCGCCTCTTGTACAGACAATCCTTAGCTTGCTCTTCAAATCAACTACTTCATACGTGGCCCATGAACTGCAAGAAACGGTAACTCTGTTTGCGATGGAAAGGCAAATTTTGCCTTCCCCTGATTTTTTTCTCTCCCGGAGCAGGTCTTTTCGCGCTAGTCAGCTTAACAGTGTAATTACAGAGAGAAAATGCGGCCTAAACATGGGCGTGACACGTCGCGCCTGTCATGAAGGCAACGTGTCACAACCAGTTCAGGTTTACTTATTATCATCATGATCTTTAACTGAAGCTGATCCAGGCCCTACATAGAATAGGTTTGGTCTGACGTTAACTCGCCACCTGACGAAACTCGACCATCAAAAAATAACATGTCTCAAAAGCTTTGGATACGAGGTCGTAATAACTGAAGCATAGCAATTAATGCCACATAACAGCCTATCATGAAAAAACAATATATTCCTAAAAGTTTATGCTATGAAGAATAAAACTCTAAAATTAACAATACATAACATACATACTCTTCAAGAAAACAACAACTTGACACTATTGTAAATTGGATTTGTTGTGAAAATAAGAGATGTAGTGAAATTGTCATATCAGTATTTTATAAAGCAACCACTGCACTTGCTAAACCGGCAAACTCACGTGCTGTAAACATCCTAATGTCCGTCTGGCTGATGTTACAATCAATTCCTAATTTTGCCTTTCACGTGCACAGTGGTGAGCTGTAACCCGGCATTCTGACACGCTTTTCTGTTGGGTATATCCAAAGCAACCATGGGTCAAACAATGCACATAACCAGCAAAAGAAGAATGCCAAGGTTGTCTGATGAATAACGCAATTGACGATTGCAAGCAGGGGCCACTCTCGCTGAGCTCAGCAAGGCGTGGCAAGGCACTTTGGTGTGTCCAGATAGACCATTGCTGCATTTTGGACCTGTTACAACATCGCTCACAGTGTGAGGGAGAGGTCAGGTCGACCAGGGTCACTACTGCTGCTCAGAATCGTTACATCCGTGTGCGCCACCTTCGAGACCGCACTACAACGGCAACATCCACGGCGCTCGAAATTCCGGGACATCGAAGAATTTCTGATCAAACAGTTCGCAATCGTCTCGGGAGGCCGGCCTTTTTGCTCGACGACCAGTTCGACGGAATATTCTGAACGCAGGTCACATGGCAGCACGTCTTAAGTGGTGCCGATACAGAGTGGGGTGGCCACGTGCACGATGGAGAACAGTTTTGTTCACTGATGAGTCACGGTTCCTCCTTAGACGGTTGATGGGCGGCACGAATTTACGACGTCAGAAGCGTTTTGCCCCTATTGCCTTACTGCTTCGCAAGGGACATTTGGTGGGAGGTCAGTGTGGGAGAGATACGGACTGGAGATC
>CM031600.1:45251757-45296757 GCA_018398815.1 Conus ventricosus
ATCAGTAGAAGCAAAAGATCATCTTGAAAACACATATCCACATCATCTTAAATCTACACGGATGGTTCAGTTTTAGAATCTTATACAGGAGCTGGATTTGTACTTCCCGATTTAAAAGTAAAGAAATCATTTTGTTTAGGAAAGAACTTTTCAGTTTTCACTGCTGAACTATATGCAATCCTTATGGCCTTATCTCGGATATCTGGTCTTAATGTGGCAATTTACAACATTCTAATCTGTGTTGACTCTAAATCTGTTCTTTTTAGCTTACGAAGTTGGGATGCAAATGTAAGGAAAGACTTTATTTTTGATATAAAATTTATCATACATTCTGTTATGGCGAAAGGAACTTTCGTAGAGTTTTGCTGGATCTCATCCCATTGTGGTATATATGGAAATGAAATAGCTGATAAATTAGCAAAAGAGGGTGCTCTTAGAAAAAATCCAGATAGCAGATTAAAATTGGATAAACATGAAATCAATTCTCTATTAGAAAATTGAAAAACTTCCTGCAAAAACGAAAATGTTATAATGTCAAAGATCATTGTCCAGTATATTTTATAAAATGCGTTTAAACTCGTGGAAAACCAAATTTTCTAAGGATGTAGATTGCGCTTGTGGTCTTCCATTACCAATTCAACATATTGTTTTTGAATGTCCAGTTCTAACATCTTTATATAATATTCTAAAGATAGACATTGAGTCCTTAGGGGCTTTACATGAAATACTTTACAGCCCCAAAATGATTGATATAGCAAAGGCTATATCGAGTTCTGTTATTATTTATTTGTTGTAATTGATTTATCATTTTATAATTATTGTTATGGTCGTTAATAGGAAAACTTTCATGTATTTCTGTCCGCGCGCGCACGCGCGCGCGCGCGCGCGCGCACACACACACACACACACACACACACACACACACACACACACACACACACACACACACACACACACGCTCTCTCTCTCTCTTTTATCTCTCTCTCTCTCTCTCTCACACACACACACACACACGCACGCACGCACGCACGCACGCACGCACGCACGCACGCACGCACGCATGCACGCATGCACGCACGCACGCACGCACGCACACACACACACACACACACACACACACACACACAAACACACGGCGCGCGCACGTGGGCATGCACGCACGCACACGTACACACGCACTCACACACACACTCAAACATATATATATATATACATATTTTTTTTTTAGTCTAATATCACCATCGTTGTGAACAGACTCTAAATTAAATCAATGAAAAAT
Source organism: Conus ventricosus (assembly GCA_018398815.1). NCBI lineage: Eukaryota > Metazoa > Mollusca > Gastropoda > Neogastropoda > Conidae > Conus > Conus ventricosus. The sequence goes on from CM031600.1 coordinate 45,253,037, forward strand.
GATGATGGCGAATGTGGTGTTAAGGAAAGAAGAAGAAAAAAAAAAAGAAGGATTTGTCTTATTATGAAGCTGTTGATTGTATCATAAGTCATGGAAAGTTCGGTGTCATATTGCTTCTCTCCCTTGTGTAAGCTCTTTTAAAAAAGAAATCGCACAGTTAATCTCAGAGTTGCGCATTCAGAAGAAAAGAAGGATCAGCCCTGAGTGGACCGTCGAAATTGCTGATCTTGACTCATTTGGAGACCTCTCTTGTCTAGAATTTTTGCTATTCGAGTTTATGATTGAGCGAAAATGCCTGGTGATTTTCTGAAATAAATCCGAGTTCTTTGAAACGGTAAAGTAATCGGATACACACGTGAGTAGTGTCTTGTTCTGTGGAGCTCGACTGACGTCTCGCACATTTTCGGTGTTAATGGCAGCCACTAATTCCATCCAGCCATTTGCTGCAGCTGCTTGTAGTACTAACAAACAAGAAACAATGCTTCCAGGCAAAGCAGAAGCAACAGAAGTGGTACAGAATCATTTGCATATGACAGACAACGATCATGAAAATACGAACGTTGCGTCCATGCCAAACCATGTCAACGGTGCAGGAGAGGGTCATCACGGTGAACAGCACGAAATGGAAAGTCAGGGTGTGATAGACATTCATATAAACAATGTTGTGTGCATATTCAGTGTCCGATGCCATATAAATTTGAAGCGGCTTGCCATGGAGGGATCAAATGTAGAGTACAGAAGAGAACACGGGGTAAGTATGCAAAGTGAGAGGGACCCCCCCCCCCCCCCCCCCCCACCAATAAAAACGATGTTTGCTTTAATGAAGAAAAAAAGAATGGCTTAGTTAATCCAATATCAGTGGGGAAAACATTGTAAGCAACGAGAAGGTAATCTGCTGATGGAAAGAAGGGCAGTTGAGAATGAGCCTCTGTCTGTGGGGGTGTTGGTTCACGCCACTGATCTACAATTTAAATGAAAGGAGTAAACCCGGCTGAAACATCAGTCACGATAATTTTTGTATGAAATCATGCTCGAAAGAAAATGTTAAGTGGAGTTAATATTTTCATAACTGTACTTGGGAGTCATCTTTCTTGGTCAAAATGATCAATGCATGCAGTCTGTAACCCAGTAGGACCCAGTTGGATGGCTCAGCCCAGTCAGAGACTCAGACCCAGTTGGATGGCTCAACCTAGTCAGACCCAATTGGATGTCTCATTAGAGTAGACTTCAGTGAGGGAAAGATGATGGTGACATAGAAAATGCCAAGAAACACTTGGGAATCGTCTTTCTTCTTTATCAAAGTAATGGCACACATGTGACTCTAATTGCAGTGTATTATAAACACTTAATCATAACCAGTCAGATATCCCATTGATCTTTACTGAAAGAAAGACATTGATGACATCCATTTATGATGGATGGCTGAGCGAGCAGAAGGTTGCATCTGACTTGAGTTGAGTGATAAGGTAACTGCAGGGTGTGGGTAGTCTTAACCATGTCTGTTCAGTTGGTTTTTTCAACTTGTTCTTTGAAGTTTGCCTTCAGATTGATCTTTCATGAAGTTCAGGTGACCTAAACAAGAAATCTGTGTTGATTGCAGGGTGTGGATAGTCTTAACCATGTCTGTTCAGTTGGTTTTCAACTTGATCTTTGAAGTTTGCCTTCAGATTGATCTTTCATGAAGTTCAGGTGACCTAAACCTAAATTACCCTTTACAAGCATCATGTGATTTATATGGTTGAACAAATAGTGTGTGTGCGAGTGTGTGTGTATAGACAACAAATTATCTCCCCCAGTCTGTCAATATGTCACATTGCAAGGATATTGATTAGCGCTGCTCATGTAGCAATCCTAAAACATTGAGCTTTGAATGCTTTTTCACAGTTCCCAGCCAAACCTTTTCCTCTAAGTCTAACACACACACACACACACACACACACACACACACACACACACACACACACACACACACATATGTATACATGCGCATGATACATGCAGACATATGCACATGTACACACATGCACACATGTGTGCACGCATGCTCATATACTTTCTCTCTCACTCTCTCACACACACACACACGCGCACACACACACACACACACACACACACACACACACACACACACACACACACACACACACACACATTCGCACACACATCAAGCAAAGTTTATTTGATGTTTATAATGACAGTTTCAGATAGTTATGAAAAAAACTTTGATTTGCTTCTTTATTAAAATTGGTTCATTTACATGAAGATGGGGCGTAATGGGTACTTTTTTTTCTCTAAATATCTAATTAGGTCAGAGTTTGTCTTCTAATATTAGTTCTGATTGGGTATTCTAATAGACCCCATGTAACAAGGTAAGCAGTGCACACATGTGATACACACACACACACACACACACACATATATTGGTGTAGTGTATAGATCTCCAAGCTCTGCTCAGGGGGACGATGCTAACATGATTAATTTGTTTAATCATATATTTAGTAGTTTTGAAGACAAGGTTATTGTCTCCGGAGATTTTAATTACCCCGAAATATATTGGCAAAAGGAGGTTTGTTGCAAGAATGATGAGCACCTGGCTGCAAAATTTTTGGAGTGTGTTCAGCCAAATTATGTTGTGCAGTTGACTTCTGAGCCCACTCACTATAGAAGTCTGCAGACACCCAACGTTTTAGATTTATTATTTACAAATGCTGATGATAATGTTTCCAATGTGGATCATTGGCCTCCTTTAGGGAAGAGCCACCATTCTGCTCTTTATTTTGATGTTCAAGTCAAGAGGGAGCTTTCACCTGGTCATTCAGTAAAGTTTCAGCTGGATAAAGGTGACTGTGAAGGTATGAGAAACTATGTAAGACTAAGAGGAACTAACTGGGATGACCGCCTGTCCACTGAGTCATCAGTGGATGGAACCTGGGAATTAATTCATAATGTGTTAGTTAAGTCCATGAATGAATTTATTCCTAAAAGGACATTTAAACTAGGACTCTGTAGCAAACCTAGGAGAGACTCCATTCCCCAGTCATTATTAGATAAAATCCATCAAAAGCGTAGAGCTTTTAAAAATCACAAGAAATACCCCACTATTGAGAATTATAAATTGTATGCACATGCTCAAAACCAAGTAACCTGGGAGTCAAGGAAACATGTGAAGGCCAAGGAAACGAAATTAGCCAAAGAGTCAAAGGGAAACCCTAAAGGATTCTTCCGATATGTTGCAAGTAAGACTTTGCCAAAAGAATCAATTGCAAATCTGATCAAGGAAGATGGTACCTTAACAAAAACAACACAGAAAAACCCATGTGTTAAACAGATTTTTTGCTCGTGTTTTTACAGAGGAGAGTAACAAGAATGTTCCAGAGTTTTCATGGAAGAAAAATGTTCCAGGTATTTCCCAAGTAGAAGTTGCAGTTGAGCAGATGAATAAAGCCCTAAAAAATCTAAATCCATCTAAGTCACCAGGACCTGACGATATTCACCCACGAGTATTAAAGGAGCTGGCTGATATTATTGTATACCCTCTAAAGATACTGTTTGATAGAACTATAGAAAATGGTGTCATACCCAGTGCATGGAAAGAAGCTGAAGTGCAACCTATTTTTAAGAAAGGAAATATAAATTTAGCAGGTAACTATCGCCCAGTCAGCTTAACATCAGTTGTCTGTAAAGTTTTTGAGGGCTTTATCCGGGACGCTCTTTGCGAGCAATTAAACAGATGCAATTTATCAAGAGAACAGTTTGGATTTACCAAGGGACGCGAATGTGTAACACAACTACTTGTTACATTGAATGATTGGCTAGTCACGTTTGATGACAAAGTACCTGTAGATGCAGTTTACCTTGATCTGAGAAAAGCTTTTGATACAGTTCCATATCAGAGACTTGTTAATTTACTTATTAATAAGCTGACTGGATATGGTATACAAGGAAAGCTTTAAATGGATAAGTGATTTTTTAAAATGAAAGATCCCTTGTGTCAGTGGCATCCATTCGTTGACGGTAAGGGTGACAAGTGGTGTACCACAAGGTAGTGTCCTGGGCCCAATGCTGTTTATATACTATATAAATGACATGCCTGGAGAGGTTGATTGTGATGTCAGAATTTTTGCAGGTGACACCAAGGCTTACTCAGCAATTCGAAATACTGAAGACAGAGATCATTTACAAATGTGTATACATACATAAACTGGTTGAATGGACAAATACTTGGCTGTTGCAGTTTAATAGTGAGAAATGTAAAGTACTCCGCCTTGGAAAGAACAATCCAAATTATGAATACGTAATGAAAGAGAATGGTTTAACACGTGTACTGGGCAGTACAGCCACTGAAAAGGATCTGAGGGTCACCATGGACCCATAATTAAGCTTTGATTCACATATATGATATAATATAACAAATATTGTGAAAAAAGGAAATCAAATTTCTGGTCTGCTTTTGATAACTATTACAAACAAGTCTCCTGAAATAATGGTTCCATTATTCAGAGCTTTAGTTAGGCCCATTCTTGAATACGGGAACGCGGTATGGTGCCTCTACCTAAAAAAGTACATGTAAATATGATTGAAGGCGTTCAACGCAGATTTACCAAGTGTATAACTGGTGCTGGAGGTCTTGGTTACGAGGAGTGTATGTCTCTACTTAGGTTGCCCAGCCTAGAATTCAGGCGACTAAGAGGTGATCTCATTGAAGTATTTAATATCATGCACAATATTTATGATCCCTGCACTACCTCTTCCCTGTTCACCTTGGCTAACTATGATAAGACTCAAGGGCACAACTTCAAACTTAAATTGTTAAAAAGACCAACTTCGTAACTAACCAGTTCCACAGGTTTTTTACTAATTGTATTATTAGTCTGTGGAACAACCTTCCATCATTATTATGAGTACTATTAATGCATCATCAGTTAACGCCTTCCAAAATCAAATTGATAAAAATTTTAAGGACCACGTATTTTCCATTGATTTAAATCTTTATTGAAGCGGTGATAAATGTAGTATACACTATGCCTGATTTAACCAAGGGACAGTCACTATGTAGTGATCCAAAAGCATATAATGGACACTTATAATGAGGGTAAAAGGCTTTTAGCCTATAGCCAAATATTTCTGTGGAATGAACATTGAGACAGGTACGCTGTTAAATTTGTCAACCTGCTCCAGTTTCATGACCCATGTTCAATGCGATTAATTTCTGTAAGTTAAATTACATCACCATTTCAACAAATCTGTCCCCATGCACCAATCATTAAAGTTAATCCTGTCAGTGTCATTGGATAATTGTACTTGGTTAGAGTGAAAACGTTAGATCAGTCTGAACAGCTTTTTTAAAAATGTTTTTTCTTTTTTTTTCCCCTCTCCTTTTTCATGTCTCATCTTCACTGCTGCTGCAGTGGCATCGCCCCCTCTCATTCTCATCGTCATGCCTCTCATTCCGGATTCCACAGTTTCGTGGATCCATACCCTGGCTTGTCCCAGGTGTCCTGTCTCCGCCCCAGCATCAACAATCCACTAGGACAAGCACTGCAAGCAGTGACAGGTCATCTCCAGATCATGAGGCAGCAACCAATCAGATGAGACTTTGCATTAATGGCAAGTCACAAGTTCTAGTGGTGTTCAGTGGTATCTGCTCCGACCCAGCATACCTAAGAGACCACCTGCTAAGCCCCTGTACTGACGACAGTAATTGTTTAGTTGTGGAGCCGACATGAGTAAGCAACCCCCTCTGGAAGGAGACATCACGTCTGTTCACTGACAGACCCCATAGCGGAAACAGATGATTTTGACATGCTGTTCTATGGTGATGGTGACGACAGTGATGCTGCTGCTAGTGTGTGGATAATTCTTTTTGTCAAGGAGAGTTTGTCTCCTTCCTTGTCCAAGCGAATGGAGACTGTCAAATACAGCAACACTCTCTCAACCAGCTCTGAGCTGTTATACCGAATTGTTAGAGTTTGTACTCACTGTCTTAGTGTATTGATCAGTAGATCAAATCTTGACAAATATTTTATTGTTGATTTATTTCATTACTGAGTTTCGTGTGCTTGATTTGAAGGCTGGCTGCTTGTGCATATCAGTATCACATGGGTTGTTAAGTTAAAAAAAGGTTGCGGAATTGTCAGGCGTGAGTGCTCATGGGCACATGAACATACACACAGATTCTGTCTGTCTGTCTGTCACACACACACACACACACACACACACACACACACACACACACACACACACACACACACACACACACACACACTTTTTTGGAACATGTCTTGACATAGACCTGTTTAGAGTCGACTGTGTGCACACCTCGACTCAAAGCAACTTCGTCTTCTCCATTGTACAACAGATGCCATCTCCAGTCATTAAAAGTATAAAACACACTCATCAGCCTTCTAAAATTTCAAAAGAAGTGTGCTGGTTTTATAACCTTTTAAGCAAAAGCTACAAAAAAAAACTGGTGTTACATGGTTTTGCTAATTTGTAACGTGATGAAAATATATTCAGTGACCTATCCAATTATTAGTTGTTATTGATACAGTAGAGACTTGAATTATCCAGATGTACTGTTAGTGGTTTAGTACACAGAGGCTTGTGATCGTATCATTGCGGAAAATTCTTGATTTGATTTGTATTTCATATATATTATAAGACATTTTCATATTATGTGGCATCCCCCCACTACATCTCCCAAATAGGTGTTTGATTAGGGTCCTACTTGACCTATTAGTTAAAAAAAAGAAAGAAAGAAGAAGAAAAAAAATAGCTTTGAGGGCATTGTGGTTGTTTGTATCTGACATGACAAGTCTGATTTATTTTGGGTGAAACAATGTTTTGACAAAAGCATCTGTAGAGTTTATTGGTTCCCATGCATTCCATGAAGATTAGAGTGGGCCTCCATTCATGTTCTGACGAAAGGGTAAATGATCAGCAGTTGTCATCATTTTTAGATGTGAGAAGAGAATGCCAGCTGTCATTCAGACAGAGGCATGCAACAACAAAGTTTTGACAAATAGGTTTGATGTTTGATACAAAACTGAATTGGAGAATGTGGGAACATAAGGAAACCAGGCATGAGCTGTGTCTGCAGGGGTTAACCAAAATGCAGACATACAATTTATAATGCAGACATACAGTTCAACTGTAAATCTTGATTTTTGTTGTTGTTGCGTGTACTGTCAGTGCCATAGTATTAATTTGTTTTGTCTGAATGGTAATAATGATAATGACGGTAATGATGATGATAAAAATTATTTATTTATTTTTAGAAATGTATGTTTCATTTTATTGTAAGGACGAATTTTTGACATGTTTTTTCTCTCAATGAAATTTAAATTTTATGACATGTTTATAACTAATTTCAATTAACACATAAAGTGGTAGCAAATGGCTCAGTTGAGGGTACAAAGACTTGTCACTCTCAGTCTCAGTAGAGCAGGGTCATATGAAGTGATTTTTAAGAGTATTGTTTTATTATCATGTTTTAACACATCACCGTTAGTATAATACTTGCAACTGATGACACTAAAAGGTGACCTATCACAAAAAAAAGTTTTAGATAATGATCTGTGGGACAGTAAAAACTAGTCGAAATGTGTGGAAACTATTAATTGAATGTATAACGAGCACTGTAAGCAGACACAATACAGAGAGAATCATAGAACATAGTGAAAAATGGTTACCATCTTTAAAATTTAGTTAAAATGGCTTCCTGTAATTTGACCCAGTGACGCAGCCTTCGTGACGTACTGCTTTCAAATCCAGTCAGTCAGTTGTTTTCAAATGTATTTTGAAAAAAGAGACTTACACAGTAAAGCAGCATTTTATCATTTGTGTATGATCATCTCTGAGCATTAACTGACAAGGCACCAAAAGGTCTCTGTAAAGTTATCAGAACCAGGGCTTGAAACACCCACCCATTTGATTATCCCTAACAGCTAAATCTTCCGGTGGACAAGTGGAAATTCTCTCTTCTTCTGTCCGTTGGGCAACCAGTATTTGATTGGGTCAGTGAAACAAAGTGGGGCTGAGAAGTACAAACCTATCCCGCTGCCTTCTTTCCTGTTTCACTTTCACACCTTCTACTACCAGTCCTCTCATCCCACCCCATAGTAAGGTAAGGTAATGTTGCTTATAGTCCAGCCGACTGCAAAGGGCCATATCAGGGCTGTCACTGCGTTGAAGTCAACTCGCATGTCATTCATTCACACAGCTCTATAAGATATAAACCCACCCGAAGTTTTAAAATCTTTCCACTATTAAGTCTCAGATCGGATGAAAAATGTTAATCTCTTTCAAGAATTCAAAGATCACATCAGGTGGAACATCTGTGAACAAGGTTTTCATGGAATCTGCTGTAAAATGTTTGTGTCTCACATCATGCAAGTCCCAACACTCTAACAGAATATGTTTCATTGTGAGTGGTACATGACATGGAATGCACCATGGAGCTTCTTCACTCTTTAAAAGGTACGAATGAGTAAAATACGAATGGCCGGTGTGCAGCCGGTATGGAACCGTTTCTTCTCTGCAACCACCAGAGGTAGATAAGAGGAACTCTTTTAGGTTTGGACGGATTTGAAAGAGTTTGTTATCCGTCTGTGTATTCCAGTCCTCCTTCCAGAGGTCTCTGACATTTATAATCATTAATTTTTAGTTTTAGTGTGCTCCTTCTGACGGTCAATGCATAAAACGTATGAGCAGCATACAGGACTTGGTGCTTGGTCAGCACTAAAATGATAGATATATACTCTCTTTGTTTGTTTTAAATAGGTGTACATAGGATGTGGATTTATTTTGGAGTGTGTGTGTGTGTGTGTGTGTGTGTGTGTGTGTGTGTGTGTGTGTGTGTGTGTGTGCACATGTGTGTCAGTGTGTGAAGAGGGAGAGATGGAAAGGGAGACATTGAGCATGATAAAGATTCTATCATTTTAGTTCAGTCAGGTTACTTAATGATGGTAACACTCCGGTTATGTTTTCTTTTCTTATAGACAATGGGAAAGACATCCTGGTAAACAGATACATTGCAGTACATCTATGTCTCTTAAGCCTTAACCACACACTAGCAGAATAAGCTATCATTGAATTATGTTTGTTGACTTGTCACTGCACTGCCCATGGTTACTTTTATCAACAGTCTTTTTACTTGTGGAGAGCAAGCAGAAATTTTAGGGGACAAGTACATTTTTTTTTTATGAACTTGTTCCCAGGACAACTTAGAATGACCAGGGAATATTTCTAGCCCGAGAAACAGGTTGTCTTAGAATTTCATATTTATTATATAAAATGACTGCCATAAACATTTAACTTGTCACTGCAGTGTGCAATATTTATGGAAATCTGTTAAAGCTTGTGACTTTATTTTTTTGGTGGTTTTTCATGTTATATACATGCATGGCAAGATAAGGCAAATTTGAAAACTGGTGAGCTGTAGAACAGAAAATCGGGTACTCTTTGAGATCATGTTGTGTTTTATACTGAATTGGAGTGAAAACACATCGATTGAGGACATATTTTAAGATGTTAACACTGAAGAAAACAGTCAGTGGAGGTGTGTAGTATGACTTCAGCTTTGAAGTGTCCCACACCAGTTATTTTAAGTTTACCTTGGAATAAAGTCATTTGACCTGTCAATTGTTTGTTTTTCAAACAAGCAGAGAGTATTGGTAAAGAATAAGACAATATACTTATTTTATGATGAGTTTATATACTTGTTTCTCATTTGCATCAACCACTTTACCATCAGGTGGTTCTTGGCAGTTGACTGCTGTGTCCCATGTAATGGTAGTGGAAAATGGAATTTAAATTTCCTAATGAAGCGCATCTGTGGATCAGACTGTTCATAATCGAACTCGTTTTGTACAGTGTATACTCCTTTACCCCTCTCCCCCCCAATCTCCCAATGCCCTTGCTTCCACACACTTTCACACACACACACACACACACACACACACACACACTCACACACACACACACACACACACACACACACACACACTCTCTCTCTCTCTCTCTCTCTCTCACTCTCTCTCTCTCTCTCTTTGTCTCTCTCTCTCTCTTTGTCGCTCTCTCCCATCTCCAGCTTGTCACTTTTCATCTCTGTCTAGGAAGGGATTTCATGGGCTACAAAAGGTTATGAAAGTGCAGGAAGAGTGAGAAAAACACGTTGGTAATTTGCTTTTTAAGGAATAATTATTTCTGACAAAGTGTTGCTGGCATAACTGTGTTCATATAATTTTTGAAGTAAATCACAGTAAATAATTATGAAGAAACATTTTTTTTAAACTGATAAGCATTTGACAGTTTGTTCCTTTTCTTTTTCTTTTTAATTTTGTGGATTTTTGAATAACAGTTTAAACTAGTTTTAAACTGGATAAGCGTATAGTGTGTATTGGAACCAAAGACCTGTACTCGCATGAGTATGTGCAGTGTACATTTTCCACAAAAAATGCAGAAATATTAGTTATGACTTCTTTCATACCAGCACTAGTGTTTTACCAGAATGTAGATGTGTCTTTCAGGAATTTTCAGAATCGAGAATGTGTCTGAAATTTTTTTAGTCCAGGAAATCCATTTTGTTCTGATGATGAAAAAACTGTTGTTTGTGTCTGCCTGCACTTCACAAATGTTTGCAAAGTTTTGTCTGTCGTCGTATGAGTTTAAAAAGTTTGGTGTATATATGTATAATGCAAGCTACTCTTTGGATAGTGTGTAACACTGCTTGAAATTATTTCAGAACAGCGTCATCTTTTGCTTCTTCTCAAGAAATAAAATACCCTCCTTCCCTTTTCACTGTCAGGCTTTACTTTAACTTGTACACCCCCTCCCCCAACTACACACCAGTCCTTACAATAGAAACTCCATCTGTCTCACTGAGAGAAGGTGTGCTTTGTGAATGAAACATGAAAATGAGTTTGTTACTCCATTTGTTTCTCTGGCTCAGGCGAGTTATTCATGTGTGTGCATATCATGTGTGGCTTGCGTGTTCTGTTGACTTTTGCCATGATTTTGATTTTCTATCTCTTTTTTTTTTTTTAATAGGAAGGGCAAGTAGATATCCAGGAATGCAAGCAGGTTTTTTTTAACAAGTCTTATTGTTCCTAGGATAACTGAAGATGACCTTTATGGCTTTGAATTTCTAGCGTTGCACTTCATGCATAATTTTTTAAAGACTGCCATGTGAAGTTAATGCATATATGCACAATGTTAGGACTACATTACATCAACTGTTTTGTGTGCATGTAGTTTTTAATTTTCTGTCAGTTCTTTGATTTTATTAATTGAAAAGGGATTAAAAGGTTCTACTTCCATCCTTTAAAAAAAAAAAATCTGGAAGGACATGATGCATATTTAATGACCCATTCAAACTTTACAATTATAGTTGCATTTCATGACTCTTTTCTTATGAAAATATTACCTCTTTATTAATTAAGTGGCTCCCCTGTCCTCAGTCATCTTGGCCCTCATTCCATTTTTTAATTTTTTTTTAATTTTTAGATTTCTTTACTTCTGTAGTGTGCAGATGTAGGATGTTTTTTCCTGTCATGAAAAGCTGCTTCTTGCTTATGTGGTGTTCAGGCCTATTACCTATCATGGCAGCCAGGGTAAACACGCCTCGAGAGTCTTCCCAGGATGAAATGCCAGGGTGTCCTTTGGTGCAATTGTACACTGAACTTCTCTTGAGGAGAGCCTGCATCAAAATGAAGTAGACTATGCATTGGCGTTCATCCTACATATTTCTGCGTTTGTTTGTTTGTTATTGATTCATAACGATCAAATTCAAACTGTTATTTTCAGTTCTGAATTTCACCGTCAATTGATGGCTGAGAGTTGCCAGATTTCATTTGTTCAGAATCAGCCGGTTGTCTTATTTCGTTTTATTCTGTTTAATTTGTATTATTACTATAACCATAATTATTTCAATATTATCATATTTCATTTATTTGTTTATTTATTTACAAGTGATATAATACAAAGCAGATTATGAAAATCAGAACAATAGAAGTTAGAAAAGACATCTTGATGTCTTGTACTGTTCCATATCAAACTTGCAAGCTATATTGCTAGCTCTGTTTGGGCCAAATTGTTGGGGCAGACATTCCGTTTAGATTCCTAAGAAAACGTCTTGGGCATACTGGCCAACCATAGAGCACTATCCACAGTCAGTGGCCAAACACTGAACAAGGACAACGTGTCCAAGTCTGAGCTTTGCCTGGCCTGAACATTTCTACACTTTCACTGGGTCATTGTGCTTCTTTCTTTTCTGTAGTGGCTGTCTTTGAGACGATCTCCCACTTTGGCAGTTTCAGAGAGTTTGGGAATGAATAGTTTTGACTGGTAGCAGTCGTGGATGAGTGAGGGGTAATTTCATAGATCCCTACCTTTCTTTTGGGCTTGTATTTCTCAAGGCAAATGTCTTATTCCAGATGGGGAAAGGTGGGGGAGGGGTTGGGGAGGGGGTAAGTAAGGATGATCGGCTGCGTAGATGAGATTTGGGACCCCTCTGGTAGCTTTGTGTGTTTTTACTCCCAGCATCCTTCACCTTCAGCCCTGATGTGGCCCTTTGCGGTCGGCTGGGCTATAAGCAACATTATCTTATCTTATCTATCCTTCACCTTGCTTACAAAATAGGCCCACCAACCATTTTTCTCAATGTCTTCTGTTGTTCTCGATCCAGCTGTAATCACATTCTTCATTGCCTCACAAATCCTCTTGTTTATAGCATTACATTTCTCCCCTTTCATCTTCTTGAGCTGTTTTAAGCTCCTTCTAGCGTCACACATGTCCAAAATATTACTTGTGACCCATGGCTTTGATTTGTATCAGTTTATTCTTAGGACTTTTGTTACAGTTTTGATCGTCACTCGCTTGAAATTGTGAGTGAGGGTTTTGAAGTCATCTTCACAGTGGAAAAAGTGAGGTGAATTTTCCTCCAATGACCGCTTGAAGTTGTTGAGTGATGTCAGTATCATTAATTTTTTTTTTAGAGTTTATCAAGATTGAATTTCAGGTGGGTTTTTTTTTCACTCTCTTATCACAGCACTTCAAAGATACTTTTGTAAAGTTCATCATGAGAAGGTTGTGATTTCTATCAAGATCAGCTCCAGATTGCTTTTGCCTTATCGATGCAAGACTTGTTTGGTTCTTCACAGGAACATTCCAGTCTAATCTGGCTGTGATACAGGCCACTTAGGGAATGCCATGTCCATCTTTATATGCTGTTGGCACACTGTCACCCACACATTGTAGCAGGCATAGTCCCCAGTCATAGGTACCGCATTACTGTAAGAGCTGAGGAACTTGTAGTCTTCTTGGGCATCTATACCAGCATTTGCATTCCAGTTACCTTGAAGACGGGGATGTATGACTCTTTTACCAACTATATTGATGAGTGGAGCTGCCTTTCAGGTTTTTACAAACCTGCTCGCAACACCCATATTGTAATGATGATGGTAATGGTAATAATGATACTAATTTATGGACAGTGTCCTGCCAGTGCCATGACATTGTAATGTACAGTGCATTATGCAGAGCTATAAAAAGTTACGACTAACACATATCTATGTATTTTCAGATATGCAATATGAAACTACGGCATCCATGTGTTACTGCAAACATCACTTCCTCAGGCAAAATAACAGTTACTGGAAGTACCAGGTGAGTTGAAATACATTCTCATTCCTGTTATTTTTGCATTTATTTTAAATGTAAATTTGGTTCTGTTCAGATTGCAGAACTGAACCATTTAGTATTGAGTGGTAGCTGAAAGTGAAAGGATTTATTTGCTTTATAGTAAGTAGCTGAGATGAAATTCCTGAGATGGACAGAATGTGGAATAGAAATGAGTTTTGAAAATCGAGAATGCTTGAGTGTGCATGCATGCAAATATTAATGAACATTTGGAGGGGGAAAAAAAGTATCAATATGCATTAGTTTAGACCAACTTATCTGACTTTGTGTGTGTGTGTGCGTGTGTATGCGCGTGTGTGCATGTGTGTGTGTGTGCATGCGTACGTGCATTTTGTACATTTAAATGTGTTTAAATTTTTTTGTTTTGCTTTTACAATTTTTTATAACTAGAGATGAAAAAAATGGAGCGAAAGGGTCCCGTTGCCTTAGGGATATCACCAGATTTGAATTTAATTTAAATGCAATTTGTAAATAACTCGGCTGTATTTAGTGCTTTGTTGGGTTGAAAAAAACTTATTTATTAGCTGTGAACTGGAAGGAGGAAGAGTGTTGGTTGTGCTATAAATCTATAATAGAACTGAAGAGAGTGAGAGAGGGGGGAGGGAGGAGGAATGGGGAAGTCTGTGCTCTTTGTGAGTGAGTTTATGATGTTATCAGGGTGTTCAGGGGGTGGCGTCATCTGGCTGGGGCCCCTCACTCTTGCTGGCTGTGTGACTGAGAAGTTATTGTTGTCAGTGACAGGTAGCCGGATTAAGTGGCAGTGTGGTAATGTCACTGAACAGTATGGCAGATGACGCAGTGATTTAAAAAAAAAAGAAAAAGGAAAAGACAGGGAAAGGGTGAAAAATGTTTGTGTTCTCTGTTCGCCCCTCCACCCACTCCTCTTAACCCTTTTTTTTTCCATTCTACTTATTTGTATTCCCTTGCCCCCCTCCCTACCCACCCACCCCATCCCAAAGTGTTACAGTATGTTCTATTTAAAGTTGCTGAGCCCTGTACAATTTTGCAAATATTTGTCTGACATTGTTCAGGTTTTGTCAAGTTTGATTTCAAGTTTTAAAACAATAGCGATATGAGATGATGATGTGTGGGTATTTTGTGTGCATATGTGTGTGTGGTGCGTGCGAGTGTGTGATTATAATTTCTACTATGAGCATGTGTGTGCGCGCTCATGGATGTTCAGGTGTGAGGGCATTTTTGTATTCCCATGTGTGTATGCATGCATGTACATGTATACATACACATGTAGTGATGTACCCTCCTGCTGTATTATACAATGCGTGCCTCGTTGGTGTTCCGAGTCCGTTAATTCATTTCAGAAAATCCTCGCCGCATCCCCCACCTCATGCCCCACCCCTTCTGCTAGCCATCAGGTGGTTCAAGTAACCGTGCAGTCTCCCAAGCTTCAAACTGAATTCTAAATCGTAGGAGTTCCCTCACTAAAGATTGCTTCTGAACGCATTCTCTATTGTTTGAGTTTAGTGGAAATAATTGATATTGGTGTTTATTGATATGTTTCATTATTCACATTTTTTCTATCGCATGTTCATGTTTTTCCTATGTAATTGTTTATTTATTTTTTAAAAATTTTGTGTGTGTGTGTTTTTGCTTGATCAATACTACTACTACCTACTAAAAATTATCTCTTCGTTAGCGTCATAGAGTTACATGCCGAGTTCAGAACTAAGGTGATGATGCTGGTGACTTGCTAGTGTTCCATGGGTTGTTGACTGCTGAAGAAGCACACTCACCACGTGTTGTCTTGTGTACTTGTTCACCTGAGAAGGGTCATGAATAGCAGATTACTTTTTGCATTGCTGTGGGAACAGCTTGAAGGCAATTCGAAACTGGTGGGTGTTTCCAGCTTTTTTAATTTTTATTTTTTTAACCCACCAGTAAAGCCTGCTTAGAAAATTCTCAGTTTTTATCGCTGAGTGAGCCCATTTTCAGTTCAACATTTCCTTACCACCCACCTCGGGTGGATTCTTGTCATTGTTGCCCAACCAGAAAGGCTATAGTATAGTAGTAATAAGTAATTATATGTCCATTCTTTTTGTCTCGCCTAGCTTATTTTGTACCAGCAATGTGCACACGAATGCTAATTCATGCTAATTGGGGGCTGGAGCAGCTCAGTGGTAGAGCGCCGGACTGGTGATCTTGGTGATCCTGGGGTTGCAGGTTCGAATCTTGGGCGGGCTGTTTTGGTACAGGGGGACTTTTTCCTCAGAGTAAACATTAGTTCTGATTCCATTCCCCATACAGTCCTTCAAATGAGACTATAAACTGAGGATCCGTGTGTGAACGCATGCATAACATCTTGCACACGTAAAATCCCATCACCAACTTTCGGAAGAGAAGGCCAGTTTGGCTGTTGGTATGGATGACACATTATGCATAGCATGCACCCTGCGTGAGAAATGGAAAGAATGAAGGAAGTAAGGAAATAGAATGAACGATATTGACTGGATGACAGGGGAAACAACTGAATGAAGCGCCAGCTGGCAGCTCTTCAGTCTGTACTACCCAGGTAGGCAGCACATTGTGTAAACGAGTGTGGACTGTAAAGCGCTTAGATCTTGGTCTCTAGCTGCGTATAGGTGCTGTAGAAGTATTCATAATAATGATTATTCATAATAATAATAATAATTCACAAAGCTCTTGTTTTTTCTAATGTGTAAAATCACACCACCTTAAGGAAAGAATATGAATTCCATTGTTAGTGTGTGCTACTGTTATTTAACTGAGGAACATGTTGATTTGTTATACACAAGATAGACGTTTGAATTCTGGTATGTCTGCACTTGCACACGATGCTTGTGCAGTCTGACACACATGCATGGACACACCCACACGCGCATGTGCATGCACGCCCTCGTGCGTGCGCACACACGCACACACAATACAACACACCACACCACACCACACACCACACCACACACCACACCACACCACACCACACCACACCACACCACACCACACCACACCACACCACACACACACACACACACACACACACACACACACACACACACACACACACACACACACACACCACTAACACCACACACGCATGCATACATGCATGCACGTACCTACACACACCACACACACAGACAGCACACTTGCATTAGCATGTGCATTTGGATTTTGAATTTGAACAAGTTTACTAGATAATAAAGATTCACATTTTGACTCCCTTTTTTGGGACGGTCATGCATCCAGATGCACTCTGTCTGACTCACTTGTTCACTTCTAAAAAAAGTTCTATTTATTTAGAAACAAGTTTTAAAAAAGAATTGTAATTTATCGAATATTGATCAGAATATCAAATTTTGACGGTGTTTTGGCATTTACAGAAGTGACGATATGCCAGCATGTGTAATTTCCTTGTTGACTCTCTTTCTGTGCATTTTTTTAACAGTTTTTGCTTGAGAATATACATCGGTGTCTCCTGCACTAAATATTGTTACATTATATTCAGTGTCTCCTGCGCTAAGTTGCCATTATAATTCTCAGCAGAACTGCAAACTGTGACAGTATGAAATCCAGATTTATGCTTTTGTGAGGGAAGGGGGAAAAAAAACAGAAAAAAAGAAAAGAGTAATTTTCATGTGGAAAGTGGATAATGCCAGGCTTTGTTTCACATTTCAGTGAAGATGAAGCGAAGGTGGCGGCTCGTCGCGTGGCGCGGAGACTACAAAAGCTGGGCTTCAACGCCCGTTTCTTCAATTTCGCATCGTCAATGTCCTGGGGACCTGTTCCCTGCCCTTTGGCATCAAACTGAACAACTTCTCCAGAGAGTACCCCGCAGCAGCCAGGTAACTTCTGGATGTGTGTTGTGAATTTTTTCTTTTTTCTTTTTTTTTGGTTTAGTTCTTTTTTTTTTTCTTTTTTAATTTTTTTTTAATGCTGATCGATGAGAATGAGGATGATTAAGATGATGCTACGGATTTCCGTTTCGGTCTGAGACTACATGACAGGGCTGTACTCTACGCTTCCTTTCATAATATATCCCGGCGTCAACCAGGCCCGAGAGATACAGGCACCTGCAGTGTTGGTCATGAAATTTGAGCAACACTCTCAGAAACGCATCCATTAAGTGGATGAAACTCGACTGTGTGGTCCCAGTCTTCCCAACTGAGTCCGCAGCAAACTCAACTCTGGGTAGGAGCCGGTCGGGGCAGAAAAAACCCACATGACTTCTGATGGGATTCGAACCCACGACCTCCCAGCCGGGAGTCCGTGACGTTAACCACTTCGCCACGGCGGCTGGTGGTTTAGTTCTTTGTTCTACATATCCTGCACGTTTTTGATGTTTTGGGTTTGAAAGAAACACAACCCAGGATCATTTGTGGGGGAACTGTCATCTACATGAAGTTGGTTCCATTTCATTGTTAAACACTTGTGCTAGTTGTCATGGTATCGTTTTTAGTGCTTGTTCACTGATTGAATTAATGGGTGCGACTGTTTTTGGGGGAATGCAGAACTCAGATTGTGTTGAACGAGGTTGAAGCTGGATTTGTCTGCTCTCCTCTCTCTCTGTGTCTCTCTCTCTGTCTCGAGTTCAGCTGGGTGCATTCCACCATCCTGAAACCCCCCATGTAGAAACCCTCAGATTCAGATAGACTGCCAGTATTTGTTGGGAGATTTGAACGGCGCTCTTGCACAAAGGCACCCATGAAGTGAGAGTGACTCCAGACTGTGTGCAGTGGATGGTATCAAGTTAACTGTGTGAGTCTGTGGGACATTCTTCAACTCCGGGAGAATCTGTGTGGGTCTGAAAGATCTGACCGTTATAGTGTAATTGGGGAGAATCTGTGTGGGTCTGAAAGATCTGACCATCATAGTGTAATTTTTGACCATTTCCTTTCTACAGCTTTGCAGTCAGCCTGATGTGCTGATCCTTTGCACTGCAGTATGTGAAATTTTTGAGATGTTGTCGGTGTGAAATGGATGGAACTTGGTTCTCTGATCATTTTGCTTCAGGTGCAGACACACAGAACATGATCTGGTTATGTGCGAATATTTACAGATGGTGTTTGATTTAAACCTTTCAACTAGCACAGGTTTATTTATTATATACGGCCATTGGTAAGAGAAGGATTGAAAGCTTTCAGCTAGCACAGGTTTGGTTATTATATACGGCCATTGGTAAGGGAAGGATTGAAAGCTTTCAGCTAGCACAGGTTTGTTTATTATATACGGCCATTGGTAAGAGAAGGATTGAAAGCTTTCAGCTAGCACAGGTTTATTTATTATATACGGCCATTGGTAAGAGAAGGATTGAAAGCTTTCAGCTAGCACAGGTTTATTATATACGGCCATTGGTAAGAGAAGGATTGAAAGCTTTCAGCTAGAGGTTTTTTTAAAATTATATACAGCCATTGGTAAGAGAAGGATTGAAAGCTTTCAGCTAGCACAGGTTTATTTATTATATACGGCCATTGGTAAGAGAAGGATTGAAAGCTTTCAGCTAGCACAGGTTTATTATTATATACAGCCATTGGTAAGAGAAGGATTGAAAGCTTTCAGCTAGCACAGGTTTGTTTATTATATACGGCCATTGGGAGCCGGAATAGCTTAGTTGGTAGAGCGCCGGACTCGTATCTTGGTGATCCTGGGTTGCGGGTTCGAACCTCTGCCAGGGCGTTTCAGTACAGGGGGATTTTTCCCTCGGAGTTAACATTGGTTCTGACTCCATTTCCCACACAGTCCTTCGAATGAGACTATAAACCAAGGTTCCGTGTGTGAACGCACGCATAACATCTTGCACACACGTAAAATCCCATCACCAACTTTCGGAAGAGTAGGCCAGTTTGGCCGTGGTATGGATGACACGTTACACATAGCATGCACCCTGCGTGAGAAATGGAAAGAATGAAGGAAGTAAGGAAAATGAGTGATCGATAATGAACGGTATTGACTGGATGACACGGGAAACGACTGAATGAAGCGCCAGCTGGCAGATCTTCAGTTGGCACTACCCAGGTAGGCAGCTCGTTGTGTAAATGAGTGTTGATTGTAAAGCGCTTAGAGCTTGGTCTCTAACCGAGAATAGGCCGCTATATAAGTATTTATTATTATTATTATTTAAGAGAAGGATTGAAAGCTTTCAGCTAGCACAGGTTTGTTTATTATATACGGCCATTGGTAAGAGAAGGATTGAAAGCTTTCAGCTAGCACAGGTTTATTTATTATATACGGCCATTGGTAAGAGAAGGATTGAAAGCTTTCAGCTAGCACAGGTTTATTTATTATATACGGCCATTGGTAAGAGAAGGATTGAAAGCTTTCAGCTAGCACAGGTTTATTTATTATATACGGCCATTGGTAAGAGAAAGTAAATACTTTGTCGTATGGTTGTTTATTTGTGTCCTTTTTTCTGCATTGTCCTTGATGGCCGTACGATTGTGGATGTAATGTATAATTTAGTAAAACAAGGTCTACCAGCTGTTCAGTGAAATGAGAGCTCTACAAGTCACTGGTGTAATCAAGTCACTGGTGTAATCAAGTCACTGGTATTATCCTTTTTTTTTCTCTGTGGATGTGAGCGCAGGACACCAGCAGCAGATCTTGAGGGAAACTAAAATATCCAGAGAAATGATAATTTCAGCATTTATACAAGGAACAGAAGACAAATGGCTGTCTGCAAACAGAGTCAACATGTTTGAGGGTAGACGTGAACCTCTCCCTTTTCACAGTTGTTGAGAACTTTTGCTGTCTGTAAACAAGACTCAACATGTTTGAAGGTAGACATAAACCTCTCCCTCCTCGTTGTTGTTGAGAGCTGTTGCTGTCTGCAAACAGAGTCAACATGTTTGAAGATAGACATAAACCTCTCCCTCTTTGCTGTTGTTGAGAGCTTTAGCTGTCTGCGAAACAAGAGCCAGCATGTTTGAAGGTTGACATGAACCTCCCCCTCCTCGCTGTTGTTGAATGTTGTAAGTTTTTTCATGTCAGGGAACACATTGTGTCATGACTCCCCGTCCTTAGCTATTCAAGAGGTGTAGGATGCTTATTGATTTGATTTTATTCTATTGTAATTTACACTGTATTTTATGATGTGATTTCCTTCATGGACAAAAGAAAGAACTTGTGAACTTGTGACATCTAAGAGGCAGAGTGAAGTCTTGGATGGACGATATAAAGGTCTGAACTGGTCACCTCTATCTCGTCTCCTCTGGCTGGGAACAAGTCTGGATTTTCTGTCTGGCTTACATTCTGCCATGGCATCCCTACAGCTGCTGTGATGGGGAAATAATAGGGGTGTAAAATTTTAAGTATCAGTTTGCACATGGCTGAAATGAAAGCATTATTGACGCAAAACCCAAGTCAGGGCATATGCTGGTCGATAAGAACCTCTCCATGCCATAACGATTTCCTGGTGTGGATAGTTACTGTGCCATTACTTGCTGCCCATAGGCATTCTACAGGGGGTATTTTTTTTGGTAGGCTGGAGACCTCTCCTAGCTAGGATCCAAGGATTTCCAAGGAAACCAACTGAATTTCAGAGCTAGGAAAATGAAACATCTTAGGAGAAAACTAAATCATGTAAATGTCTGCTAAAAAAAAAAAAGAGAAAAATTTGTGAAACTCTGAATCGCCCTGAGTCCATTGCCGTGTCCAGTTCTTCCAGTCCGGGTTTCTGTGATACCATGTTCAGGGCAGTGTTGCCTATAGTTTTCATGGTATATTGTAGTGCTTCAGCCTGCATTTATCAAACAAGTTCAGTGGCGGGCAGATATGAAGGTGAAAGCAGCTTGTCCAGCCACTTTCCTGGTTGTGCATCTTGCGTAGGCTTCATTTTTTGTTTTGGTTTTTGTTCTGTTGAAATGTAGGCGAGATGTTTTAGGAAAGCACTACTGTCAGCTATGGGAGATGGGATTGGGAAGATAAGACTTCAAAGTGAGCAGTATCTGTCAGCAGTTTATTCAGAAAGTGAATAACCTATAAAGCATGAATGGCTCATTGTTACCAGGTCGCTTTGTTAAAAAGAACACGCCCACTGCAGGAAGCATGTTGATGCCTCTAAGGCACTGAATCTCGATCAGTGCAGACGGTCTATATTTATTGATCCAATACTTTCTGTTTCCACAAAGATGCTTGGATTTTATTTTGATGGTCATGTTGTGACTTGTCTGATAAGTGATATATCTTCTGTGGTCGATGGATTATAAACAACTAGAGTTTAGATCCATAATAATAATTGCGTCCACGCACATTGTTTGTTCATTATCAAGTCACATGCCTGACCATTGAGACAAACACCAATTTATTTTCTTTTTCTTTTAAAAGTTTATCAGATTTAAGTGTTCGTGCCTCATGTGTGTGTGTGTGTGTGTGTGTGTGGTGTGTGTGTGTGTGTGTGTGTGTGTGTGTGTTTACGTGCATATGTGTATGAGTGTGTTGTGTGTATATGTGTGTGTGTATAGTAGTAGTACTTCAGTTTTACATCTGTTTATATCTGTGATATTAGATGGAGAAAGAGAGAAATGTCTGTGATTATGTAAGTGTATGCATAATGTGGTTTTCTAAGTGCATATCAATGTCTGTGACTATGTAAGTGGGTGCATAATGTGGTTATCTAAGTGCATATCAATGTCAGTGACTATGTAAGTGGGTGCATAATGTGGTTATCTAAGTGCATATAAACATGTGTGCGTGTGTGTGCACACAGTTATTTTCTTTTGGTTTCTATGCATACTGCATAGTAGTTTACCTATCACAGGAGACAATGGAAGGGTCTTCAGAACTGCTAAAATTTCATTTTGACCAGAGGGCTTCGCTGCCCTGGATCCTCCTCCAGGGCATTGCTCCTAGGCCCCATCGGAGCTTAGGCAGTATCTGGACTGCTGCATTTAACAAAGAATTCATGCTCGAAAACGAGATATAAAGATAAAATATATAAGATTTTTTTCAGGAAATTGAATGAAGATTTTGAATCTGGGCTTCTTTAGGCATTTAGATTTGGATAGATTTTTTTGTGCAATAAAAAACAGCTTGACATCCAAAAAGAACACAAAGCAAAGAAGTTGACAATAAAGTTTGTATTGGCTCACTACACTGTAAATGAAAGTAAAACAGTTTAGAAGTCTGTCAAGACGCTCACACTTCATGCAGACAGGTCGGTCCATGACCACGCCCCTTGCTGGAATTCAACCCTCTCTTTCACTCCTCTCCTTTCCTACCTCTCCCCCTCCCTGACACTGTGAGCGGGCCGAGCTCCCCTCTCAAGCTGACTATCACCGCCACTGTCCACTGACACTGTGTGCAAAGTACATACTAGCTTGTTCGACGCTGGTAACCAAGTCAGCTGAACCACTCTGTGGTCGGACAGCACTATCATCATCCTCACCTTCATGCTCGAGTGAGTAGTTGGATAAAAGATCATTATCTTTGTCAAAAATGATAATGTTGACTAGGTCGCTATGCTTGTCGAAGGTTGCGCTGCCATCTTTGCAAGCAAGACAAAGCTGACCGGTCATCCAGTCAGTGATGAGAATAAATGGTCTTTCCCATCACGTGTGGTCATTTGCGTATCATTTTAATACTACAGTCACATAAGGTTTACTATTCACTCTCTTTTTGTGTCCATTGATAGAGAAATGGTAACGAATGAAAATTGAAGAATAATGACTGTATGGCATCAGTGGACGGCCCATAGGCACTGGGAAAGCACTTTTACTGCACCGTCAGCTGACAGCTTATAGGCACTCTACGTGTTAAAAAAAAAGGGTTTTTGTTTAAGAGTTTATTAATTCAGCTGTTCTCCAGTCTGTTCAGGATGGGCATGTGTAGGCAGACTGAAGAAATCTTGGGTGGACAGCACATAGGACTGGGCTGATCATGGCACTCAATTCTTTTGTGTATAACTGAGCTGAGTTGGTTGTGGAGGTCCCTGGCGGCTCAGGGGAAGTACAGGTCACCCCTGTGGCTTCTTGTCATGAATCGGTAATGATAAATGAATGCTGTAGTGGCGTCGCTGTGTGTTGTCAAGGGGAACTATTTTACACAGTTTGGGCTGCTGTTTTGAGTTCTCTGCCCCTAATATATCATCAGTGTTCATGCATGTATGCTTGTTGTTTTCAGCTATGAGCCAGAACTTCATCCAG
The DNA here is from genome assembly GCA_018398815.1 of Conus ventricosus. Taxonomy (NCBI): domain Eukaryota; kingdom Metazoa; phylum Mollusca; class Gastropoda; order Neogastropoda; family Conidae; genus Conus; species Conus ventricosus. Next base: position 45,276,847 of record CM031600.1, read on the forward strand.
GTGTTACGTACAAAATCAAAGATCCCAAAGCCACCCTGAAAGTATTTTCAACAGGGAGTATTACAATTACAGGTCAGTAGGCCTTTTGCTTTCAAAGATGGTGAGGTGTGTTTTCAGTGGGGTATCGTTTTACTGTAAGTCATATTAGATAAGTAAAAAGGAAAAGGGATGGCTATGTAGACATGTGTGTGTGTATGGAAGGGGGTGCTGGGGAGGGGGGGAGGGGATAGCTCCACATTCAGTTTTATTTTTGTATGATTTGTGAAGACCATGACTTCATGGAGTGTGAGTGAGCGTATGTGACTGCAAATGTTAGTTTTAGTTTCATTTTTTTGAAGAATTTTTTTTGGGTGAAAAGCTTCCAATAGTATTTGGTTGAAAATGATAACACAGATTAACTGTCTTTCAGTGTTCTCTTTAAATAGAGAAACATGTTAGATTTTCTCAATAGAAATGATTTCCTGAGGAGGCAAAAAAAGCATGGATTTTTATTCTTGTGGCAACCTTTTGTAATATTCAACTAAAAAAAACGGGGAAACAGCAGGGTAAGCACCCATAGCACAACCAAGTTTGAGATGTCTGATGGACATTATAGTAGTTATCATGGTAATAAGTTACGAGCAATTTGTAGAAGTTTGAGATGTCTGATGGACATTAGTAGTTATCATGGTAATAACTCACCAGCAATTTGTAGGTGATTGTCTCTTTCTTTCTTTTTTTTTTGGGGAAGGGATTTTTTTTCTTCTTCTTGGTATTATGGCCCTGAAAGGGCCTCGTGTAGTTGTCTGGACTGTAATGAAAATAAAACCATGGAAAGCGGGCAAAAAAAAAAAACACCAAGAAAGACCACTTGAATAAATACTCCCACCATTTACAGACTTTCTTTTTTCAGAACCATTTTGGTCCTTTATCTATACAAGGTTTCTCACCAAACGGCTCTTCCAGGCTTTCTGGAAGTAGTTTGAGCTACTGTTATATCTTACAGCGTTGAAAGGAAGTTTGTGGACCAGGGAAAGTGTCGTAGCTCTTAGTATCCTATAGAGAAGTGACAACGTTTTTGAGCATGACTTGGAAATACTTGGAGAATGGTCACAAAATGTGCTTCACTGATGGTGATTCGTAGGTTGCTGTGTTCAGTGCCATGAATTTACAGGCTGTTGTCCAGCGAGGAGGCTGCCTGGTGTTTGGAGCTCCCGTTTTAAATTCATTGTTACATCTTTTACGCCTTGCATCTTTTACTCATACGAGTATCCGTGAATTTTAATAATCAGCACTGTTAGCTGTTGGTAATTTAACGCTTATTTCTTTTCTTTTTTTAACGAAATTGTGTTTTAAACCCTTTCAGGTAAGGTGAGTCTTATTTGGCTTTTCAAGATGGCTACCGGCGTGTTGTTCCTCGGCTTCGTTAAAAGTTTTCTATTTTTCCTTGCTGTTTCCACATGTGACAGGAACAACAATATTCCTAGCACTCAGTTTAATTTTGAAATTTTAGATGTTGATGTAGACGCCTTTAGTTCCATTTTTGCAGGTTTTAAAACTTTGTGCAACCTGAACCATGTTAGTCTCCTGTGTGCACCTGTGCCGAGTACTGTTCTTACGTCTATTACTAGGCCCAGATTTGAACCCCTGATTTCAATTAACATTAGAAATAGTACAGTGATAAGGAATTGTTTGATTAAAAGAGTTAGACATAGAGGAGTTAAATTATGGTTTTTTAAGCCTTATCCTATCAGGAGACATTGAACTCAATCCTGGTCCGTCCACCAAAGTAAAATATCCATGCGGAGTTTGCAATTTGAGAGTCACATGGAAACATAAAGCAGTTGCCTGTGACGTCTGCAATTCATGGTATCACACTAAATGTATGTTAATGAATTCAGCAGTTTATGAAGCATTATGCAATAGTGATATATCATGGACTTGTTTTACCTGCGGGCTTCCAAACTTTAGTTCAAGACTTTTTGAGGATTCTATTGAAAATTGCAGCTCAGAAAGCAACCGTTTTGACCCTATCTCACCAGACCGATCCCCAAAAGAAAACTTGAAATTTTGTCTTAAGTTTGCATCCACCCCTGATTCTAAAACTGATAAAATCCCAAATCATAAAGTGCAACTGAACCCTAAATCATTAAGAGAAAAAGATAAACTTAAATGCATAGTCGTAAATTTTCAATCTCTTATTAAGAAAAAGGAAGAACTCAGTAATTTAGTCACTGAAAAAAACATTGATGTTGTAATTGGAACAGAAACTTGGCTAGAAACTGGAACATCCAGTAGTGAACTTTTAATGGAGGATTTTGATATTTATAGAAAGGACAGACTTGGAAAAAGAGGTGGGGGAGTCTTGATTGCCATTAAGAAGAATTTAGCCAGTGAGTTTTTATATCAAGGCAAAAATAGTGAAAGTTTATTTTGTAGGATTAATTTTAAGAATAAGAGACCTGTCATTGTTGGATCAGTTTACAGACCTCCAGACTCAGATGAAAATGTATGTATGTCTATTTGCAGAGACATTTCTAACATTGTTTTGGCCAATAGGAAGGCAATATTATGGATTGGTGGAGACTTTAATTTACCAGATATTGATTGGGGTGAAGATGCCATACTTGGTAATCAATACAGTAAAAATATTAATACTCAGTTTTTTGATGCCACCAAAGACCTTGGATTAGTACAGTCAGTTGAATCACCAACTCGTGGTAAGGCATTCCTGGATTTATTTTTTACCAATTGTCCAGGCGCTTTAGGCAATCAGGAATTAATTGCAGGCCTGGGTGATCATGACATAGTTCTTTTAGAGAGTAATTTTCAACCCTTTCGAAGAAAACCCCCTAAACGTACCATCAGACTCTGGAACCAAGCAGATTTACCAAAATTGCGCAGGATACTCATAATTTCAGTCGTCTTTTTTTGAGGTCCCATAGTGTTAAAGATAATGTCAGTGATCTTTGGAAGTGTATAAAAACTAATTTGGAATTTATTATGGATGACAACATACCTACTAAAATAACTTCAAGCAAGAACCACCAGCCATGGATTACTACTAAAACTAAACGTTTGTTGAGAAGGAAACATCGTTTCTTTAAGAAATTGAAACTACATCCTAATTCAGAAAGATTACTGGTTAGGTATAAACATATTAAGAGAAGGTGTCAGAGAGAATGTAGACTTGCTCACTCCAATTATGTTAATTCGATGATTTCGGAAGGTGATCATCAAAACAAGAAATTATGGTCTTACATAAGGAGTAAGAGACAGGACAACATTGGGATTCCAGACCTGAGAAATAACCAGAATAACCTAATACAGGACCCTGAAGGGAAAGCAAACTTACTAAACAAGCAGTTTTGTTCAGTTTTCTCAAATCCCAAACCTTTAATTAACGTTAGACTAAAGGATGATGATAAACTCCCTGAAATGCAAAACATCAAAGTAAACAAAGCAGGAGTATTTAAGTTACTGACCAATATCAATGAAAACAAAGCTACTGGTCCCGATGGCGTTCCTGGCAAGCTCTTAAAATTATGTGCCAATGAATTGAGTGAGGTATACCAATTACTTTACCAAGCTTCACTGGACCAGGGAGTAATACCTGATGAGTGGCGAGATGCGAGCATTGTTCCCTTATTTAAAAAGGGTGACAAAACAAAAGCAGAGAATTATAGACCTGTATCTCTTACATCCATATCAGCTAAATTACTTGAACACATAATATATAGTAGCATAATGGACCATTTTAACAAATATGATTTCTTAAATAACGCCCAGCATGGTTTTAGACAGCGAAGGAGTTGTGAGACTCAACTTATAACAACTCTCAATGATTTTAGTAACTGTCTTAACAACAGACAGCAAATAGATGCAATTTTATTAGATTTTTCTAAAGCCTTTGATAAGGTTGACCATGAGGGCCTGCTGCTTAAATTAGAACACATTGGCATTGGCGGTTCTTTGCTAAAATGGGCTAGATCATTCCTCGTTGGGAGAACGCAGAAAGTTGTTGTGGAAGGGTCGTCATCCCATTGTAAACCAGTCTTGTCAGGTGTACCACAGGGAACTGTTCTGGGGCCCTTGTTTTTCTTAATTTATATAAATGACATAAGTAGAAATCTCTCTCCTGGAACTACTATAAGGCTTTTTGCAGATGACAGTTTAGTATATAGAACAATCAGAAGCAAGAATGATACACGCATTCTACAAGAAGATCTAAACGCTTTACAAGAGTGGGAAAGAACTTGGAAAATGGAATTTCATCCTCAAAAGTGCCAAGTGTTGCGCATATGTAACAAACGCTCACTAATTAGATCAGATTATTCTATCCATAATACTATTCTTAAAGAAACTAATGCTGCAAAATATTTAGGCGTGATTATAGATAGTCGTCTCAAATGGAAAGAACATTACAATTTAGTATGTAAGAAAGCAAATAACATCTTAGCTTTCTTACACAGAATATCAATGACTGCCCCCAAAAGGTTAAAGACGACTGCTACAAAACACTGGTTAGACCAGTACTGGAATATGGTTGCTCAGTTTGGGATCCTTACCATCTAAAGGACATTGATAACCTTGAAAAGATTCAGAAGAGAGCAGCACGGTTCGTAACAGGGAACCACATCAGAGAAAAGGGGAATACTAGGAAGAACATGAGGAAATTAGAATGGAAACCCTTAGAAGAGAGAAGAGCTTTTATTAAACTTAACACCTTTTTCAAAGGCAGAGCTAAAGTAATTGATATTCCAATGGAACAACTAGTATTGAATAAAAGTAGCACCAGGAGTGGCGGTCAGTGTTATACCATACCTGCATCAAATATTGACAGCCACTTGCATTCTTTTATCCCAGTTCTGTACGGCTGTGGAACTCACTGCCGGGTGCCATCAAGATTGCCACAAATGCAATCTCTTTTAAAAAACAAATTGATACAACAGTTTTGAGATCTGCATATTGATGTTTTTCTATTTTTTACTTCCCCTGATATTTTACTGTTAACTGGGCCTGAATTTGGCCATTGCTTTTAACTTCTTGAATATCGAGTGCGACCCCTTGTTGCCAAATTTGCTCCAGGGGCCAACAGTCTGAGTCGCACTATTTTATGTTATTTTATTTTACTTTTAACATGCGCGCTGGTGACCTACTCGTTTTTGAGTGAACCAGTATTTTAGGAAGAAGAAGAAGAAGAAGAAGAAGTCTGCCAAGCTGTTTAGGCCACAGAGGGTAATGGTTAATGAAAAAGGAAAAAAAAACCAACCAAGCAAACAGTCTATCCATGTGTGACAATTTTAAGTTCGTTGTCAATTAGATTAAGTATGTAGTAAGTGAACCAGATTTATGAATAGATACCTCGAATCAGTTTGTGGTGTGTGAACCAATTTTAAAATTGACGCCTATGTTATGTACATATCGGGCATGAAATTTGTCCGCCTAAGGCGGATTTTCTGCCCATTTTTTTCATCTGCGCCGCCCCCCCCAAAAAAAAGTGCTGCCCAAAACAAAAACAAACAAAAAAAAAAAAAAGAAAAAAAAATCCTGAAATAATCTTTCGTTCGATGCTATTCCCATTTGGACAATATGCAACTCTGTTATTCTCAAAAGTGTCAACCGGTCACTTCCGCCATTAATCAACATCGGTCTTTTCGCGCCTGTCGGACATCGTTAAGTTGGCGAAGTTTGTCAAGCACGTCGCGATTTCACAGCAAAAAAAAAAGGGATGAGAAACGATTGGAATTGGGACTGGCTAGACCAGGAAGTGGACGATGTTTGAGTTGGTGATGTGTTTCGCAAATTAGACGAAAAAGGTGCTGCATTTTGTGTTCCATGTGGAAAGATTGACTGACTGAATCAATGTTGTGATGAAGGCTGTCTCATTGTTTTGAGTGAATGAGTCAGTATGCACATGTATATATGATCTTTCGAAGTATTATTTTCATTACTGAAAACATGAAAATGTGGCTTATTTGTCCTTAGCAGCAGCACTGAAATAGGGGTTTATTTGCAGTTTTAGGCCTTTTATTTCATAAAAAAGCTTCAGCTTATGGGGGCTCTGCCCCCTGACCCCCGCGTTGCCCCTGGACCTCACTGGGGCCTACGGCGGCCCCCAGACCCCCGCCACATTTTCTGCCTATTTTACTGCTGGTCACTTTCATGCCAGTTTGTATGGAATTGTAGTGTATGCATACTCTGTGATCGTATTCTAACTGGGTCAAGGGCACTTTATATTGTAATCAGTTGAATTTTTTCATGGAAGTTCAACAGCGTTGACTGTAACCCCCCAATATCCTCTCTGCATAGTTCCTTCAGATGTTCAAATGACAAACACGACACATTTTGACCTCTTTGGTCTTCTTCAACACAAAACACGACACATTTTGACCTCTTTGGTCTTCTTCAGACACAAAACACGACACATATTGACCTCTTTGGTCTTCTTCAGACACAAAACACGACACATATTGACCTCTTTGGTCTTCTTCAGACACAAAACACGACACATTTTGACCTCTTTGGTCTTCTTCAGACAAGATGAACAACATCAGGACAGTGAAAGCGAAGAACAAGCAATCACTTATCTTCTTGAATTGGGCAGGATATGGGCGTTGAATTGTGCTGAATTTGAGAAGTGTACGTTCACTACACACACATTAATTAAAAAACAACAAAACATGGTAGGTAGGCACTCAAGGTCTGACCAGCACGTTGGGCTAATGCTAGGTCAGACGTCCGCTGAGTCGTAGCCACGAGATCCTCTTCTCCTATTGTCTTATTTAGTTGTTAATTCATTTATCTATCGGCTTCAAATTGTGCGTAATGTGGTCTCAAACTTAGCGGATGTGGTGTAGCGTATATGGACTAGTCCGCCCGCGATCATAATTTGATGAAACTGATTTGAGAAGAGAAGCGATTACTCTTTTCTTTGTTTTCATAGTTGGCATTGAATTGCGCTGAATTTGAGAAGAGAAGCGATTACTCTTTCTTTGTTTTCATTGTTTCCTGAATGTTGTTTATCTTGCCTGAAGAAGACCAAAGAGGTTGAAAAGCGTTTTGTTTCGTCTTGTAATTTGTTTGTAATTTGCTTGTCCCCTTTGACTGGTGGACTAATAATAAATGTTCTTTTAAAAGTTTTGTTTGATATCCACCTGCAATCACCTCGCTTTGAACTAACGTCAAAGTGCTTGCTGTCAAGAGTGGCCTGCCTTGCTTCAGCGCCATGTGTGAACAACGTGGGGCGGCTGTGGAGCACATCTACCCCTTTGGTGTCAGAGTTCCAGATGGAGAAGAGAGCGCCGTCGAGCAAAAGGCCAAGAACAGGAAACACCCTCAACAGCCCTACCAAGACCATGCTCCTCTCAACGATTCCAGATGACGAAGAGTGTGAGGTGGCCAGTGACTTTGATTCCAATGACGAGGATTTTGACAGTGATGTAAGCCATGACTAAGTGGAAATGAGGATCTGGAAAGGACTGGAAAGGTTTTTGTTGTTGTTGTATCTGACTTAATGAATGAATTTGCTTCCACATACTTTTGCCTTTGGGACGTGAAAAAAACATCCTTGAAATGTGATTTGCCTCTGTGTCCATTCTGAATGCTGGCAGAAAAGAAAGGGATCGTTGTGAATTGTCATCAGAACCCAAGGAGACGCATATGCGTTGTCTTGAAAGCAATGAATGTTTTCACTGTTGGTTTTTTTTTTTACTTAGCAGAAGTGTGCATATTTCTCCAATCTACTTTTAGCCTATCCTGAAGCCTTGTCGTTCTGGTGACAAAGACATCCCCTCCCCCCATCCTGCAGCCCCTTCCTCCCTCCCCCCCAAAAAAAAACAACAACAACAACAGCAAACAAACAAATCTTAAATAAATGTTAGCGAACTGCCAAGAGAATCGTGGACAAACGAGTCACAAGACAAATCATTTGTCCACGATTCTCTTGGCGGTTTGCTGACATTTATTTAAGATTTGTTTAGATTTCTGCCTGCAGTCATCTCACTTTGCAACAAACAAACAAAAAAACCCCAACAAAAACCCCAGTGAAAGTTATTCCGTATGATTGAATCTTAAGAAGTTACATCAAATCTTACTGTCTGGATTTTCAGAGTAATCAGGTGATGAATTAACAGCTTTTGTGTTAGAAATCTCCTCTTCTTCATCATCATCTCTTTCTTTCTTTTTTTTTCTGCGTCTCATATCCCTTCCTGTACTTTTTCTTTTCCCATGCGTCTCATATCTTAGTCTCTCAGCGCCCCCCCCCCCCCCCCCCCCACCCCCTCGGCACTGTCTCATATTCTGTGCCCTCTCCAAGGGATTACACCTGTGCCACGCATTTGATGTCTTTCAAAGCACAGCCACGCCATGTTCAGAATGTTCAGTGCCAGCACCCCACAGGGAGCTGTAGATGAAGTTGTCTGGAAGCAACCCATCAGAAGAAGCATCCCATCGCTGCTGAGTCATTTTGATGCATTCTGTGATGTAGTTTTTTGTTCCAAAGAGGAGTTCGTTAGAGGCGCTGTGAAACAAAATAGAGAAGGTGAGGAACATGACATTGCGTGTCTCGTTGAAGGTCGGAATCACGTGAATTAGCAGGGAGGTGGACTAGGCCTGATTGTGGGATAGCTGTAGGTCTCTGACACTAAGTTTGTTAGGCTAGGGTTTTTTAAATTTTTTAAAATATTTTTTTTAAAATGCAGTCAGACAATTTCATTTGTGTGGATGTTGTGTGTTGAGGCTTGAAAATGTAAATCAAATAAACAATCACCAAAAACTGAATTCTAATCAGCCCCAAGTGTTCACATTTTTGGGAAGGTGAAACCAAGGGCCATAAACAGGCAGAAGGATGAGAATCAAGAATTCAAAGGGTGCCTTCTGTCTACTCTTTCAAGGGCGAAACACCTTCCACGTTGCATGTCAATCATTAGTGTCATCGTCATACATACATTTTTGTCTTTGCTCCATAACTGCAGAGGAATTCACACTTATATCAAATTATTCCAAGTAAACTAAGGAATGAAAGTTTTCCGGTTGGAGAAAAGTCTCTTCAGCAACCCCCCCTCTCCCCATTTCCCTCCGCCTCCCCCACTTTCCAGATACCTGACTTGTAATACAAAAATCTGTAATATCCGTTAAAAGGAATATTTCTGTCAGTGTCTCATGTGCATGACTTTGATGTTTAAGTCCAGCTCGTTGTAGAAGATGGTGACTACATATGAGAGAAGGAAGAATCCAGGAGAGAAGAAAGTTATTGTTATCAAAAAGTGTCTGTCAGACATTCTGTTTTCAGTGCCGAATGCTGCTGCTAGACTGAACATAGTAGATAGGATATCCAGGCTGTTGGTATCAGATCATTCTTTGTTGTGTGTGCCATGCAGTGTGATCTGTTGGGTGTTCTTTGTTTTGGAATGTAGACAGCAGTTTTTCATTGGAAAATTTTTGCACAAAAGTAACTTTTGCTCTTGAAATGGTCCTGTCTTTTCCTAATTTTTTGTTTCCTTTTTAAACCCCCCCCCCCCCTCCCCCCCCCCCCCATCCCCCCCTTCCATGAACACTCCGTGCTCGAAATCGCTCTCTGACATGTGAGAAAGGACACCTGCCCAGAGTGGTTTCTTAGGAAGACGATCCAGACCCAACTCCAATCTCTCCCTCCCTTCAGGATTCTCAAAGTGTCTTAAACAAGAAAACACATCAAATAACATGGCACCTGAATTCTATTTTTTTTTTGGGGAGGGGGCATGTGGTGTGGTGGGGGGTCAGTAATAATGGACCTAAGCCAAAATTCCACCCTCACTCCCACCCACCTTGCCTTTTCTAGAATCACTTCCCAGTGAGGGATGTTAGGGTATGGTCTAGAAACTCCCCATGGAGTAGTACAGGCATGTGCCCTGACTTGCCCCTGCTATGTGACAGCCTTACCACTTCCTGGGGTGTCTCGGGATCATGCTCTAAATCAATCACTGGGGAGTGGTGTTGGAACTGGGTGGGGTGGGGCGGTGGGTTGTTCTGGTTCAGTTCTAGAACCGCCCCCTCCCAGCCTCCCCTCTCAGATTCAGGAGCAATGGGCTTTGATTGATAGGTTTTATTGTTTGGGACACTTGGAAGATTTTGAAGGGAGTGGAGTGATGTTGGAATGAAGAAGGAGGTTGCTTTGGATTGACTCCCAGAGTGACAAGACCAGGCACCTGCCCTATCGTCTGCAGGGAAGGAATTTTGAACTTGGAGCGATTAGGGAATGTTAAGCCTAATTCGTCTTCCCCAGTTTCTCCTTTCCTGTGGCCCAGTCATTTAAAACAAAGGAAGGTCAGTTGTGTAAGATCTCAATCTGGATCAGGAACTTTCCCACCCACCCCCCTCGCCCCCCTTTTCCAGCTTGAAGTATTGACTCAGGAGATTAAGTACTCTTTTGACTTTTTGAACTGTCTTTAGGTTTATGTCAGAATTGTTTGTGAAAAGTAGCCCTAGTAAGTGTCTTTGGTCTGCAGATAAATCAGATATTTGACCTTTTTAAAATGCAACTGGATATGGATCAGTCCCATTGCTGAATGTGTGAAACGGTGTGGGAAGGCATCTCCTGTAATATTTCATTCGCAAACTTCGTAGGAGTGTAGCGCTTTGTTTGGGCCGGCATGTTACTGCATTGAGAAAGATGTAGAAAATTTGTATGGTCAAGGGTAAATTTTTTTTTACATCAGTAGTTTGTGATAGGCGAGGAAGAAAAAAAAAAAAGAGTGTCGATTGGTGAATGAAACTCAAAAGTTTCGGAAAAAAAAGCCGTCTCAAATGACAATCAGTTTTATGATGTGGAACAAAGAACATGTGTTTATAAATGTTCAGTCTTCTAGATAAGCAACACTCTGAGTAATAAACAGTTGTATCCATTGATCTTGCAGACTATACCCAGGAACAAGAAACTGACACTGATGTCTCTGTGTAAAGGTGCAGAAATCGGATCACGCACCACTTTTCTCATGAAATGATACAACATACTCTTGATTAGAATCAGTAGGATGTTTTTACCCTTTATGGGATAGTTCGTAATGCTCCTGCTTAAACTTGGTCTTGGATGTGTATGAAAAGGAAATGTTTTTGATTCCCACTGCAGTGAGCTGTGAGACAAATAAGGTATCTGTATTTAAGGAAGCTTTTATACACAAAAAAGGAACAAATTGAAGATATGCTCAGTTAATTAAAAACAAAACAAAAACAAAATCAAGTCGACAACTACCTAGAGGACTAATTCATGACTGAGTCGTATTTAATTCAGAATTGAACTTTACAAAGCAAAGGAACAGCTTACATCTCTGACTTCAGATTATTTTGGTATTAAAGATGATTTTTTTGTCCAAATCTGTTTGAGAGCTCCGAAACTGTTGCGGATGTGGTGGCTTCATTCACAAAAGTTCTCCCAAAGTCAGAATGTGGCTGCCCACGTGGCGGAGTAATCAAAAACGGTCACACACGTAATGTTCTCATCCCCAGCTGATGCATTTGTACCATAGTGTTAAAGTACTTTGGCTGTTCGGATGATCCCTGGAGTCTTTTAGCCAGGGTACAACAACAACAACAACAACAACAACAAAAGTGAATCAACATTATCACCCCAAACAAATGCAGAAGACATCACTTGCTAACAACTGATGAAAACAACCCGTAAGCTGATTGTTAGAGGAATGAAGTTTCTTGGTTGTAAGAGCAACCTCGTTACAAACGCTTGAACATGTCATAAGCATAGGTCTGTAGAGAGGGCTCTAAACAAGGAGGTAGATAGCTGCTAAGTAGCATAAGCATGCATGTGAACAAGTAGAAGTATGCACACACACACACACAAGCACACAAGGGCGCGTACAAAACATGCATGTGCACACTCATACATATGCATGCATGCATGTACGCATGCACGCAATACACACAACACTCGCACCAGGAGAGAGAGTTAAATCACTTGCACACACGCCAGCAACACCCTGGGAAAAAAAAACGAGTTAAATATCTCGCACACAAACACACACGCATGCATACACGCACGCATGCACCTGCGTGTGCACATGCACACACCTACAGAGAGTGAGATGTTAGAGGAAAAAAAGCAAGGAGAGGAGATCCATTCTATGAGCAAAATGATCTGTTGTTAATTCATTTATTAGAGCTCGTATTTAATAAGGTATGTTTCACCTGCAATTACTTTGTCAGAAAAAAAGACAGTGTTGACACAGATCAGGGATTCTCTTCACAATGTGGTGAACCACTTTGGCACCAGCATCTGCCAGTTCTCCACATGAAAGCAGATGGTACTCTTCAGCTGCTTGTGTAATATTTGTTGGAAACTGTACCGTGAGCCTGCACCATTTTTAGTGAAGGAGTTAAGGGCCTTTTCTAAATTACTTTTTCACTTACCAAGGCTGGGCAATTCAGTCACCCTTTCGCGCTAGGTGAGTGCATGTGCAGGTGGGTGAGTAATTTAATGAAAAACATGATTCCATAATCAATTTCAACAGTATTACTGCGAAAACAAGGCTTGCTTGGCCTGGATTTCCTGCCAATCTTGAACTTGGCTTGCTTTCGATGTCAATGATTGACGTCCGATTGAAAAACGAAAAATATGTGTTGATAGCTTTGATATCTCAGGCTAGTGAAAACTTTGGCAACTTAATGGAATTTTGTCATGAACTAGTCTTGCTGACGATTTGAAAATTTTCAACTTCTCCAGCCCTGCTTATAAGGATTATCTTTTTTTTTTTTTCTGGCAGTGAATCACCCCACACTCTGTAAAATAGGTCTGTGTGTGTGTGTGAGGGTGGGTGTTCTTTTTTTTCCTATGCTTTTCCCCCAGTCCTTCCACTAATCCCTTGACTTCATAAAATCTGCTCTTTGTCTGTTATAATCATTCAAATCTGTTTCCCCCCTCACCTAGACTGGTCGGGACTGCGATTGATCTTTTTCTTGTTTTGCTTTGGGTTACAATTTACGCTGATCTTCCGGTGTTGAAAATTTGTTTTTCCATGAGATGCTTTGAAGCACCATTACAACAAAGATCTTGCTGGGCTAAGATTGCAGCTGTATGCCATGCAGTATGATGGGTGTATCAGATCATGGAAATGCTCAGAATTGTCGTACTGTGACCGTCTAAAGTCATGTGATGCACAAATGCAGGATAGAATTTCCGTTCATACCGCCCTCACACAAGGGTTAGATTTCATGTCGCATGCTTTGAAAGAAAAAAATCATGTCAGTGTTGTGAGATCACCTGTAGTAGGAAAACAACAATGGCCAAGTGATTGATTGTTCGAAGTCAGTGGGGGCAGAATGGAGTTGTTAAGAGAGCAATGCTTTGAATTTTGCTCCCAACAATTTAGCCAAAAGACAGTGGTTCCAAAGACACTCACATGTGAATAAAGGAAGCACTGAAGTTCAAATCTTATGCATTGAAATATCAGTACGTGCGTCATTGTGACACACATTTATTTTTTACAAATCGAATGTGCTCGCCTGCTGTTCACAGAGCATTGCAATAGGATAGCAGACAAACAGGACGGGAGAAATCAGTTATGTCCCTTTTCTGTCTGTGTGCACAGGCACAAGCAGTCTCAGTTGAAAAATGTCTTATAATGGCTCCCGCTTTTACACGAAACGTGTTGACCCTGACCCTCATAAATTTGCAAACGAACCTAAAAAAAAATTGAAGCCAGAGGGTCATAGTATTCTCAGCATTTTATAAAAATCTAGTGGGAACACAGGTCTATGTACAGTCCTAAGTTAGGATTGGGAGGGGTCATTCTACAGAGGTTTTAAAATTGGATTGTTTTGTGAGAGAAATGCCCCATACCAGAACTTGGTTGTCGCATGGTGGGAGTTGCACAGAGAGGTGGTAAATAGAGGTTCCACTTTGACGGCACAGATGAATGCAGATCATGGCTCGGAAATCGTGAAGGTTTTGGTTCACCATAACTGAGAATATCGATTTAAATTGCTCTGTGTATTAATAGGTAGGGGGACCATCTCAACTTTGTGTTGTAGTGGATGGCTACAGCTTAGCTACATGTGGTGAATAGTGTCATACCACATTGGCAGGTCAGCTGGTTTGATAGGAAAGAGATTTACAAGGTTGTTTCTTAAAAAAAGAATAATTTAGATTGTTTACTTAAAGTGGGGATTTCAAACTGAGGATTCCAAGTACACATTTTATCGTTTTAAAAAAAAAGTCATATGACGTTAATAACTCCCTGATAATGTACAATTTCAATTTTGAAACAACAGTGAACCCATTTGTAGTTTCAAGTGCAGTATTTTCCTTAAAAGAATTGGTAAGATGACAAGTTTTTTTTAGCATTGCTTGGATTGCAGAACTGAGGAGAATCCGAGACTATCAGTCCAGTGACGAAAAGTCTCAAAGATGAAGATCTTGTTGATAATATTCCTGAAAATAATGCAAATCATTCCATTGGAGGTGGCATAACAGCGCTGGAGTCAGTAACTTTGACGTATGGTATGGAATGTGACAGTGAAACAATGGAAGGTGACGCCATTTTGTTTGTATACATATAACCACTACAAAAATGAAGCTGTTTGGAAAGACCAAAGTTCAGAATTGGATGTTCTAATGGAAATGTCAGTGCTGTGAAAACAGTGTTCTATGCACAGGGAGAGTATGTGCTGACCGTGTTAGAATGATCAGTGTTTCATGTTTCACAACGGTTGTGTAAGGAATTGCAGGCAGTACTGTCATATGATCTGTACTGTACTTTTTAGAGCAAGATTCAATGTTTCTTGGTAAAAGCCTGCCTCGTATAGCTTAAATGGGTGAAAGACTAGCTGAGTTTTAGGAAAATGCTTTCGAGGCTGCACACACAGATTGACATGTGTACACAAGAAGTATTGCACGGTATGCGTAATATGTTGCTCAAAGGTAATGAAACAAGATCTTCAAATTCATTTTAAAAACAATGTGATATATGCTACATTAACCATGCATAATGAAGTCATAATCTAAAAAAAAAAAAAAAAAAATCTCCAGATTTTTGGTAATTGTGGAGGTTTTAATGTCCAAGTGAAGACAACGATAAGGGTTTTTGTGTGAAGTATGAAAATGGTTTGTTCTTTGCAAAGAAATTTGTACTACCTTTCAAGTCCTTGTGAATTATATTTATTCATTGGATGTTTGTGTTTTTGACATTTCATTTTTGGCTGAGAAAACTTATTTGAGATACATGTTTTTTTTTGTTTTTTTTTGTTTTTTTGATGAGGCGAATTTGTGGTCTGTAGGCTGATGCACATTGTCGCTGAATTTGTTAGTAAAGTATGTGGTGTTTATGTTTTGCATGAAATAGGATGTAGTCAAAACATCGTGTGGTGCTTTGCAAGAAATATTTTGTAACAGTAAACGTGGGATACCAAAAGGGGACGAGCGTAGGGGAAACAAATGCTGACTAAACAGTTTGATTTCTTACATTTACTGTTGAGTTTGGAATGTACATTTATTAATTTTGTGTGTGTGTATGTGTGTCCATACATGGATTTGTATGTGTGTGTGTGTGTGTGTGTCTGTGTGTGTGTGTGTGCATTTTGATATTGTTCGTGAATACTATGGGCACTGTTTCACTTTCATGGAGTGAAGAGAACGGAAGCTAAAACGCTTGAGAACGTAACCAGCCATTCTTTTGTTTCAGTGTACTGATGATGATAAATGTGGAAGCATGCATTTGATCCTGTACAGATCTTCCTTTCAGTTTGAATTTTATTAGATAACCCTGGATCCAGTGTACAGAGATTCTGTTTGTTTGTTTCTTTGTTTTTTTTTTCCTCACAGTTTTGTTAATTTTGATATTGTGCTTTTCGGATGATGTGGATGGATTTGTCTTTCGTGGTGATGAACTGATGAATAAATGTGTTCACAAGATTGAATTCTCTTGAAGTTGAGTAGTATGGTATTGTGTCATGATTTTTCGTTCACTTTGGTAGATTTGCACATATGTGACCAATGACCACAAAAAGTACATAACGGCAAATTTAAAATGATAATGTGAATGAAAACTTCAGAAAATTCTCTTTCTAATAATATGAAACCTTGACTGAAGGTTTCTTCACAGCAAAGCTGAGGATTGGAAGTTTGTTGGTTGGTGATCTGCCATGTTGAGCAATCAGAGCTGAAAGAAAAATTGACGACCCTCAGAATACCGAAGCAGCCATGAAAACTTGCTTTTAAAGGTTTAAGATGTTGAAAACAGACACTTAATTCATAGATAATGAAGATGATGCTTTCAGGAAACAAAAAGATGTCCATAACACAACACCGATAACTTGGAGGTCAGTGGCTTTCTGAGCATGATGTTGGACATTGTTGCTGCTACAGAATGCACCTGTCAAGGTGATAAGTCACATATGTTAACAGGAGTGATGAAAAGCAATTTACTGAATCGGCCAACTTGGCTCTTTCCATAAACGGGTTGGTAAACCAAGCATTTTCTTTAGCAAACACTTGTTCTTTCAGACTCAGGTTTGATTTATTTCAAAGTTTTGTTGTTGTTTTTTTTTAAATCACGAACTGGAATGCAAGAGCAGCATTCCATTCCTTGTAGATCCACAGAATAAAAAAAAAAAAAAAAGCCAGACAGTTGTGCTGGAAATCGGCTGTTTTTTCATGGCTGACTTGCCTTTCTCATGCTCTGTACATGTGAACAGTCATCAGAAGTAGAGATCACACCACGTCAACTTCGGAAAGATTGAACCAACAAAACAGTTGTTTTGGGGGACTAGTTCTCATGAAGTTGTATTACTGAAGGCTGTTTTATTATGTAGCCAGTGGGCTTTGCAGCCATGAAATAGGGGCTGGTACCACCAAGGGAACGCCCCCAAAGAGGTTTTGTCGTGTTGCATCCAGTGGCCATAACACAATGGCATCTGCCAGGGAGCAAAAATTATTATATCCCTTCATGTCTTAATGGAATGCACTGTGCGTGCCTACACCCTATGCGAACACAGCACAGGCTTCCAAGGGTGGCACAGGATTGCTCCCAGGAAGTTTGTTCGGCAGTCGAGGACAGTACTTCTCTGGGTCCCACCCTCACCTTCGGGTGTATCTGTTCTTGATTATTATGTATAAGAATAAATCGTGCTCCATTATCTTGTAGCCATGTGAAAAACAACCAGTTGATGCGGCATAACAATTAAACCTGTTACTTAGTTATTAGTGCATATAAATGGCATGAATGGTCAATATAGCACAGAAATGCCAACAAAGTACCATCATCCATCAATCAAGTATGCTTTTTGTACTCCCAGTTCGTATAGAACAGGGAGTACTTTAGAATGGGAATGAAGAAATGCTGTCTGTGTGTCTGTCCTTGTGTCTGTCCATGGTCAAAATGTGTTCCACTCGCTCCAGACAAAACTTCTGGGCTGATCTTTCTGAAAATTTGTAGGTATGTTCATTGTGGGTCACGGATGATGCCCTATGTTTTATTTTACCAGAATAGCCATAACTAACGGCTATAACGGCCCAAAACGGGTTTTCTTTATGGAATATCTCAGCTGATCTTTCGGAGGAGATGACGTTCAGTAACGATGACATGTTAGAAAATTGCATTTTGAGTGACGTCAAATACATTATGACGCATGTTTGATTCTGACGTTTTTCAGCTCCCCCCCCTCCCCCCCCATCACGTATTCAAGATGAACTGGGAGTACGTTTATTGCTTCGCATCTTGTAATTACTAGGCTTGTTCTCCCTGTTCTCCACATTTGTTATATGCATCGGTGTGCATTTGCAAAGATAGACAAAATCATCATTTTATTCTGATAACAACATTGCTTACTAGGCTTTCTGTCTTAGTGGCAGAAGTTTGAGACAGGTAAGAGTCACAATAATCATGAAGAAGCACAAAAAATAACCCAAGCCTCCTCAGGAAAAGAATCTGCAGCAGACATTTACAAATGGCAAAATTGTGTAGCTGTAAAAAAACCCTTTTTATTCCATTCTGGCAACATTTTAGAAAATAGTCATTTCATTGTACATCATATTACCATGCTCTGCAATTGCAAAATATGCAAATTGTCAAAGCAGTGACATATACCTTCACAAGCAATGAGCAATGGGCTGTTGATTTGGATAGTTAAAATTTGGTGAGTGGAAACACAGAAACTGGAAGTCAAATCCATCGGCAACATTCTCACAGCATGACAGTTTTGACAAAAGTCTGTATAATGCTGGAAAATACAACAACATGAAGCTGTACAATAATACACAATCCTATTCACTATTACTCAATGTGATGCCCCATTGAACTGGAGATATGAACTGTATACATGAGCATCAAGAACCTGCTGTTTGCACAAATCCATGAAATAAAATAGTCTGCCGCATACAGTCTTGAACATGCATTAATCTGGTTTACGGACAATGTCTGTGCTTGGAAAAACACAAACAAACAAAAACCGCAAAGTAAGAGCTCGGATATGAAAGCAAATGTTTGATAATAGCTATGCAACTAAAAACTTGATCGAAACAAAGAAAAAAAAAAAACAACAGTTGCTGGGAAAAAATCCCAAACTGCTTCATATACTTCAAATACATTATATACAAATTATAATGTGACAGACACTGTTTTGAAAACATTTGTCAAAAAAACATTTACTAAAGTTCAGCAGAAATTTAACAGAAAATGATGGAAATGACAAAAGAACAAATCAAACATTACCATGTCAAGCAGATACATCCATCTTATCGGCTCTTGGCTCCTCGCATGCTCAGTCTTCCAAAATGTCAGTAAGTTGCGTGCCAGAATGTCGAAGTGCCATTGTCATCTTCAGTCACGGCCATATAATGATCAGTATAGATTCAACAGTGTGAAAGCAGCGGTGTGGGGGCATAAATGAAGGAATTAAAAAAAAAAAAAGGATACATCCTCTCTATGTACATAGAAGTATAACTTCCCTACCAGTCTTTCAACTATGCCATTCATTTTGCCAATAAAGATTTAGGACTATGTAGAAAACAAAACAGCAACATCCTGTTTGCTTGCTTAGGTGAACAAAACATCGACAACAACATCCTGTTTGCTTGCTTAGGTGAACAAAACATCAACAACAACATCCTGTTTGCTTGCTTAGGTGAACAAAACAACAACATCCTGTTTGCTTGCTTATGTGAACAAAACAACAACATCCTGTTTGCTTGCTTATGTGAACAAAACATCAACAACAACATCCTGTTTGCTTGCTTATGTGAACAAAACAACAACATCAACAACATCCTGTTTGCTTGCTTATGTGAACAAAACAACAACATCCTGTTTGCATGTTTATGTGAACAAAACAACAACAAAATCCTGTTTGCTTACATGAACAAAACAACAACATCCTGTTTGCTTGCTTATGTGAACAAAACATCCTGTTCACTTATGTGAACAAAACATCCTGTTCACTTATGTGAACAAAACATCAACAACATCCTGTTTGCTTGCTTATGTGAACAAAACATCATCAACAACATCCTGTTTGCTTGCTTATGTGAACAAAACATCAACAACATCCTGTTAGCTTGCTTATGTGAACAAAACATCAACAACATCCTGTTAGCTTGCTTATGTGAACAAAACATCAACAACATCCTGTTAGCTTGCTTATGTGAACAAAACAACAACAACATCATGTTAGCTTGCTTATGTGAACAAAACATCAACAACATCTTGTTTGCATGTTTATGTGAAATAAACAACAACAACAACAATATCTTGTATGCTTGCTTATGTGAACAAAGCAACAACATCAACAACATCCTGTTTGCTTGCTTATGTGAACAAAACAACAACAACAACATCCTGTTTGCTTGCTTATGTGAACAAAACAACAACAACAACATCCTGTTTGCTTGCATATGCATGTGGACAGTGTGGGGAAAAAGGCAGGAAAAGCGGGGGAATGTAAGTTGTTTCA
>CM031600.1:45301757-45304257 GCA_018398815.1 Conus ventricosus
ATACCTGCCGGTTGGATATCTGCTAGCTGAGGGGGGTTTGGTCTGTTCAGAACTGACTCGAAATGTTCTTTCCAGCGCTGTAGTTTTTCTGCCTCTCCCTCAACGACCTTCCCATTCTTGTCCTTTACTGGTACATCATTGTTTTGGAACCCATTGTTTAGCTGCTTGTTTATCTTGTACAGCGTTTTTAGATCATTTCTACCAGCTGCTTCCTCTGCCTCATCTGCCAGTTTCTCGATGTAGTCCTTCTTGTCAGCTCTTGTCATCTTCTTTACCTCTTTGTTTAATTCTGCATATCTTCTTCTGTGCTGCTCTTTCAAGCGTTCTGATCTGGTGTTGTTGATCTTCTGCTTTGTCAGCTTTCTTTCATCTATCTTTTCCCAGGTTCCTTTCCCTATCCACTCTTCCTTCTTCTTTCGGCGGAAGCCTAGTACCTTTTCTCCTGCTTCCCCGCAAGGCCTGGTTGAAGCTGTCTATTGTTAACTCTTGTTGTTCCCCTAGCGCCTGGAATCTGTTCTCTATTTCCACAGCGAAAGCTTGTTTGGTGAGCGTCTCATTCAGTCTGTCAGAGTCTATTCTCTGCTGACGTGCCTGTCTTCCTCGTGTTCGGCGTAGTTTCAGGGAAACGGTGGCCAACACAAGGGTGTGATCACTGGCAACATCTGCTCCTCTGTAGGCCCTGACATCTTGAAGGGAGCTCCTCCATCTCCGATTGACTATGATGTGATCTATCTGGTTTTTGGTGGTCCCGTCTGGTGATGTCCAGGTTGTTTTGTGAATATCTCTGTGTTGAAAAAGGGTGCCTCCAATCAACAGGTTGTTCTCTCCACAGAAGTCTGCTAGTCTTTCTCCATTGTCGTTGATGGTACCAATTCCATGTTTACCCATAACATGCTCCCTCCCGGTGTTGTCACTGCCCATCTTTGCATTCAAATCGCCGAGGATCAGCACCATGTCATGGGCGCAAATACTCTCCGCTGCTGCTTGGAGCTGATCGTAAAATGCATCCTTGGCTTCTATATCTGCATCTTCGGTTGGTGCGTAGCAAACTAGAACTGTCAGCTTGGTGTATTTGGAGTGGAATCTTGCCTTCAAAAGTCTTGGTCCAAATGGTTTCCATTCTAGTAATGCTTTTTCTGTTTTTTCTGTTGAGGAGAAGTGCTACTCCCTCAGAGTGTTGGTTATCTGATCTTCCAGAGAAGACAATGGTATGTCCTGACGCCAGTCTCCTCTTTCCTGTGCCGGTCCATCTGACCTCGCTGACTCCCAAGATGTCCAGGCTGTAGTTGTCAAACTCTTTGACTAGTTGGGGCATCTTGCCAGTCTGGTACAAGGTCTGGATGTTCCAGCACCCCACCCTCATCTTCTGTTTCGGCTTCAGCAAATCCACCATCGGGGCGCCAGCTCCCTCTCGGGTTTGGCTGTCGTCCGTCATCAGTCCAGTTGCCTGGTGTGCTTCATTGCCGTCGCCATCTGTGTCGGATGCTCTGGTATTGGTTTCTGTAACAATCATTTTTTTTAAGGGACAGGGTTGTTAGCCCTGTGCCCAACCCCCAACCTGGAGGACCAGTGTCACCTTAGTCGCCTCTTACGACATGCCTGGTGACTGGCAGGGACGCTGAATTCTAGCAGTGCCACCTCCATAGGCACACCCCGGCAATCCCACGGGGGACACCCCCCCATAAAAAAGAGTTAAATAACACACACACACACACACACGCACGCACGCACGCACGCACGCACGCACGCACGCACACACACACACACACATACACACACGCACGCACACACACACAAGCACACACACACACACACACACACACACACACACACACACACACACAGAGGACAAGAAAACCCATCTGCAGCAGATCTCACTTCATGAAAACTGTCCATTCTTTGTGTACATTATGATCGAAGCTTGTCAAAATCCTGGCAAAGCCGAAGGTCAAATGTGTGTCTGATGTCAGCAATTGGTGGATGATGTAAACACAAACCTATCCTCAATACACTGCCCTGAACACAAAGCATAGATAACAACGATTTGGGACCTTAAAGATGATGACTGTGTTTCTACGAATTGAGTCGAAAGTCGTGTTTGATAACTGCACACACGGGAAAAAAATCTGACAAGAAGAAGCCAGAAGAGAATTAGCTTATTCAGAATATTGGTATATTTTATAGTACAGCCCATTTAAAGAAAAAAAAGTTCATTTTCATAGTACAGCCCATTTAAAGAAAAAAAAGTTTATTCCTTTATTTGTGATAGTGTCAAATAAAGACACCCTAAGGACGGTACTGAAACCTTCCTATTCAAAATTTTCCATGGAACGTGCCATCGAAACAGTTTCTATGGATTATGCTTTGTAAGCACTTCCCAAGAACAGTTCTTTTTTTTCCAGAAACATTTTCCAAAGAACGTATCTAGTAAACATTTTCCAAGGAACACGGCCCCACCCTCTCTCTCTCTATCAAGGAAAAATGATCTCGAGTGTTGAAG
>CM031600.1:45319257-45321757 GCA_018398815.1 Conus ventricosus
GGGAGAGAGAGAGAGAGAGAGAGAGAGAGAGAGAGATTGATGCACTGATTTACTCTCTCTCTCTCCCTTTCTCTCTCTCTCTCACACACACAGACACACACACAATCTAACACACATACAAACACACACACACACACACACACACACACACACACACACACACACACACACACGTATATAAAATATATAAATACACTCACTCATCTCTCTCTCTTCTCTCTCTCTCTCTCTATTGCTCTCTCTCCAGACAGACAGAACAATACTAAACAGAATCTTACATTGACAAAACAAGCAGACAATAACAACAACAACAACAACAAAGCCATTCAGGGGAAAACAACAAAACAACTCCGTACCTTTTCTTCTTTTTTACTGACTTCCTCTTTGCCTTTATCCTTCTTTTTCGCCCCTTTGCCTTCCTTCTCCTTCTCCTTCTCCTTCTTCGCCTTTTTGTCGTCTGCTGGGCCTCGGGAGAAGACAGAGCTTCCGACGGAGGTGAGGCAGATCGCTGAGAGCAGACAACAACGAGGTTTTACTGCAAAGAGTATTGTTATTTATGATTGTTGTTATTTTCATGTCTCTCCCCCCCCCCCCCCACCTTCCCGTCCCAGTTCATTTCACCACCATCCCTCCACTTCCCACTCTTTGTTCGAGTATTGTTATTATGATTGTTGTTATTTGTACTGTCTCCCCCCACCCCTTCCCCCTCCCAGTTCAATTCACCACCATCCCCCCACTTCCCACTCTTTGTTTGAGTATTGTTATTATGATTGTTGTTATTTGTACTGTCTCCCCCCCTTTTCCCCCCTCCCAGTTCAATTCACCACCATCCCTCCACTTCTCACTCTTTGTTTGAGTATTGTTATTATGATTGTTGTTATTCGTACTGTCTCCCCCCCCTTCCCCCCTCCCAGTTCAATTCACCACCATCCCTCCATTTCCCCACTCTTTGTTTGAGTATTTTTTATTATGATTGTTGTTATTCGTACTGTCCCCCCCCCTTCCCCCCTCCCAGTTCAATTCACCACCATCCCTCCACTTGCCACTCTTTGTCTGAGTATTGTTATCATGATTGTTGTTATTCGTACTGTCTCCCCCCCCCCCCCCGTTCCCCCCAGCTCATTTCACCACCATCCCTCCACTTCCTACTGTTTGCTTTCCACCCATTACACCTTCACCCCTCCCTCCTATCCCCCCTCCCTTTTCTCCGTGCCTTCCTCCCTTCTATCCCTCTGTGAACTTTTTCCAGTGAACTTTTTCTTTCGAGTGAACTCTTTTTTTCCAGTGAACTCTTTTCAGTTTCACAACCACAGAGTTCTGTGCTGTTTTCTTTTAGTCAGTTGGCCAGGGATGGTGCATGAAAAGGGTTTAATAATAGTCAAATATTGCAACTTATTGATGCGTGTTGCGTGGATTCAACTCTTTTATCTTCCAGAGTTTTGAAGACGAGGAAGTCTGAAATGCTTGATGCAATGTTGATGGCAAAACCTACAAGTAAGAGGACAGTACAGTACAGTATCTTCCAATGTTGTTGATGAATGCACTTGTCATCAAGGGGTATACAGGTAAGTTTTTGATTTTTTTTTCATTGAAGTTGTTTCGTTTGTTTCAAATTTTAGATCGTTGCTTCTTTGGTTGAAATCGTAAATATAGCCCCCCATTTTTACTAAATCTTTTAACTTCTTTGGTTGAAATTTTTAATATGGCCCCCCATTTTTTCTAAATCTTTTAACTTCTTTGGTTGAAATTTTTTTAATATGGTCCCTCATTTCTTTTTTTCTAAATCTTTTAACTTCTTTGGTTGAAATCTTTAAATGGCCCCCCCATTTTTTTCTAAATCTTTTAACTTCTTTGGTTGAAATCTTTAATATGGCCCCCCATTTTTTCTAAATCTTCTAACTTCTTTGGTTGAAATCTTTAATATGGCCCCCCATTTTTTCTAAATCTTTTAACTTCTTTGGTTAAAATCTTTAATATGGCCTCCCCCTCCATTTTTTCTGAAATCTTTGATATTGTCTCATTTTCGTCTTGAAACGAAATCCTGTCTTCTTCTTCTTCTTCTTCTTCTTCTTCTTCTTCTCAGCGACCAACATCAACATTTTGATGGCTACTGTTACTTTTGGGAGGAAGCTCGCACACCCACACCCACACACACAAATCACTGAGGGGCAGGCACCCTCGAGAGGAATGCCTCGAGGGTGGGAGCAGAGACTGTGTGGGGCTCCAAGGAGTTCCAGTCTCTGATGGTACGTGACCGCATTTCTCCTTCCATTTCTGTATTTACACATACATGCTCCCACCTCTCTTCCCCCGACCCCCAAACCTTGCCCGTGTTCTAACCTGAAATGTTGACAGAACAAATTACCTTCCTTGTGTCAGTCCAAAGTGTAGGCTATTCTTACAGCTGTACATCTAAAAGAGTCAATAGCCCAATGGCCGAGTCAACCCAGCCAGACAGACGTAGGCTCTGATTCCCCAGTCACGAAGACGAAGGCCTGTG
>CM031600.1:45326757-45329257 GCA_018398815.1 Conus ventricosus
ATCACTTACCTCCTCGAATTGCACGTCCACCTTTGTGCCGAATTTCAGAAGATAAGTGATGGCTCGTTCTTCGCTTTTCATCGTATCCAGAATGTTGTTTCTCTTGTCTGAAGAAGACCTAAGAGGTCGAAACGCGTCGTGTTTTTGTCTTGTAATTCGCTTTTCCCTGTTATCTGACGGATTTACTTTCAATTCCTTTTAGAATTTAAGACAGCAAACAGACAAACAGGTATGCATGCGACAACCGCACACAAACACACGCAGATGAGTGCGTAACCTCATTCAGTTCCTATCCTCCTCCCATACTACGATTATCACATATGAATGTTCAAAATTACCGAATATGTATAGTCATAAAAAGAGTAAGGATAAACTAGATAATGCAGGTACATTTGGAGTACCCCCAGTACTCCCGCTTCCCTCACATACAATCCTAAAGAAAAGTCTGTCTGTGTGTCTGCCTGTCTGTCTGTCTTTCTATCTATTTATCTGCGTCACTTTGATGAGTTGATGAGTGGACACCTGGCTTCATTTTGATCATTAAAGTCCCCCGAAGAAGACCTTGATGAGGTCGAAATGTTGGGGAAAAATTTAAGGGTCCGATGTTTCATCTCTGTTTTATGTGTGCGCATATCATATTACGGATAGATGAAGACGAACTAAGAAGGGATGATCTGAGTTTCTTCTTTCGCTTGTCGCACGGAAAAATGACATGGAAAAGAGATCCAAATCAACCATGGTCAGATAAACTGCTCTTTGATGTGGTAAACTTCTTTATCCATAGACTGTGCTATAATGCTGGAAGAAAAGAGACGTTGTCAGACGAAAATCTGAAATCAGTTTGGTTTATTTTCCTCTGCTGGAGCCTTAACCTGGGAAAAAAAGAAGCGCCTGGTTGCAGTCATGTGACCTAACTTATTTTAGTGAGAGTTAGTCTGCTTTCATTGCCTGCGACAGACAATTGGTTGCAGTCATGTGACCTAACTTATTTTAGTGAGAGTTAGTCTGCTTTCATTGCCTGCGACAGACAATTGGTTGCAGTCATGTGACCTAACTTATTCTAATGAGAGTTAGTCTGTTTTCATTGCCTGCGACAGACAATTGGTTGCAGTCATGTGACCTAACTTATTCTAATGAGAGTTAGTCTGTTTTCATTGCCTGCGACAGACAATTGGTTGCAGTCATGTGACCTAACTTATTTTAGTGAGAGTTAGTCTATTTTCATTGCCTGCGACAGACGACAGACAATTGGTTGCAGTCATGTGACCTAACTTATTTTAGTGAGAGATAGTCTATTTTCATTGCCTGCGACAGACGACAGACAATTGGTTGCAGTCATGTGACCTAACTTATTTTAGTGAGAGTAAGTCTGTTTTCATTGCCAGCGACAGACGACAGACAATTGGTTGCAGTCATGTGACCTAACTTATTTTAGTGAGAGTAAGTCTGTTTTCATTGCTAGCGACAGACGACAGACAATTGGTTGCAGTCATGTGACCTAACTTATTTTAGTGAGAGTTAGTCTGTTTTCATTGCCTGCGACAGACAATTGGTTGCAGTCATGTGACCTAACTTATTTTAGTGAGAGTTAGTCTGTTTTCATTGCCTGCGACAGACAATTGGTTGTAGTCATGTGACCTAACTTATTTTAGTGAGAGTTAGTCTGTTTTCATTGCCTGCGACAGACAATTGGTTGCAGTCATGTGACCTAACTTATTTTAATGAGAGATAGTCTATTTTCATTGCCTGCGACAGACGATTGGTTGCAGTCATGTGACCTAACTTATTTTAGTGAGAGTTAGTCTGTTTTCATTGCCTGCGACAGACAATTGGTTGTAGTTATGTGACCTAACTTATTTTAGTGAGAGTTAGTCTGTTTTCATTGCCTGCAACAGACAATTGGTTGCAGTCATGTGACCTAACTTATTTTAGTGAGAGGTAGTCTGTTTTCATTGCCTGCGACAGACAATTGGTTGCAGTCATGTGACCTAACTTATTTTAGTGAGAGTTAGTCTGTTTTCATTGCCTGCGACAGACAATTGGTTGTAGTCATGTGACCTAACTTATTTTAGTGAGAGTTAGTCTGTTTTCATTGCCTGCGACAGACAATTGGTTGCAGTCATGTGACCTAACTTATTTTAGTGAGAGTTAGTCTGTTTTCATTGCCTGCGACAGACAATTGGTTGCAGTCATGTGACCTAACTTATTTTAATGAGAGATAGTCTATTTTCATTGCCTGCGACAGACGATTGGTTGCAGTCATGTGACCTAACTTATTTTAATGAGAGATAGTTTATTTTCATTGCCTGCGACAGACGACAGACAATATAACTTGACTCCCTTGTTCTTGACACCGACAGTCTGGGAGTAAAACAACAACAACAACAAAAAACAAACGAACAAGAACACCAACAACTAAACAACCCAACCAACCAACCAACCGACGAAAACAAAACAAAAACAACAAACGCCAGTGGTCAGGTAACTGGTATAAACTTCG
>CM031600.1:45341757-45356757 GCA_018398815.1 Conus ventricosus
GTGTTCGCGTCTTTGTTCACATAGCTCTGAACAAGAAATATAGTTTCTACTCTACGTATAATACATCCATAGAGATTCAAGTGAACGCAAAGAAAGGCCATAGAAACACGAGAAATCCAGATTACTTTATCGCGGGTCAAATGTTTTGATTTTTGCTTTCTAACTGGTCCAGGTTCCCACACGCACTTGCACACCACACTACAGTTCCGTCTCTGTTGTGCCAAGGACTGGGGTGCTGTAATCGCCTTCATGGTTCTTTTCTTGAAGTGGAGGCTTTTTTTCTAACCCCTTTCCTCCTTTTGGGTTTTGGGGTTAGTCTTCATCTCATTTCTCTCTTCAACGCTTTCCGGTGTGTGCCAGAGACTCACTCCCACGTCAGTCGCCTACAGCAACGTTCTCCTTCTGCGATTCCTCTCTGCCCTGCTTCTCTCCCCTTCTTCCCGTCTCTCTGTCGTGTTGTGTTCTTCACTGCCCAGTGTCTCCAGGCATCCACACAAAGGATCGCTCTAAAGCTGTGTTCAACGCCACAGTGGATCTCTGTACAGTTACATACTCCAACGCTTCAGCATTTACCGCATAATTTCTACATAGCCCAGGATATAGCCTGTCAGTCAATTTTAGGTCCTCTTTCTCATAGACAAACATCGAGATTCACAGCAACTCTAAAACATCTTCACACACTAATTATCCTCTTCAGCCACCACAAACTCGTCCACTCACACCCAGACCAGCCCGACAATAGCATCATCTCAGCATTTCACAACAATATGAAGACCGGACAAGACTAAACACCAGGGACCAACAGACATTTTCGTCGACCAAAAGCAAGTAGAAGAAGTAGAGAACTTCATATACCTAGGCAGCTCCATCAACAACGCCAATGACCTCGACCATGAACTGAAGTGTCGTATTGGGGAGGCAACATCAGCATTCAATCAGCTGAACAAAATATGGAACAGCAAGAAATTCTCCCTTGGAATCATACTGAAGTTTTATGACTTTTGTGTAATTTCAACGCTGCTCTATGGCTGTGAAACCGGGCAATTAAAGACCACCCAGGGAGAAGAAACTTCACGCTTTTGACACTAAGTGCCTACCTAAGATCTTGGGCATCAAATGGTCAGAGTTTATACCAAATGAAGAGGTCAGGGACATGTGCAAACAGCTCCCCGTGTCAACCATCATCTGCAGACGGCACCTCCGCCGGCTGGGTCATGTCTTGAGATTACCCTCTTCAAGACCTGCAAACCAGGCCATTAAATGGACCCCAGCAGGCCAGAAAAAAAGAGGACGACCCAGGATGAGCTGGCGACAAACAGTGGACAGAGACCTCAGACTCGATGACTGAGGATGGAGTAGTGTAATTTATACACGACTTTTTCTTTCTTTTTTTTTTTTTTTTTTTTAGTATAAAAAGATATGATAGAGTTAAGTCAGTGGAGAGCCCGAATTGGACTTTTTGGTGCCTCAGTGAAAGCCTGAAAGTTAGGTCATGTCCATATTCAAACTCAAAGGTTGCATGGTGCGCACGACGGACGTGAAGGTGTGTGACATTTCGTCCACTTGGATTGTGCTGTGTGTTGTGACGGCCGTCATTCACTACATCAACATCAGCAATAACATCTTCTTTGTTTCACCTGTGGATGACTTGCCAGTGTTTGTGCAGCAAAAATGAACATGCTCAGGTACGAGCACTCACGTCTTCTCTCATAGCGAAGTAGGCCAGCACCCAACATTTCCGTACGTCCCAGCCTTTCCCGCTGTCTGTGCGTTCAATGCCATGTTGTGCGCTGCTCGCCTCCCCCTCAGCGGAGATGCTGAAGAGAACCCAGAACCTGAACGTCGTGAGGGGAATCATGGAAATATGCTCGAGACTGTCAGTGAAGGTGAGTCCAGTTTCCCCTCTGTCGCCGTCAAAGAAGAGAGAGAGAGAGAGAGAGAGAGAGAGAGAGAGAGAGAGGGAGAGTTTCCACGCTATTTTAAATACAGTACACGAGTAAACTGGCCTTTCTCCGACCTGACCAGAGGGAAAAGTGGGTTTTTGTTTGTTTGTTTTGGTCTGTACACGTACGTCAACACACCTAGAGTGTAAACAAAAGCACCATCATCGGTACAGGAGCGCTGGATTTGAGACAGCCAGTCCTACAGCCGCACTGAGAACAGGGGCGCTTCAAGCGAATTACCGAGAAACAGCGATTGAAGTGCGCGACATGTTCGCATGTGACTGCCTCCAGCAGTTCTGATGGACAGCTGGAAAATAAATAAAAAAAACAACAACATCGAATTGTATTTGTTTAGTTTTGATCACGAAAAAGAACACTATCCAGATGCAGGAAGATAACACAACACCCATGAATTAACTGCAATGTTTCGGTTTATTACAACCTTTTTTTTAAAGCAACACTGGCCAACTCAGATGCAGTTTTTCTCTCTCTTCTCTCTTTTCTCTCTCTCTCTCTCTCTCTCTCTCTCTCTCTCTCTCTCTCTCTCTCTCTCCTGTTCTGTTGTTGACCTGATGGGAAAAAAGCATATTCACTGTTATCAATAAAATCAATGTGGACATCGTAAAATAATGAATCTGTTTATCATCAATTTTGTAAATAAATATGTCTTGTCTTCTCTCCGTCTGTCTGTCTTTGTCTGTCTCTCAGTCTCTCTCGTTCTTCCTCACCTCTTAACGAAGATAAAAGTTGTGCAGATACAAATGAAATCTTTCTGTTTGCCTTTTTTCAGATTAAAAAAAAGTATGTGTATGCGTTCTGTTATAGCCTTTTGCATAAAGAACGACCCCCCTCCCTCTCTCTCTCTCTCAAAAGCTTGAAACAATGAATTATTCGTATTCGTATTCGTATTCTCTCGCTCGCTCGCTCGCATTACACCAATGTTTGCGTCAGTCTGTAAGAATTACTTAAACACTTATAATATCCCTGCAAATAGTGTGAAGGACTTAAATTGAATATCATGTTCCTCATTCCGACCACCACCACCTCCACACCCTCACACACACACACACACACACACCACACACACACACACACACACACACACACACACACACACACCAGTGCGCTCGCGCGCAAACACACACACACACCATGCCCGCGCGCACACACACACGAACACACACACATGCACACACCGCACGCACACACACACACACACACACACACACACACACACACACACACACACACACACACACACATACACACACTGACATTCCTCTATCGTCCCCTCTCTTCTCTCTCTGTACCTCCATCCTTCTCTCTCTCTCTCTTTTTCATTATGAGGAAAAAGGTTGTGGGTAAAACACAGAGATATCTGAAAGAGGACAAATACCTCTTCAAAACATGTTTTCCAGTTCTTGGATATCTGAACACACTCACACCACGAGACAGAAAAATGGAGGTTTTCCAATTGTCTTTAGTCATGTGGCTGACGAAACGTTGTATGGATAAACCCCATCCAATTTCCTGGTGATGGTTTAGAAAAAAAAAGCAAGTGTCAGGTTGTTGCTCTGGCGCGCGCGCGCGCGTGTGTGTGTTATGTGCGCGCGCGCGCACGCGCGTGTGAGTTTTTTTGTCATAGGGATGCATTATCACACGTTCACAAATACTGTAGCTTTTTGTGCCAGTTATGGTTGTGTGTGTGTGTGTGTGTGTGTGTGTGTGTGTGTGTGTGTGTGTGTGTGTGTGTGGCGCGCGCGCGCGTGTGTGTGTGTGTGTGTGTGTGTGTGTGTGCGCGCGCGTGCATGCGTCCCGGGGCGGGGGTGTGTGTGTGTGTGTGTGTGTGTGTGTGTGTGTGTGTGTGTGTGTGTGTGTATGTGTGTGTATTTGTGTGTGTGTGTGTGTGTGTGTGTGTGTGTGTGTGTGTGTGTGTGTGTGTGTGTGTGCATGCGTGCGTGGCTGCGTGCATGCGTGTGTGTGTGTGTGTGTGTGTGTGTGTGTGTTGTGTGTGTTGTGTGTGTGTGTGTGTGTGTGCGTGCGCGTGTGTGTGTGCGTGTGTATTATGCTGAACAATTTAGTAGTGGGGGAAAACAAGTGCAGGCTAACTATCGCTCCGTCATTACATTAATGACTTGGCAAAAATTTAGAAAAAAGAAGGGGGTGGAGGGAGAAAAAAAAACATCCAGGGAAATATAGATATTAAATCCTTCACCAGCAGCATATGGGAATCATTGTAATCCATCCTAAAGACAGAACCATTCATACATACATATATATTTAGTGGTGGAGGAAACCAGTGCAGGCTTACAATTGCTCCAGCAATACATTAATGACTTAGCAAAGATGAAAAAAAAAAAAAAAAACGGGTGGAGTGGAGGGGTTGGGGAATAAAAAGAAAAATGAGAATGAAAAATTGGGGAAATATGTATGACGAACGCGTGCATGATATGCACATGACGCTGATGCTCTACAGTGCATTTATTTTTGTGATAGATATTGCAGCTGACTGAAAATACCCTTACTGATAGCACTACACTCTTTCCGTATTCTTCAAAACCTGATTGGGCAAAGATCAGCTATATCTGCTTTATTTTATTTACGTATGCACCTTTACAAAGAACAATAATACTTTTAACCGGGGAAACAGCATCTCTCTCTCTCTCTCTCTCTCTCTCTTCTCTCTCTCTCTCTCTCTCTCTCTCAACCACTGTGTGTCAAAGGTCACGGGAATACGACTTCTTCCCCGTGGCTTTGACATGCACAGCAGAGGACAGCACAACATTCGCACGGACTATGCATCGCTGTATTTCTCGTTCTGCTGGTTTTCTCGCGACGCACTACCCCGTGCGGAGGCAAGATTCGGATGTGTGACAGCTTCTTTTGTGATTGTTTTTCTCGCCGTTTCTTGCTGCAGTGCATGGACGTGGAAGCAAACCCAGGACCTACACATTCTGATCTCCTCACACAAATGGAAGAACATGTAACTCGATTAAACGACGCCGTGAATGTCTTGACAAAGAAATGTGCTTTCCTTGAAAGCAGATATGAACAAGTCGTAGACTGGATGGATTACTTCGATGGAGTACGTCAGAATGTGGACGATGACATTGATAAGCTCGAAGCATTTTCCAGACAAAACAATGTGAAATTTTTCAACGTCTACGAGGTAGAAAATGAAACTTATTCTGATTGCGCCAGGAAGGTTGTTCAGCTTCTGAACAGGTTTTACCCTGCAAAACTTGGTCCCTGGATGATGTTGAACGGGCCCATCGTGTGGGACGGAAAAGAGAACATTCTGCCTACCCCCGTCCCCTCATTGCGAAATTACACAGGTGGAGTGATAAACTGTCAGTTCTAAGTGAAAAGGACAGCAGAAAGGACTTGGCTGATACGCTGAACATTCGTGTGGGTGGCGATCTCACGAATAGACAGCAGAATGTCATCAGACGCGAGAAGGAAGAAGGACGACGTGCCTTCTTTCGCAACGGACGCCTGCATGTTGACGACAACAGAAGAGAGCAGCGCCATGGATACCGTGCTGGCAGACAACGTTCTCCGCAAAGCCATCACGCTGAAATTAAAAACCACCCGCGGCAATCTGTCAGCCACCTCCTCCCTTGATATGGAATCCTTTCCTGCCCTCAGACGTCCACATGCCTCAGCTCAGCAGAACGACGGATCCTCTTGCCCTGCGCTTTGCCCGACATCCCGCTCCGCGCCCTGCCCTCCCTCTTCAGCCCCAACGCCACGTCCTCAGAGAGCGCCGCGAACCAAGGCCAGTGTTCGCCAGACAGCTTCACCAAGTTCTGCTCCTTCCGCTTCTGGTGACGGTGCTGGTGTTCCACAGGACCTGGACCTTGCCAGCCAGGAGACCCTCGCACCTGATCCAGTGGACAGTGTGAGTGATAAACTCGCTGATAAACCTTCCGTTACCAGAGAACTGTCACCTCATTCTCCCGCACCACCACGGCTTCCAGTGTGATCAGCGCTCCTCCACCGCTCAGTGCATGTTCGCAAAACAGTGTATATACTCAAGCTGGTCCACCTGCCCATACTGTGCCTGTGACAACGGACAAATTGAATGGTTTCTTGTCCAGTGGAATTGTTTCTGCCGACCATTCCTCCGTTCTAGACCCTGTGGATACCTGGAACTCCGACGATGTTGAAAGTCAGTCTTTTTCTCAGCCCTTGTTTCAGTCCCAGCAGTCTCCTTTAGTTAGTGACCAGTCCCCTGCCTGTTCTTACTTCATTCCTCAAGTTTCATTTGAAAACGAAACCCCAGTCAAATCACCATGCCACCCACCTCAAACCCGAAGCAGAGCCAAATGTCGCCAAACACACCTGACAGACACATTCACTACCACTCCTCGTACAGCCCCTGCCCCTCTAGTAGCTAGGAATTCGGCCCTGCCTGTGTTTCAAATCACCCCACGGCTCAACAATCTGGCATTTTAAAAGATGCCAAAACATTACGGTTCTTAACTTACAATGTGGAAGGTATGTCAACAATATATGATCATGAGGTTCGCTCTTTTGTGTCTGTTTATGATTTCATTCTTTTCGTTGAAACTTTTTCAGTTTCCTTCCCAAGTCACTTGTTTCCTTATCATGATGTATATATTTCTCCTGGTATTCAAGTTTCTGATTCCGTTACCGCTAGACTGTCCGGTGGAATTGCACTTCTTGTAAAGAAAAAGCTGACTAGATTTATTACACATGTCACAATTGAATATGACAACTGCTTGATTCTCAAGATATCGAAACTACTAACGGGTTTTTATTCTGACTGTTTCTTGATTGGTTTGTATATCCCACCTTTAAATAGTGTTTATTATGCTGAAACTGAAATTGATAATGGTTTATGTTTTTTGGATAACTGTATCGCTGATTTATTTGAAGAATATGGTGAACTACCTCTCATTGTTTTTGGAGATTTGAATGCCAGAACAGGCAATGGTAATGTTTCTGAATTTTCCATAGACGACTTTATTGGTGAAAATACAGAGGATTCAAAGCTGTGTACAAGATTTCGTAGGGAGTCAAAGGATGGTGTTACAAATGAATTTGGTAAATATTTACTTCAAATATGTGATCAATATAACCTGATTATCATGAACGGACTTGTTTTGGGTGATGAGGGGGGAAACTTCACTTACATTGCCTATAATGGATGTAGTGTTATTGATTACTTTATTGTATCTGAATGTATGTTTCATGTGGGTTCATTTTTAAAACGTTATTCCCAGAACTGACTCAAAACATATGCCTGTAGAGATGTTTCTTGAAGTACCTAAGGCCATTGAACTGAAACCCACCTCAACACATTCTACGACAAGTAAAGTTATTAAGTTTGTGTGGAATAATGAAAAGAAAAATGATTATTGTGCAATGTTTAATGATAATGATGTAAAGAAACTAATTCAAGATGTTAGTAATTTAATAGATCTTGATATTGATGCCTCATTAGCCTCATTCATTGGTGGTCTCAAGATGGCTGGAAAAAAGTATGTTAAAGACATTTAGGGTAGATAGTTTCAGACAAAAGCCATGGTTTGACAGAGTATGTGCAGAAAAAAGACGTGAAGTACGTAAAGCTTTACGAACATTTCACAGAGTTTGCAACAGTATTGTAAAATATGATGTTGACAATGATAGTAAAAAGCTACAAATGATATATTACAGATATATGTATGTGATTTCAAGGAGACAGTATAAAAATCTGTTTAGCGTTAAGAGATCCGAACATAAACACTCAATTCTAGATACCCTTGTGAATAGTAGTGGCGATCCTAAACGTTTTTGGGGAACTGTTAAATCTGTTCTTATATCTAAAGAATTAAAGCATAATTCGATCACTTCTGGTGAATGGTTTGATCATTTCAAGTTGGTTTTTAATAGTGATCTATCTAACGATACTGATTTACCAGATTTTGAAGAAACGTTTCAAACTAACTTGCCTGTAGACACAAACTTGGACTGTGCTCCACTAGACAGAGCGATAGAGCAATGGGAAATTGAGGATGCTATAAAGCTTTGAAATATGGAAAAGCATCTGGTCCCGATGGATTAAGTGGTGAATTTTATAAAAACTCATCTCAAGAAGTCATTCTATTTTTAATTCAATACTTCAATAAACTGTTTGATTCTGGTAGTTTTCCTAAAAGTTGGTCTCAGTCTATCATTCTGCCTGTGTATAAAAAGGGTGATCCTGATTGTCCTGACAATTACAGGGGTATTTCCTTGCTAGATATTGGAGGTAAGTTGTACAGTTATATCCTTAATAAAAGACTTACTGAATGGGTCGAAGATAATGATTTAATTGATTCATCTCAAGCTGGTTTTAGACGAAATCGTAGTACAATTGATCACATTTTTACCCTTCTGGCACTAATTCAAAAGCAGTTACTCAATCGGAGCAAGCTATACGTTGCCTTTATTGATTTCAAAAAGGCCTTTGACTTAGTTAACAGGCAGTACCTTTGGATGATATTAAAGAAGAAAGGAATCAGAGGTAAAATGTACAAAGCTGTCAAAGCCATGTATGAAACTGTCAAAGCTAGTGTAAAAGTGAACAACCAGCGCACTGAACCATTCTTCTGTCCTCGTGGCCTGAGACAAGGAGACAACTGCAGTCCAGTTTTATTCTCGCTATTTATTAATGAACTTGCAATCGATGTAACCCGTAATGGTAAACACGGTGTAAAGCTATCCCCAGATTTAATGGAAATTTTGATACTACTTTTTGCTGATGATGTTCTGTTACTATCTTTCTCGGTTATTGGTCTGCAACGACAGCTGAATATTTTGAGGGATGCCTCGCATAGAATGAATTTATCAGTTAATTTAGATAAAACTAAAGTGGTCGTCTTTCGCAAAGGCGGATACATTGCAGCGAGAGAAAAATGGTTCTTTGGTAGCAATAAGCTAGAAGTGGTCAATCAGTATAAATACCTTGGTATCATTTTTTCTTCTTCCCTCTCTTTCTCCTACGCTATGGAAGATAGAGCTGCGAAAGCAAAGAGAGGAGTTGTATGTATCTTAAAACTGTTGTGGTCCCTCGGTGAAAAGCATCCAAAAGTGTTCTTTAAATTATTTGATTGTCAAATCCTACCAATGCTGACTTACGGCTCTGAAGTTTGGGGATTGATTGCAAATCAGAATTTGATTGAAAAAGTACACCTCTTTGCGTTGAAAAGATTGTTAAATGTTAGCGTTAAGACACCTAATGTCCTGTCTATGGTGATATGTGTAGATATCCTCTTTATGTTCATACTTATACAAGATGTGTTAAATATTGGTTGAAACTTTTGAGAATGTCTGATGAGCGTCTGCCTTTAAAATCTTATAAAATGCTGTTAGCTCTTCACTATAACAATCAGAACAATTGGGTTTCTGCCGTATGCTTTACCTTATACAAATATGGATTCGGACATGTATGGGAACACCAAGGTGTTCAAAATATTCATCTTTTTCTCAGAGAATTCAAGCAAAGACTAATCGATTGTTTCATTCAAGGATGGGAGGCTCAGTTGAGAGATAAAAGTCGGTTATACATTTTATGCTTCTTTCAAACTATCGTTTGGTACATCTCAATACTTATTCGACCTAAAACAATGTGTACTGAAAAAGACCTTAATCAGATTTAGATTAGGTGTTTCAGCATTACGAACGCATCGGTACCGATACTCTAATAATGTCTCCCCTAACTGTCCATTTTGTGAGAGTGTCCAGAAAGTGAACTTCATTTTATATGCGTCTGTCCCAAATACTCAAATGTTAGAGAAAAATACATTTCCTGTAAGTATTACAATTACCCTTTACTTTCAGGTTATCGTTACTGATGTGTGATACTAAATGTATGTGCAGACTTGCTGCATATCTAATGATGCATTTAAAATCCGTAATCCTGCTATTTCGTCTGCAGGTTAGTATGGATGTTAATCATATTCATTTGCAATGTAGTATCCTGACATGATTTCCCTTTGTACCCCCTCCCCTTGACATGGGCAGAAGGCCTGGCTCATTAAACTTTTTGTCATTGTCATTGTCTCTCTCTCTCACACACACACACACACACACACACACACAGCACACACACACATGGAGGAGAGAGAGAGAGAGAGAGAGAGAGAGAGAGAGGAGAGAGAGAGAGAGAGAGAGAGAGAGAGAGAGACATCCACACACACACACACACACACACACACACACACACACACACACACACACACCAACACAGGCATGTGCATATGCACACACGCGTACGCGCACAAAAATGCACACACACCATGGCGCAAACAGCAATAATGTTTGTAATTAAGGAGTCAATATCTTACACACACACGTGAACACACACGCACACACACGTGCGCACGCACGCACATACACACATATACACGCGCGTGTGCGCGCACATAAACACACACACACATGCATAAACACGCACACACACGCATGCACAAAACAAACGCACTCTCTCACACACACATGAAGGCACAAACACATGTATCCACACGCGAGCACACACACACACACACACACACACACACACACACACACACACACACACACAGAGGTATATATACATACGCGCACGCGCACTCTCTCACACGCATATACGAACACACACACACACACACACACACACACACACACACACACACACACAGAATACACACACACACACGCATGCACGCACGCATGCATGCACACACGTATGTGCGCGCGCACAGACAGACAGACAGACAGACAACACACACACACACACACAGACCACACACACACACACACACACACACACACACACACACACACACACAAAGTGTTTATAATTCCTCTCAATCGTATTGTATCTTCATCGTCATATCGATCCTCCCCTTTCGCAATTAATACTGTTACTGTTGTTGTTACATGATTATGATCACTGTAATTACACCCCTATTACAAACATGTTATCACAACAGGAAAGTCGATCGGAAAACTCTCACAGATAGCCCTTCAAATCCACCTCAAACACACAACACACACACACACACACACACACACACACACAACACCTATGACACAGTCGGACGGCGCTTCAACCCTCTGAGTCACCGCGAACGACAACAGAACAGGGACGATGATTGGTTACATCCGTCATCACGTAGCCGACTGAGGAAGCCCACTCTTCTTCCTTCATTGGCTTCCCGAATGATGGTAATACATGCCGAGACACGGAGTCCACTGCCCAATAGTCTCACCCCAACGAGGGGGCACCCAGGTCAGATCTGTCCCAGGACGTTTTCTGATTCCGATCAAAGATATAAAAATAATATATCTTTGCTGTGATCAATCTCTCTCTCTCTCTCTCTCTCTCTCTCTCTCTCTCTCTCTCTCTCTCTACACACACACACACACACACACACACACACACACACACACACACACACACACACACATATGCATATATATAAATATATACACTAACGGAGTCCTGGTTTGGACCCAAATCGGTGTTGGAACAATGTCGTCTGCGTGATATTTGGCAGAATTTCTTAACATGGAGAGCAACATTTACAGAATCAGGAGTAAAGTGACTACATCCAACCCCGCCCACCCCCCTCCCCTCGCTAAGGAGAAACAATGACTACAGAAGGAGAAGGGACCAGTGTCTGGAGGTTAGGAAAACAACACACGGATGAAACAAAATGACAGAAGTTTGATGCACAACGACCAATGCAAATAACATGATGGACAATAGACACAATAGCAAGAAAGATATAACTATCAAATAAAAGCCGAAAAATGGTATGCCTCTGAATCCTCTTGGAAATGTAAATTAAAATGGAAGATAGCGTGCGAATAAAAGAAACCATGTACTTCCATATCACACAACACACACACACACCACACACACACACATACACACTACACACACACACACACACACACACACCACACCACACACACACACCACACCACACACACACACACACACACACACACACACACACACCACACCACACCACACCACAGAGAGAGAGAGAGAGAGAGAGAGAGAGAGAGGAGAGAGAGAGAGAGATGTATACATACATACATACATACATACATATATATATCTATCTATATATGTATATATACATATAAATAGATAAGTACATACATACATATATATGTATATACATGTGTACATATCTATGTCTTTCTATCTATCCACACACACACACACACACACACACACACACACACACACACACACACACTTCTGTATATAATCGCGAGAATTGGTCGAGTGACTTTTTCATGGCATAAAACGAAAATGTCTCCGGTGATGCCTGACACGCAGAACAATTTTCAACTCTGCAGGGGAGATAATTCAAGCGTGAAGGGTTTGAGCTCCTTTCCCAAACGCTGTTTTCATGGTATTTTATTTTACGGCGTAAGTTTTGAGCAGAGAACGAGAGCGACCGCGACCGCGACGCGCGCATGCACACACACACACACACACACACACACACACACATTTCCTTCCTTTTTTTTTTCTTTTTTGCGGGTGTGGGTAATATATTACATGATATCGATTCATGCCTGTGAACTTACACCACCACTCTGAGTGGATCTGCTGTGTTTCCCCTGCTACCTTCGGATTCGCGAAACCGCATCCTACGAAGGGATGCTGGTTGTCATGGTCGGTGGGGTTCGGAGGGGGGCTCGAATTACTACGGGGAAGGGTAGACTTGGGACTGCGGTCTGGCGGGGGAAAGGCGTAGGAACAATTAACACCAGGGTCGAAAAGGTAGTTTTAAAACAAAAGGACGTTCATCCCTGTAACCGGAAAACAAGAGAAAACGACTCAACAAAGTCGTTGAACTCAACAAAGTCAGGTTAACTACGAACGGAGACAGCGCAGAATACAGCATAAGTATTTCAAAAAAGATATGAAACATTATGAACTCAACAAAGTAGTTAAAACAACAGGGAATTAGGAACGTGAAAAGTGATGAAGTTTTCGTGGCGGAACGGTATGCAACAACGAGAAAGAGAGAGGCAAAGTATTAAATCAACGGGAACGGTGGTAAAGTAAGTATGGAAGAGCAGCGAAGTAACAATATGTAGTAAAAAAGCATTGAAACGTTTGTAAAAGTAGCAGCAATATCGTAGATTAGAATAAGATGACAAAAGTGTGAAAATCTCAGACACCTAACGGTATTGCAACACACACAGAGAAGAGAAGGATAGTGTATAAGCAAGTAGTGAACAGGAGGAATCATGTAAAGAAATGTAGTTTGTATAGTAGCAGCGCAACAGTATAGTGTTCTAGAAAGCAGTATTTACGAGCAAAGCGAGCAAGCATTGTTAGGAATAGATTTTTTTTTCTTCTTCTTTCTTTTACAGTATACTCATTTGAAACGCACTGCCAATCTCCAACTCATTCAAAACTTACTATGTCTGTATTAGACAGAAAAAGATTGAAAGGTTCATTTTCATTGTCTTTATTCTGCAGTCGTTGTGTGAATGTGTTTGTCACATTGTGTAGGATGGTCTGGCATTGGCTTTGGGTGTGTTTTGTGTTCTTTTCTTCTTTTGACAGTTAGTATGTATTTGGGTGTCAATGTTCATGATTTTAAATTTTTTTGTTCGTATTCACCCACAGTTGATAAATGGTTCAATTATTTCATTTTTCTTAATTTGTGTGTGTGTGTGTTGTGTGTGTGTGTGTGTGTGTGTGTGTGTGTGTGATTTTACTTGTGTGTGTGTGTTGTGTGTGTGTGTGTGTATGTGTGATATTTAATTGTGTATGTGTGATGTGTGTGTGTGTGTGTGTGTGTGTGTGTGTGTGTGTGTGTGTGTGTGTAGACATGTGCTTGTGCATGTATGCGTGCAAGACACATGAACATGTGTGAAATAAAGATAAGGTTCAAATTAGTTTTTAGCTTTGTCTAATATTCTTGGTGTCTGTTTTTCATCCTAACAATTCCTGGGCTTTCTTCGTACCAAATATTCAGATTATAATGCTTTCTCAGTGTTCGACATCCCGATTCTCACTATTTGCGTGTCTTTTCGCGTTCGCGTGCGGACACACACACACACACACACACACACGCGCACACACACACACACACACACACACACACACACACACACACACACACACACGCGCGCGCGCAGACACACACACACACATACACTCACACACACGCGTGCGCGCGCGCGTACACACACTCTTACGCACGCACACACACACACACACACACACCACACACATAAACACCCACACCCACACTCACACACACACATCCACACACGCATCATGGCTCACCCAGGTTAATATCCAGACTTTGTCCTGCATCATACTCCTTCGTGGTTTCGCCTGTATAACTGAACAAGTTGGTATTGAACTACTCTCTCGTTTCTTCTCGCTATCTGAAAGCCTGTCGAGTTACATGCCGACCACACCGTCGTGTGTACGAGTTGTAACGGGTCGTCCTTTCTGCTACCCCAGGCAATGTTTTTAACCCACGATTTACCCCGTGCCACATCGCCACAAACGGCGCCTCCCGATGCACTAATGAACGTGGTCGAGCCATGCTCATTAAAATGACAAATCGTCTGACGTCTAACACGATCGTCACGGCGACGGGGCTGACGTTAAAGCAATGGCGTTATCCTCGGATTTTCAATCGACCTCTTTTTTTCTTTTTCTCTCTTTTTTTCCTTTTTTTTTTTTGGAAGGGGGGGGGGGGGGGGGGGGTCCTCCAATCTCTAGTTCTTTCCCAGCCCCCCCTTTTTTTTTTCTTAACTTTTTTCTTTTAGCTTTGAGTGGGGCCTCCATCTTCCTATTTTTCCCACTCGGCAGCAGTGCAGTGTCTCCTCGGCGGGTTGCCCTTTTGCCGCTTGACGGCTTGACATTGACTGCTCCCTGTGGATTACCGGTGCCATGGCTGCAGCGTTCGACAGGGAATGGATTGGGGGGGGGGGGGGGGGGGGGGTTTAGGAAAGAGCGGTCTGTGTGCAATGCCACTGAGATTGCACGGAAGATGGGATAGAAAAGAAAAAATCGACCTCTATTCAACCG
>CM031600.1:45361849-45439349 GCA_018398815.1 Conus ventricosus
ATTTTGCATCAAGAAATATTTCATTTGTTACTGAATTCGATACAGAAAGACTTCTGGTTAGAGAACAGTAATATGCCGACTCTAGGCCACTTTCGCCCTCAACCAGTTTTCGGGCGAAAGTGACCTAGAATCAGCATATTACTGTTCTCTGACAAGTAAGACTTCAATGACCAAAAAATAACGATTATCTACAAACAAACATACTGTGTAGGGTTATCCGTTTTCAATACTAATTTACTAAACTTTTCAGATTTCAGTTTTTGTTTAATCCTATGTTTTTCCTGGTCATTTTCAATGACATCATTTTCGCGCAAACATTCTTCAAATGAGTCTCTGTCTTTCATGTGAAATAAAACTACAGTCTTTAACTGTTCTCTAAAGTCTTTTAAAACCGAGTTATATTTCTGGCATAAAATCCACACACTTATCCCAGCATGTCTTCCGCTGAAAGCTAGTTTCGACAAAGTGTTTCTCTTTTTAACTATGTCTCTTTCTGCCGAAAGTCATCTATAATAAATAGTGTCTGCGTTCCTTCAAACAGTCTATAAAACTGTTCTAAACACTCACTCAGTTTATTGCTAGGATTAACTAAATATATGTCATCATCTGTCCATATAAACCTTCTATCATGATATGCTTTGTTTCCATTTAAGTGTTGGACAGAAAACCACAATATGATTAAAATTATAACGATAAACTGTTTGTAACAGGTCGAGGATAAA
Source organism: Conus ventricosus (assembly GCA_018398815.1). Taxonomy (NCBI): domain Eukaryota; kingdom Metazoa; phylum Mollusca; class Gastropoda; order Neogastropoda; family Conidae; genus Conus; species Conus ventricosus. The sequence goes on from CM031600.1 coordinate 45,362,572, forward strand.
TATTGTTTTTCCACAACCAGTCCTGCCCACAAATCAATGAGCAATGAGGAGTTTTTGTCATAAAGTTTAACTGCTCCATATGTTTATAACAGAGTTTAATCTAATCCAGTTATTATTTTTATCATACTCTCCGTCAAAACTTGTTCAGTATAATAAACCCCTATGAGGCCTAAATGTGTAAGATTAATCCAATTTAGTTCTGTAAGATTGTTTCTATTTAAGTCAACATTGATTTTGTTGCTTGTTGTTATGATCTTAATATCCTCGCCATTGTGAAGAACGACGATGGTAACGTTAAGGCGTTTAACGTCTAAGTTTTGCCAGCTAATATTAATTCCTTTTATAAGGTCATCACTAACGCCCACAACCCCATCCCTCTCCACATCTTTAAAGACAGAAATTTCAAATATCATTGTGAACGTGTCTCCTAATTTTCTGCTTGGAAAGAACTGTAATTTTGTAGAAGCTTTTTTTACAACTGTTTCTTTTCTGTGGAGGATGTACTGCTTTTTCCCATACGGCGTTATTTCAATTTCTTTCCGGCTATTGTCGTCCGGCATAAGACTTACATGTAAAGGGCCAGAGTTAAATGCTTTCTGAAACTTTTTTGACGCTAAAATATGTAAATGGGCTTATGAATTCAAATTTTATGTCCCATTCTAAATATGGTTCTAAGTGCCATTTGAGGTCAGGTTTTCGAACTATTTTATATTCATACTGGCCAACATTATTTGCCTCTAGATTGCGCAGTTTGTTCTAGTTTAGGAAACTTTTTGCTGTCGCTAACCTCTTTGCGTTTATAATCACCATCTTTAGTGTACTCAAAACCATACAAAGCGCCTATCTCACCGTTTTGTTCAAAGTCCGCAACGTCTGCAAGGTCTTTTAATTCTAAAGTTATACACCTCACAGGAGCTAATGTAACTCCCGATTCTTCTGGCCCACGCGACATTATTTTTTAGTAGCGTATTATTTTATTTCTAAAACAATGTGTAGGTTATCGCATTTTACAACTTTTCCTGCTTTGTCTTTGATTTTTATATTAAATGATCCGACCCTCCCACAAACTAATCTTTTAAACTGTAAATTAGGAATTGTATAATTTCATAATCGCAATATGCAGCTTTCCTGATGGAAGAGCTCTTAAAACAGTTGAGGGCCTTCCGTCATATAAGTTTTCATCAGTGCTCAGCTCATCCAAATGAACATAGAGTAATGAATGTAATGCAAGATCGAGCGGACTTTCCCCCTCAAATGTAGTTTTATCTGGCGCAGCACTAAAACTATGAGTGGGTAGATTGCTAGTTGTAAAGCCTAACATTTTAGCTAGCTCTCTATCAAAAAGTAAGATACTTCTTCAGGCTTGAATGTTAACATTGTTTTTAGATTTGCATTGTTAAGTTTGAGAGTAATGTCAAAGTTACTCATTGCTTCTTTTAGTGAGCAAAACCCATAATAACCATCAGGTATTGTTAACTGGCTAATTTTGGTCCCTGCTTTGTCAACTTTTAGAACCGTATTATTCTCCTTGGCTTCGCTTATATTAAACCATACGACTTTGTAAAATATTTCATGAAGTGCAACCATTTTGGCTCCGCATTCGTTATCAATAGCATGTTCTAAAAACGAAGGACGGGCTTGGGTTGTTATTGTTACAAACATTTTTTTAAACGAAATAAAAATGAGTGCATTCAAATATACTGGTGCAAAATATTCTGTTGGGCCGCACTACAATCTTAAAAATATAGCAACTGACACCCTTGACATTGCTGTGACCCAGACTGCCTCTTTTCATAAAAAGGTGAGTACTCCATTGAAGAGCTATCTTAACCCCCCTATTGAAAACGAGCACACCCAGAAAGCGTGGTTTAGTCATCCGATGCAGTTTTATCAGAACCATTTTAAACCCTTTCTGTTTTTTGCGCATAAACGGGGTGGGGATGTCGTATGCTGATAATTTAAATCACCATGACCCTTTGGGAGCCCGTGTACAGATTTCATTTCTTTTAACCCCTTTTAGACTATTTTGGCTGAATTGCACCCCCCAAAATTGCCAAAGGAACAAATTTCGGGTTAAATTCCATTTCAAAGAATGAAAGAAGGTTTTTTTTTTGGGGGGGTTTGGGGGTTAAGAATTTTTTTTAAAAAATTTTTTTTTGGGGTTTTTGGGGATCTTTTGGATCATTGGCTTGGCGTTTTTTAATTTGGGGGAAACCACAGAAAGTAAAAAAAAAATAAAGGGCGTCCCCCTTTAAAAAAGGGTTCCCCCCTGTCCATAGGCAAGACAAAAAAAAGCATGGAAAACATTTACTTAAAAAACCTTAAAAAGGCCAAACTAGGCGGGAAAAGAACGAATAAACCCTCATTCGTACTTACGTTTGGTGTTTGCTGGGTTCCAACCCAACAGGCAGACCCCAAAATCCCAAAACCTTCTACGGGTTTTGACGCACAAAAAAATCCCTTAGAAAATTTAGGGGACCCAAAAATTCACAGTTGTTTTAACCTTCAAGTATAAAAAGGGTCCCAAACAGTTTTTAAAATACGCAAAACGAAAGATTTTTTGCGGGTTTGGCCTGGTTTTTACCTGCTCCCTTTCGACCCAGACCCAAAAGGAAAAAAAAAAAAATAAACAATAATAATAAATTTCTTATAGCAGGCAATGAACAAAAGGTTTGGGAAAAACGACATAAATTCTGAGCCAGTAATATTAAAAACCCAATAAAAAACCCCCAAAGTTTAAATTTTCCTTCCAATCCCCAAAGTCCAAACCCCCAAATAAATTGAAGACCCCAGCAAAGCTCGGGGACTCTTTCACAAGTAAAAAATAATGCCCAAAGAATATAAAAAGACAGCGTTTGTTCCTTGTTTAAACGGATGGGAAATTACTTGGTCTTTATTTTAACTAAATAGAAAACCCCAACTTTTAACAAGAACTAAGCCCAAAAAATTCCCGGGCCAAAAACCCCAACTATTTTGTTTTCAGTAGACAAAACCCAGCTGCCAAACCCCCCAAATTTTCCCTGGTAAAGCTTTTTCCCGGGGGGTTTAAAGCTAATTTTTTTAAAATAAATTCGAAAGATGACAACTGTTTTTTTACCCTTGTTTTAACAGGTGGAGGCGTGGCGGTGGGTTTTCTAAAACGGGGCACCCGCCCCCTGAAAATAGCCAACCCCCAAAAAAACTTTTTGCAAACCCTTTTGGCAGTTATAAGCTTGCTAATTTTGACCCCTTTGCTCCTTTTAAAAAAAGGGTTTAGTTTTTCGGATTGGGTTCTGTTTCGTTGTGTCTTCAAAAAAAATTTTTCCGGATAGTTTTCTTATTCTTTTCACTTGGGGCGAAATTTGGGTCTCGGGTAGTAGCGCGTTTATCTTGCTTCTCCTTGTTCAAGATCTTTTAGTTTTTGGGGTTTTTTTTTTTTTTAAAATATCACCCTAATTGGGGGTCACACCCTCAACGAGTTTTTTCTTTTCTTTTTTAAAAATTTTGCTAACAATTTCACCTATTTTTCAAAATTGTTTTTTTAATTCGCCTTTGGGGGGCTTAAAGCATGATCAAGGGCCGTTTTTTCTCGAGGGGCCGCGTGAGTCGTGTATATTTTTTAAAATCTTTTTTCTTCTGAAAACTGGTTTCCCTGCCTCTATTGCATTTATTTTTTTTATCTCCGATTGTTTTTAATTTTTTAATTTCCATTTTGGGGGGGGTTTGGTTACTTTTTGGGATTTTTTTCCCCCCCCCCAAATGTTTTTTTGAAGTTTAAAAACCGCCTCCCCCCCTTTAAAATTTTGGGCCCTAACAAGCCCAAAGGGCGATTTTGATCTTTCCCCTGAGTCTTTGAAAATTGTACTCTTGGTTTAAAAACTTTGGTCGGTTTAAAGTTGTAACCCCGAACAATTTCCCTTTTTCGTTTTTTACAGACAAATGTTCATTTTTTTAATTTAAAAATCATTTGGGTCAAAAAAATTCGGGGGGTTTTCTTGACCAAAACTTTCGTAAAATGATTTAACCTTACTTCTTTTAAATTTCTTTTCCGCATTGAGAGCTTTGAGCGTTTTTTGAAAAAAGGGGGATCATTTCACCATGTCGTCCCCAGGTAAAAAACATCATAATCTTTTTCACCTTCAATTCTTCCCATTTTTTTTTTAAATAATTAATTTTTTATTTTTTTTTAAATAAAAAGGGCACAACCCCATGGCTCCGTTTCCCTTGACCCGCATAGAAGGCTGAAAGACCCCCTTTGGGCGTGGGGGGAAAAAAAACGGAATAAAACTTTTCCCAAAAAATTTCCATCTAACAATTCAGATAAAAAATTCTTACTGAAAAAATTCCAGACTTGGGAGGGGATGAATTGATTGGCCAGGCCCCGCAGTTTTACTTTAAAAATAGAACTCGCTTCAACAACAGACCCAAACAGGACAGTTGTCCAAAAATCGGACGGCAATCGTAAAAAAATTTCTAAAAAAATTGGGGGGCCCAAGAAAAATTTTTTTTAAACACAATGCAGACATTTTTTTTAACCAATTCTGTTTATGGCAAAACCCGGGGAATGAAAGGGGGATTTTGCGTTTAAAGGGAAGGGGAAAGGGAAAAAGCACAAAAACCCTAAAAAAAGGGCCGGGAAAATACTAAAGAGGGCAAAAAGTAGGACCAAAAATTTTGGCGAGGGAAATCGCTTTTCCCACCCCCAAAAATTTTTTGATTGTTTAAAAGCGAAAGCGCCGTACTTTAAAGGAGAAATAAAAAGACAAAATTGCATATGAAACAACTTTAATAAAACAAACGTGTTTTCAGATCATCGACACCGAAGCAAAGTACAGCATTCTGACACTCGTTAGATTTTGATTTGGTTAGAAACCCCAAAATTTAGCAATGCTTAATTGCGCACCAAAAATGTTCACTTTTCCCAATTTTTTAAAAAGAGATTCATCATACAACATACCCAAACGGGCAGACGTAAAATGGAATTTTATTTTTATTGTTGCAGCAAACCGTTTAAAGAAATTTTATTGCGGGGCGAAGTTAAGAACCTTTCAAAAAGGAAGTGAAAAGTTTTTTAAACCCAAAAATTTAACAAAGAACAATGTTCGATTGAGGGTAGTCCTAACCAAATCTACGCTAGGGGGCAAAAAACCTTATCAGCATTTGATGAAATAAGAAAACTTTTTGGAGGGGGAGGTTAGAAATCCAACAGTAGACCCTTTTTTTAAAGATCGCCCCTTCAAAATGTTAGCCCTTGATGATTTTTTAAAACAACAAAATAGGGTTTTAGGGATTACCAAAGGGCCCAACAGGATAATGGGTTACTTTGGAAAAGCGGGAGAACTTTGAGAGACGAAAAAAACCATTAAAATTTGAAAAAAAAGAAGAAGCCGATAAACCGCTTAATGTACTTTTTGTTTTTTTTTTTAAGATCGCAGCAATTTTGGGTAAATAACAGTTTAGAAAATGTAAATACTAAATTTTTTCCCTTTTTTATAAAAAGAAAGGTCTTTTCATTTTAAAATCCAAATGTGCCAACAGCGCCCCCAAAAAAGAAAGTTTAGAAAAAACCCTACATAAAAATTTCCCAGATTAAAAAACATTACGAAAAAAGCACCCAGAACTAGAGCAAGCCCTTTCAAAATACACAAAGCCAAACAAAGGGTTTTTCCCTGCTTTTTTTAAAAGCTTTTAACATTTTTTAATCCCTGGGCATCAACAATAAGTGCTCAATCGGGCGGGAAACGAGTTTTGGACTTTTAGCAAGGGCTAGGCCACCCCAGCTTTACCTCTAGGGGGTTTTGTTTAGCTCTGGGCCCTTGTTCTTTTAGCTGTAGGGGCCCCAGAAAAAAAAAAAAACCCCTAAAAAAAAAAAAAGCACACAGTTTGGGTTCAACTAATAAAGCTAAACTTTTTTCCCTTCAAGCTGATAAAAAAAAAAGCCCCTAGCTGACTCAAAAAACAGGGAAGAAAATTTTCGTTCCCGGCCTTTTTTGGGATGACAACAAAAGACAAAATTTGGGGGACTTCAAAGAAAGGCGGGGACAAGTTTTCCCAAAAACAGCCAACCCCGAGCGAAAAAAAAGGGAAATTTGTTTAAAAAAAATTTAAACGAACATTAAACCTGTTTCTAAACACTCACAGAAACAAAAACGAAGGGTTTAAAAAAAAAAAAAATTATAAAGTCCAAGCACAAAAAGACCGTTGATATTGATTCGATTAACCCGTTTTTTTTTTTTTTTAAAATTTTAAATAAAAAAGTTGGCTTAGAAAAAAAGACAGCATGGCAAAAGATAAATAAAAAGGCCCCAGAATTGTTGGGGAATCTTGAAGAGAGCTTTTATCAAGAAAACGGAATGATTTTGATTTGAAGTCATTGCCCCAAACCCCAAACGTACAGGGCAAGTTTTTGTTCATGAAAATTTCCCTCAAGTTCCAGCAAACAAACAAAAACCCGCCAGTTAAAGAAATTTTAGCTTTTTTTAATCGACAAAGTAAAAATAAATGAAGAAAATCAAAAGTCTGGGTCCGACAAAACAACAGACTATTTTTTTCCTCTAATGACTTAACCCCCCCGGTTGGGCAGACAACTGCTTACACATTTTTGACGTTTGGCCGCGAAGAAGCAAAAAGAGAGTTTTCGGGGGTCAAAAGGGCGAAGTTTTAGGATTAGTTTAAAACGGCTAATTATGCACCGATTGTGCAAGGCTTACATTCCGTTTCCCGGGGAAATTTGGTTTTAAAAAAGGGGAAGGGCAGTTTTAAACAAAAAAAATTTCAAAACAACAAATTTTTCCATGGGTGCGTTTTTGAAAGGGCTGCATCATGCCGCGAACACGCAGAGAGAGTGACTAACTATCGGCAATACGCCAAAAAATTTTAATTTTAAAAAAGGAAAAAATCCTTTCCTGTTAGTGTAAAACCAAATTGATCATTTTGAAAACCAAAAAAACCCCAAAAAACAAAAAATTATACAAAAGGGAAAAGGGGAAAAAAAAAATTTGGGGGCCAAAAAAAAAGGGTGTCCAAAACACCCCAACAATAGGCAAACCACCAAAAGTCATGGGGAAACTTACTCCTAATGTTTCCCCAAACAGGGCTCCCCCCAAAACACATTGTTTAACGCACAATGAGCAAATTTTAAGCGCATACTTCAAAGCAAAAAACATAAAAGAATTCTGAAAAAAAGGGAAAACCCAAAAATTCCAACCGCTCAACCCGCCTTGAACATAAAAAAACATTGTAAAATTCTGTAGACTGAAAAGACAGAAAAAACTACCCCCCGCCGGGAATCTAAAGTTATTTTTAAAGAACGGGAAAGGGCTGCAAAATTCCCCCTACTATTTTACGCAGACTTCGAGTCGCTTATTTTTTCCTTATAAAGGGGCCACACCACAAAAATTTCGAAAAACAGTTTTAAATGAGTAATAAACAGATTTGTTCATTTCCCTTCATTATTGTTAGGTGGGTTTGGTTTTTAAATTTTCAGAGCCAAAAATTATATAGGGCCCCCCAAAAGCGCAGAAACTTTCCTTAAAAAACCATGCAAAAGTGCGAAAGGGCCTTTCAAATAAAAAAAAATTTTTTCCCTAAAAACAAATGCCCTGAAACCAAAAACATAGCTCAGCCACGCATTTTTGGGGTTTTGCGGTTTAGAGCTAACGCCCAAGATGTAAACCCCACAGTAAAGACCATGATCACATTAGTGGGAATTTTAAAGGGGTCCCGCGCACAGTAAATCCCAATCTTCAACTAAAGTTTTGATCCAAAAAAAGGGAACTCCCTGTATTTTTTTTCAAAACTTGGCGGGTTTTGACCTCACCTTATAATGCAAGCAAAACCACCCCTTTCAGGTAAAAGCATTGCAAAGCCCATCAGAAAATACTGGGGTTTCATTTTAAATAAAAAGCCCTTTCCCAAACACTCAAAGCAAAACAGGGATGGGTTCTTTTAAGTCGCTGGTATGCCCTTTAAAAGCCCTCCCCAAATTAAGGGAAGAAAATTTTGACCCAACTCTTGTTAAAAAGGGGCTTTTCCCCTTTAAATGAAACATGAACATTTTGGGAAAGTTTGATAAGACTCACCCCGCCAAAAGGGCGCGTTCTTTTCTAGTCTTAAAAAGGATTAAAAAAACCCGTTTCCCTTTTTTCCAAAAAACCCAAAAATTTTCGTGGCAAAAATTTAGAGTGTAAAACGATGAACTAAAAAAGACCCATTTTTTGAGGCTGATGAAAATTTTTGGTTGGGACTTTCCTTTGAAAATTAAAAAAAGCCCGGGTTTTTGAAACTTTATAGCCTGGATCCTCCCCTTATATTTCTGCCCCCGGGATAGCGGGGATGCTTTTTTAAAGTATACTGGATTCAGATTGATTTATTGTCAGTTTTAACCAAAAATCAATAAATTGAAAAGGGTTTGCGTGGAAAAAATTAGTAGGCCCGTCGCTTCAAAAACTGTAAAGCAAACAACAAAACGGGACGACATGACCCCGGGGAAAAAGGTCAAACTATCTCATGTTTGTTTTTGAAAACCCAATCTTTTTTTGGTTGGGGTTTATGCGAATCGTTTCCTTTACCAATTTTAAAATGTACACAGGCGGCGATCCGAAAAATTTAAAAAAGGGGCTTTAAAAGGGGTTTGGGGGCAAAAAACGCCTGATCAACAGCGGGGTTTCTTTCCCTAGAAGGACTTAGAAAACCCCCTAAACTCCATGACCTTTTTTAATGACAAACCCATTTCGCAGAAAGTCTAAAGTTTGGATCCAAAAAGAACCCCCTAAATTTGGGGCCTTTTTCTTCGGGGAAAAAAAAATTTAAAGTCTGCCCATTACACCCTTCTCCCAATTTTTTTTTAAGACATGGATTGAAGTTGACGAAATTTTTCTTCCCGAAATAATTGCTTTTAAATCAAAAACATTTTCATAAAACCTTTAAAACAAAAAGAACACAAAACCCCAGAACAAAAATCCACAAAAGATCGAAAAAACTTTTTCAATTAAAAGAACAACAGCTTTTTTAAAGATAGGGAAAACCCGCACAAGCGAAAAGATGTCAGTTGGGTCCCAAAAGAGAACAACAATTAAGCTGACCTTCAAAACCTTTTTAAATCAGGACTTCAAAAAAATTTCATATCAGCTTTTTGGGCATAATGATAAAAAAAAAGAAAGTAAAATTTGGGACAAACCTGATTTTTTGGGGTTTTCCGTTTTGAAATTTCAAACTTTTGGGTTTTTTAAGGTTTTTTTATATTTCTTTAACCCCGAACCTGATCCAAGTGCTTTACACGAAAAAGATATTTTTTAAAAATATTCCAACTGAAGATATTTATAAAACATGAAAGGAAGAGCAAAGGGAAAATTTGGGGGAAAGGAAATGACAGCCCCGTTCCCCCAAAAGTTCCCCTTTTCATTAAATTACAAAAAAGGGTTTTGGGAAAAATAAAGGATGAATTATCGGGAAAGGGAAACAAGAGTATTGGGGTTAAGGTAAAAAATGTAAAAAGTATTTCGACCAGGAGAAAATCATTAAAAAGCAAAGGGAAAACCGCACTTTGGCACCCAACATATAAACATGACAACTAAAAAAGAAGCATTGTTTGGCAATAAACTTTCCATCATGACAACTTTAAAAAAGCGCTAATCTACAAAAGATCAACACAAAAGTTGTAACCCAAAAAATCATTAGATAGAACAAAAACCAAAAAGTGTGGTTAAACCAATTTTTTATATGCAATGGACATTTTAAAAAACCGAAATTAATTAAAAACGGAACTGTGCCCGGGGGGAATTTAAACTGCAGTTCTTCCTTCACAAAAGAAATTTGAGGGGCGGTTGTTTTGTTGGTCAGTTTCTCGTAAATAATACACGGGTGGATTTATTTTTTCAAATTTTTTTTATTTTTATATTTGGGCAATACTCCAAAAAGGATCGGTTTTCCCTGAAGCGAGGTTTCCCCCCCCCTTTTGCTTCCCCCGGGAATAAAAGGGACCCTTTCTTTAAACCAAACGGTAATAGTTTGCCATGAAGCCTCCTTCAGCAACAAATTTTTTGTTTTTTTTTTTGATTGCTTTTAAAAGGCTTTTGCCCTTTTTAAAATTTTTCAAAATTCATTGCGCGAAAAAATAGGAAAACTTCCCAACCCAAAACCCGTGTTTTTCGAGAATTTTTCCCAAACACTCTCCCGTGAATACTGGTAGGAGAAAAGTCTTTAGCTAACCGTTTGTTTAAAATTTTTCAACTAAAACCGTGAACTGTGACTCCGGAATGCCTCTTCTAATGGGAACTTTTATGTTTTAACAATTTAATTATTCACTTGGGCCCTTTAAAAAACTTTTTCCCTCGTCGACTTTAATCATGCGGGAAATGGTTTCGGGGTCGTGGTATAAACCCGTTGTATGGCAACAGCAACGGGAGAACACTCTTTTGGGGTTAATGGTTTCCCCTTTTTTGTATCTTTAACTAGCAATGGCTGGAATGCGTACTTAAATCTTTTTGTCTAATCGTATCAGAGGGTTTAAAAAAGAAATCCATTTTATGGTGTCGTTTTGGTTTTTGTAAATTTACAAAGGGGGGTCTCTGTATTCGTTTTGGGGCAGGTTTAAAAAAATTTGGGCCAAAACGCTTGTTTAGATAACCTTTTTTTTGCTTTTTTGTTCACGACTCCCCGCTTGGCTTAGCCCTTTTTTAAATTTCTGTTGCCCTTCCAAATCCTTTGGCGATTTTAATTTTTTTCTTTTTTTTTTTAGCCCCAAAATTAATTTCAACAAAATACACAAAGGGCATACCAACGACAATAAACCCGATTTTCTTGCTTTTTTTGTTTTTTTGAGGGTTTAAAAAAAGTACTGAATTTTGGGGGGGGGGGCTTTTTCCCCCATTGGGGTTTTTTTCCGTTTTCAAAATAATATTTTTTTATGGGTTTATCAACAATTTTTTTAAAAGTGAAGCTGCATTTCCCGTCCCTTTTTAGGTGTCATTAATAAAATTCCCAACTGCTCAAGTCTTTTGCCTTTCATAAGGGGTCTTGTGGGGCCCCGCTAGTTGCCCATAACTTTGTTATTCTTTTTCTCTCGCCGTCATCCCCCAGTTTTTCTAAAAGGGGAAATTACTTTCCCTAAAAACAACGCATTCCCCACAGCCCCCGCCTAACATTTAAAACGAGTGAACCATTTTTATAAAAGTATTTTTTTCTTACTTTTTTTAAATTGTCTGGGAAATTTTTTCCTTGCTTAAAATAGAAAATCTTCGTGGCAACCGAAGCTGCAATGATAAACAATCACTTTTCTGAAACCTCAAATTTTAGTTTGCCAAAAATCTGCTGGTTTTTTTCTTTAAAAACTTTTCCCCAAACATTGATAAACCAAAACCCCTTTGGCCCCAATAACAGCAGAAAGGTAACAAGGTTTGGGAAAATTTTTTTCGGTGCTCATTTTAAAAAATAAAATAATTATAAAAAAATAAAAAAAACAGGGAAAAGTGATGATCTCCAAAAGCTACAAGGCAGCCTAAACCCTTCCCTGAACAAGGGGAAAGCCAAGTTGTGACCAAGCAAAAATGCCCCCAAAAAGGGGAAAAATGTATCTTTAAACAGCGTGGGAAAAACCCAAAAAAAATTTCCCCGGAACGAAAACCCGCATTGCCCAAATTTAACAGATTCGCCACCAAAACATTTTAAAGTATCAAAACAGGAAAAAGCGCACAGGGGTCCTAATGGGAAAAGTGGGGGGGGCAAAAGGTTCTTTAGTTTAAAACTAAACTAGTCATAGATTTGCTCCCATTGATTCTGAACAAGATCTTACGGATGAAATTTAAAGCAAGAAAAACCAGTTTTTAAAAAAAGTCCCTTAGGCTCAAAGGGGGTTTATTTAACAAAGATTTGGAAAAATTGGTTTTTCGCCTTTTTCATGGGATTAATAACTATTTTAAACATTAAAATTTGTTTTCCCTTTTAAAAAGAACGAGCTGGAAAATCAGCAGAATCAGAAAACCCGAATCAGGTGGAGAAAGTAACCAAACCCCAAAAAAAAAACAAGAAAAAGCGAATCAGGGGGACCAGTGGGAAAAAAATCCCCATCCCGGCGGTTAAAACAGGAAAAAATTAAACAAGTGGAAAAGGCAAAAAAAATTAATGTTACAGAATTAACTCATCATGAAAAAAACACCGCCAAAGCCAAACAAGTTGTTCAATCCCGCCCAAAAAAAAACCCCATGGATTCAAGGGGCCCCCAAGTCTTTATGGGTTTTTGAACTTTAAAAATGTTGCCATTTTTGGGGCCCTTGCGCGCCGGGGGGTGTTTTTACGGTTTTAAAAATATAACCAATGGGAACAAAAAAAAAAGCAATTTAAAAAAAAACGAACCACTAAAAAACAGAAAACACAAACCCGCCACACCGCAAAAAACAAAAGATCAAATTTTTTCCATTTCCCAAAAGGAAAAAAATTTTTAAAAACTTAAATTTTTTAAAAAGAAAATAGATCATGGCGAAAATAAAATGATAAAGCAAAAATAAAGACGGATCAAAAAAAACATTTCCATAGACCCCCAAAATTTTAAACAATGCGGGTTTCTTAGGGTGTAAGAACTTCCTTTAAAATCTATGCAAGAACGCTGAAAGACATCCTAACGTGACGGGGTTTTTTTAGGCGGTGTGTACTATAAAGACTCTTCTATTTAAATAAAAAAAAAGCTTGGAATTTTTTTTATAAATTTTAAATAACTTTAAAACTTTAAAAGGGGTGACTTAAAATTTTTGAACTTTGGGGGCCTTAAACAAGAACTTTTGAAGTTAATTTTATCCAAAAAATTATTAGGAACTTTAAGTTAAAATTAATTAAAAACTTAATTAAGAACTTGGGGGGACTTAATTAAAAACTTAATTAAAAACTTTGGGGGGACTTGGGGGGAGGAAATGTTTTGTGGTGTAAAACAGGGGGGGGGGTTTGGGGGGACTGCGTGCTTTGGGGGGGGGGGGGAAAGTGCGTGCGGGGGTGGTGGGGGGTGGGCCCTGCGTTTCGTGGGGGGGGGGGTGGGGGGGACGTGCTTTCGGGGGGGTGGGGGGGGGGGGGGACGTTTCGTGCTTGGGGTTTTGGGGGGGGGACCCTGGGGGCGGTGTGGGGCGCGCACCTTTTATTATTTATAAGAAACAAGGGTTTAGAATATAAAATAGTTTTTTTCAGGTTTAAAACAACAAAACAACAACAAAAACCCCAAAACACCACAAAAAATTTTAAAAAAAAAGGAAGGCCGCATAGGGAAAAGGGAAAGGGTTTTTTTGGGTTTCGCTTTAAACCCCCGTAAATTCAAGGCGGGGCCGGGCTCTCTTCAACGAAGATTAAACCCAAACAGCCCCCCCCAAGTGCATTTATCAAAAGCTTTATTTAATAAAAAAGACAGTTTTAATAAAAATCATTCTGTTTCCGGGCCCCAAAAGGGAGCCCAAAAAATTGAAGCAGGCGTTAAGCGAAGCAGTGAAGCCCGTTTAAACCCAGCAATATAACAAAGTCATGAAATGCTTGGGGGAAAATTCCCAAGGGAGTCACTCAAAAAATAATTTCCCGTTCATGCAAGAACGGTACAAAAATTTGAGCCCCTCATGGGAGGCCTGCATAGTCCTTAAAAGCCGCGCGCACGTTTCTAAAACGCCAAAAACAACCTGCCTCTAAACAAACCCGACCGTTCATGCATGAACGGTACAAAAATTTTTACCCCGTCAGTGGAGGCCTGCAAATGGTCCCTTAAAAGTCGCGCCACGTTGCTAAAAAAGCCACACAAAAAAACATTGTATGACTGGACTGTGACAGGAAAGGGTTCAACCGGGATAAAAAGGAACTTTTGACCAGTAGGTTCTGTAACCAATCTTTTATCAAATTTTAAAATTTGCTTTAGTTTTTTCATGATAAAATTGACGGCAGACCAATAATTTTAAAAATGAGGAAATTTTTGAAAATAAAAATTTTTTCAAGGAGAACCCCCCCGCTTGCCCTGCTTTAAAACGAATAACCCCGTTTTTTTTTAAACCCTTGGGCCCCGTTTCTTTCATTTCTTCCCCCTTTTCTTTCTTTCTCCCGCCAAAATTTTTTCAAAAATCAGAAACCGACCAAACTGAAAAAGAAACATTAAATTTTTTGGGCTTTTTTTTCTTTTTTAAAAAAAACTAAACCCCTTTTTTCAGTTTTCAAAAATTTCATTTTCCCCCCGCTTGGAAAATGGTCAAAAAGAACAGAATCTAAAAAAGGGTTTTTTATTTCCCTAAATGGGGTCCCGCTTCATTTGCACAAGAAAATTGGCAAAACTGTGGAAAACAAGCCCCGCCCTCTGTTTTTTTTTCCCTTTCCCTTTTTTTTCTTTAAATAAAACTTTCCCCTTTCTTTTGGCCCCTTTTTGGTAGTTTCATTGGGGCCCACGTTTTTGCCTTCCACAATGTTTTCCATTTCTTCAAGAAATACCCGTTTTTCTTCAAGTTTCATTCCTTTTTTTCTTCGGGCCCCAATTTTTGTTTTGGTTTTTGGGGGTGGGAATGGAACATTGCAAACTTAAACCGTCAGGGAAAAAAAACTAGTTGCCTGCCTAGAACCCCTTCTTTTTGAGCAGCTGGATTTTAAGAATTTTTTTCTAACTAATTCGGAGAAAAACAAACTTTAACCTTTGTGAAAATTTCGCCTTGTTAAAAAATTTAAAACTTTTTTCACTGAAAAAGCCCCACCGCACAGCACAGCCTTCCAATGAAAAAAGACGCTAGGGCCGGTTTTTTCAACAATGGGGTGGGGGCGGGTGTGACTCCTTTTACTAAAACCCGTGTTTTAAAACTTTGGGTTAAGGGTTGGGGAAAGCAAGAAACATGTTTAGATTTTTTTTGCCCCCAGGCGGGAATCCTTATTCCCTTTCCAACCCATAAGACCCCACACCCCATTTAATTAAAAGGTGTCGCCATAAAAGGGTCCCTGCAGTAAACGAATAGGGCAGGTCCTTTGGAAGGGGGCAACTAGCAAAAAAAGGGTTTCCTACACAAAACACACAGACACACAAAACACACACCAACCCCCAACACATAGACAAAAACGACAACAGACACACACACACTTAGATAGACAGAAAAGCAGGAAAACAACCGACACACACCCCACACACACACAAAAACACACCACACACACCCACACACACCACAAAACAAGACAGACACAAACACACCACACACACCCGCACGCCGAAACCCCGCACGGGACACACACACACACACACACACACACAAAACACAACACACACACTACCCGTAAGTATTCATTTAAACACAACACACCCCCCAACACAACACACCACACCCTGTATATGGGCCCCTTCAGCCACAACGCTTTTCCCCGGTTACCAAAGGGGCTGTTCCCCACGGCAAAAATTTTTCCACGTTAAAAACGCAAATTTTGGGTATTGAAGTCTTACTTTCAGAGAACAGGGAAAAATTTTTTCTGGGCCCCTTTTTGCCCGGGGAAAAAATGGGTTAGGGGGAAGTGGCCCAGAGTCGCAAATTACTTTTTCTTGGTTTCAAAATTTTTACTGTTTCTTTTTCGTTTAACTTTAAAGGGCAAAATTAGCCTTTAAAGTTTTAAAAAAGGGATTAGAATGCGCTGGAAAAACCAAGGGCTAATTTTAAAAGCTTTTTTGTCTATACTTTGGGAACCGCTTAAGTAAAGTCTCGAACGAAAAAAAATAATTCCTGTCCGTACACAATTTTGAACGAACCAGACCAAAGGGAAAAATTCACCAAAAGTTTGGGGATCTTGCCCCATGATTGTGCACTGAAATTTTTTTTTTTTGTAAAGATAGACCCTTTTTTCTGGCATTTTTTTTAGATATTCAATATGGAATCCCAGTTTTAATTAGGGGGGTTTAAAGAACACCAAAAATTTAAAAATTAATTGGGAAAATTGAAAGTTTTAATTTTTTACCAAGTTTTAGGCAAAACCTTTGGTTTTTTTCCCTTTTTTTAGATAACATTAAAATTTTGTCTTTCTCCTGATAGTTCTAGTCCCTTTTCGTTCATATATTTATTTAGTTTATCAATTTCAATTTGATATAGTTTTTGGATATATAATAGGGTTCTCTTATTTGTCTGTTTTTTAATGTTTGTGTTCATCCACATTGCAATATCATCGGCATATTGCACTACATGCATATTTTTATATAGTATTTTAGGAAGATCGTGAACGAGAATTGTAAATAGAATAGGTGCAATAATGGAGCCCTAAGGGATGCCAATGTCAATATCTTTAAATGAAGAGTAACCTTTACCAACCCAGTACAAACTGATCTCTCGGATAAGAAAGATTTTATGAACTGATACATTTGCACCATCAATCCCAATATTTTTCAACTTATAAAGTAAACGTGAATGCCACACACTATCATATGCTTTTCTGATGTCAAAGAAAGTAGCAAGGTGTACTTTTTCTACGAGCAAATTGTTTTTGACATGACTTGCAAGTTTTACAAGGTGGTCAGTTGTACTTATACCTTTTCTGAAACCTGCTTGATTGTTGGGAATTATGTTATTCTTTTCGCAATAATGTAAAACGCATTTTTCAACTATCTTTTCTAATATTTTTCCAACTTGAGATGTTAATGCTATAGGTCGGTAACTATCAACTGCAGACCTAGGTTTACCTTGTTTTGGAACTGGAATTACAACTATCCTCTTCCAGAAAGTAGGAAGAGTTCCATTTAACCAACATTTTTGGTAAAACGAGTGAAGTAATTGCTTCCAGCACAAAGGTAAGTAGCATAACAACTGATATGAAATTCCATCTAATCCAACAGCTGTCTTATTCGAGGAGAATGACATTAGTGCTTCTTTAAATTCTTCAAATGTTATAGATACATTTAAGTAATGGTTTGGATCCGGTGTGGGATCACAATAAGTATCCTTTTTCTCCTCTAGTTCTCTGTAACTTTTGGTATCTGTATGTAGTCTTGTTGATGAGTTATTTTTTGAAAAAGCTTGTACAAATGCTTCAGCTTTCTCTGATGATGTTGGAATTTTTTTTTTTCTAATTTAATAGGATATGAAGGTAGATAATACTTGTTTTTTAATTCCTTCACTTTTTTCCATACTCTGTGCATGTCCTTTGATGAAGATATTTCTGAATGACAAAAATGATTGAAATAGAGACGTTTTGCTTTTGCGACAACCCTGTTACTGTGGCTTTTTACACGTTTCATTTCAATAAAGTTTTCATCAGTTCTATCTTTGAGCCACGTTTTGTATGTTTTCTTTTTATTAGATACGGCTTCTGCCCATTCTTCATTCCCCAACTATTTCCTCGATATTTTTTATCAATAGAAGATTTGTACTTTGGCACTGCTTTCTCAGCTGCAGATATAATAGCTTTTCTAAAGTTGTTATAAAACACTTCAATATCTTCGTGTTCAATAATGCTGCGATCTATAGATAGAAGGGTTGACTCATATGAACTCCAATCTGCTTTATTATATAAAAACTTTGGTATTTTATCTTCAACTTCTGCTTCTTCATCAGCTATTAGCTCGTGTATTTTCACAACAATAGGAAAATGATCACTCCCTAACGAATCATCTTCTGTTGTCCAAGTAGCATTGATGGCCAGATCAGGAGAAATTAATGTGAGATCGATGGAGGTTGGTCTATGCGTTGATATATCAGGCACTCTTGTTATGCTGCCGTCTTTCATTAATACTAAATTAGAATCAACAATATTTTCAACAAATCGATTGCAAGATTATAACAGAGCAATCAGGTTCCCAAAATGGAGAATGCGCATTGAAATCACCCAAATTTATCCATTTCTTATTTATATTAGGAAGATGTTTTATCCAATCTGTATTGTCAGAATTCGGCCCATTTGGATAGTAAACAGAAAGTATGTTTACAGTGAAATCTTTGTTCACCTTTAAACGATATGGAAGTAGCAAAAAAAGCTTTCAAATTTCCTGTGTGTCAATAAGACCTTTGAAGGAGTTCACACTTTGTGCATGCTTAACTTCATATGGTAACGAGTTCCAATTTTCCATAATTCTCTGACTGAAGGAGTAAAGTCTGCAGTTTGTTGAACAATGTATTTTGAAAAGTTTATCCTTTGAATTTCTTCAGGATCAGGATCAGGATCAGGGGCGTTGTATCAAATACAACTTAGCCCATTTAGGCTTTTTACGCCCTTCTGTATGTATATATCCTTTTTTTTTTCGTAACCGTTGGTCCAGTCATAGGCTAGCTCAGACTATTATCCATCAAATTTCATATCTAATTTTTGTTAATAATTCATGTTTATCTATGAGGTTCTTAAAAACATTAATACTAGGTGCACGTTTGATGTTAAAGTGTTAGTTTATTCCAAAAGTTGGTTACTCTATTAGTAAAAGTAAATTTTCTTAAATTCGTTCTAGAATATTGTTTAAATATTTTATCTTCACTGTTCCTTGTAACATTCTTCTGCGGAGTACAAAAAGCATGCTTTATCAACATCATCAATTTCATTAAATATCTTGTATGCTTGAATCAAGTCTCCTCTTATTCTCTTGCCTTAAGTGTTGGAAGTTGCAGATATTTTAATCTTTCTGATATGAGTAATCTTTTATATTATGAATCATCTTGGTTGCTCTTCTTTGTACCTGTTCTAGAGCTTCTGATTGTCTCTTTAGCATTGGATACCATACAGTGTTGCCATATTCAAAGAACAGGTCTAACTAGTGTCTTATATAATTGCAAAAAAGTGTCCTTTTCCATAAATGTAAAGGTTCTTTTATTATTCCATCATTCTGTTAGCCTTATTAATACTATTTACAATATGATTGTCAAATAGTAAATTTTTGTCAAAAGTCACACCTAGGTCTTTCTCTTCTTCATATTTAGATATTTTTATTTCCTTGCCCCAATTTTCATTATATACTCCTTTGTGGGTTTGTTTTACCAATATGAAGTACTTTACATTTTTCTGCATTAAAATATAGGTTCCAAGTATCAGACCACTGTACTAATGTTTCAATATCCTTTTGTAATTCCTTATGCAATTTTGGAGAGTTATACAGTTTTGTGTCATCTGCAAAGACTTTACATGTACTCTTTAATTCTACAGGAAGATCATTTATAAACACCGTAAATAATATTGGTCCCAAATACTGCCTTGTGGTATCCCACTAATAAACATCAGCACTATGAGAGAAGGAACTACCAATCCTTACCTTTGAGTTCTTTTTGATAAAAAGTCTCTAACCCATCCAAGTATATTTCCTATTATTCCATAAGACTCTAATTTCTTTAAAAGTCTTTCATGTGGTACTGAATCGAATGCTTTTCTAAAGTCTAAATACAAAACATCTATATTCTCTCCTTTATCTATCTCCTTTGTGAAGTCTTCCATCACTTCTAAAAGTTGAGTCACACAAGACCTTTTTGCACGAAATCCATGTTGACACTCAGCATATAATTTATTTTCTGTCATATGTTTAATAATAGCCTCTCTAATAAATGATTCTAAAATTTTGCATATAATGCATGTTAAACTCACTGGTCTATAATTTCCTGGATCTGTTCTTGTACCTTTTTTGAATACTGGAATGACTGTAGCTGTTTTCCAATCTGAAGGTACTATCATTTCTTTAACAGATTTAGAAAAGAGTATGTAAAGTGGAAGGCCATCTCCTGTTTAGCTCTTTTAGTACTCTCGATGGGATGGCATCGGACCACATGCCTTATTAGGGTTTAAAGATTGAAGTTTCTTTTTTATTGCATCCACTGAAATATCTACATTTTCTAAACACTATGCCTTTGACCTTGAAGCTGGACTTAGAACAGGCATATTTTTAGTATCTTCCCTTGTGAATACACTAGAAAAAAATGTATTCAAAATATTGCCTTACCTCTATCTGTCTCCACTGTGTCACCATCCTTAGTCACTAAAGGGCTCACTCCAGTATTCTCTTTGTTTTCGATTGTACATATCTCCAGAAGGCTTTGGATTTTGTTTACATTCCTTTGATAACTTCTTTTCAAATTCCTTTTTTGCTTTTCTTATTTTTTTATTACAAATATTACGTGCTTTAATATAATTTGATAATCTTTCCCCTGCTTTGTGACTAAGAATGTCTGATACATATTATATTTCTTTTTAAAAATTTCATTGTCTTTACATTCATCCACTTTGGTTTCTGTTTTTTATTTTTCTTAATAATTTGTTTTGGAACATTGTTTTCTATTAAAGAATTTAAAATACTTTTAATTTCCACCCAGCATTGTTCTACACTAAGATCATTGAGTTTATTCCAGTCGATCTTCTTCAATTCTTCTTTCATTTGCATAAAATTTCCTCTCTTAAAATTATATGACTGCTTTGATTCTTCTTTTCTTGCTCCTCTCCTAGGTACAAAGAGAACATTAAAACCTCATGATCACTTTTGCCTATAGGAGCTAAGTGCTTAATGTCTGATATCATATTTTCATCATTAACAAGTACTAAATCTAGTATATTTGATTTTTTGTCCCTCCCTGTGTCTTGTTGGTGGTTTCACCATTTGGTTCAGAAATGCATCCTGTAGGTAGTTTATGACTTTTGACCTCTTTCTCCAGAGCCAGTACCATGCCAGTCAATATCTGGGAAATTAAAATCTCCAGTAATACAAACATATTTGAATCTTTCTAATCTAATTTGTTTCAGCAACTCAAACATTTTTTCTTCATTTTCAGTTGTTGAGTTTGGACTTTTGTAAATGTTCCAATCAGTATTTTCTGTCTATCTTATTTAAAAGGTAATCCACAAGTTTTCATCAAAGTCATTTCCTTTTGTAAATTGTATACTTTTGCATTTATAGAGTCCTTCACATATACAGTATACCTTCTTTGGGATTTTCATTGAAAAATAGTTCATAACCTGGCATTGAATATTCGACAGAATTTACCCCTTTTTGGTTTTTTCGCTATAGATTCTGTTACTACTTATGTGAGGTTTATTTTCTTCAGCTAATGAAGTAATCATCTTTTTTGTTCAACAGTCCGTCTGCATTTGTGTATAAGAACGTGTATGACAGTTCTGAACAGATTTTCTATCTACATACCTTTTAAAACTATTCACATGTTCTTTTGTTCTTGTATTTTGATTGTCAGTTTTCTTCGTTATCATCCTGGCCAGGGCCTAGGTTTCCACTGTACTTTCACTATTTTCCCACCTCTGATTCCAATGTCTTTCTCCCTTTCTCAATCTTTTTCGAAGCTCTTCTCTTAGTTCTTTGTTCTTTTGTCTTTCAATTGGTGGTAGTCTGGGTTTATATATATCTCTCTTTTTTTGCTCTGTCACCCTGCATTTATTTTGTGGGCATTTCTCAATATTTCTTTTTTTACCTCCTTGTTTTGTACGCTTACTCTAAGCAGTCTCGGTTTTGTTCCAATATTGTATTTACCCAGTCTCACTGGATTCTGGACAGTCTCGTCTTTCAATTGAGGACAAATCTTTCCCACCATCTTCTGTATACTCTCCCTCTCCATTTTCATTCTCTCTTCCCTGTTTTCACTCCCACACTCTGGAATATTTGTAAAAATCAGATTCAGCTCTCTTTTTTCCTTGTCAACCTTCTCTTCCCATTAGTTCTGACACCCTTTTCTCTACAACTCCTCAATCTTCTCTTCGAGAGCCTTTCCACTGCACCTTTTTTCCAGTCTCTCCAGCCTTTCCTCCACCCTTTCGAACAGCCCGATCAGTCTGTCTAATTTCACTTCCATTCCGCTTTTCTTTTCCCCTCCCCTGCATAACATCTTCGGCAGATCCATTCTATTCCTTCTATCTCAGAATTTTGAAGGTAGCTGAAGTCTCTTTCTGTCAGTGTCGTGCATTCTTTATGGCACCACTGTTTACAGTCATGGCATTGGATACTTGTTTGGTCTTCCTCTACGCCACCTCGCATTCCAGGCAAATAAAGAATTTCGCCCTTTCCTCCATTGCCCTTCGACTTTCAGTTGTTTTTTTCTCTCTCTTTGAGGGTTTTTTCTATCTTTCTCATTCCCCAGTTGATCCCCTTGTACTAGTCTTCCCCCTCCTCTAGAATTTGTTTTGACATATTTTACTACGGACGCTTCTTTTTTTCTTGTTTTATTATACCAGAGAACTTAAATGGTTTGTCCTTATCTACTTCTGCTATACCGTAAAAAATCTTATACATTTCTAGTTGCAAAGCGAGACGACTGCAGGCGGAAATCTAACAAATCTTAAATAATGTTAGCGAACGCCCAGAGAACGTGGACAAACGAGTCACAAGACAAAACACAACGCGTTTCGACCTCTTCGGTTTCTTCAGGTGAGACATAAACGAATAAAACAACGAAAATTCACTTAGCTTTGATCGCTTCAGATCGCTTCAGAGTTCAGTGCAAGGAAGAAGGCGTTGAATGAAGCAACAGTCCCTAGTGCTGGAGGAGTCCAAAGACGTGCTACAAAGCTGATTAAAGAATATTCGAATATGGAGTATAAAGAAAGGTTACAGATATTTAAGACTACTTTCAGTGAAAGGGAGAAGAATAAGATCATACGATATTAATTCAACGCCTTCGTCCTTGCGCTGAACTCTGAAGCGATCTGAAGCGATCAAAGCTAAGTGAATTTTCGTTGATTTATTCGTTTTGTCTCACCTGAAGAAGACCTAAGAGGTCGAAACGCGTGTGTTTTGTCTTGTGACTCGTTTGTCCACGTTCTCTGGGCGGTTTGCTAACATTTATTTAAGATTTGCTTATACATTTCAATCAACTCCCCTCATTTCTTTCTCCCTTTCACTGAAAGTAGTCTTAAATATCTTAACCTTTCTTTATACTCCATATTCGAATATTCTTTAATCAGCTTTGTAGCACGTCTTTGGACTCCTTCCAGCACTAGGGACTATTGCTTTAAGAATGGGGACCAAATCGTATTTCCATACTCCAGGTGGGGCATTACCAAGGCATTGTACAATTTCAAAAAATGTTTCTTTGGTTAAGTATCTAATGTTCTCTTGATTATTCCAACCACCTTGTTAGCTTTGTTCACAGCTCCTTCTATTGTGGATCAAACGATAATTGGTCATCGAAAACAACTCCCAGGTCCTTTTCTTGAGTACATGTGTGAATGTTTTGTGATTTATTATCCAATTTCATTGAATATACCATTTTAGGATTTTTATTTCCTAAGTTGACCAGGTTTGTAGTTTATGTAGGTCATTTTGTATTTTAGTACTGTTTTGTACACTATTGCATATTTTAGTATCATCAGGAAATATTTTGCAAGTTGATTCAATACAATTTGGGAGATCATTTATGAAAATTGTAAAGAGTATCGGGCCGAGGATGCTTCCTTGGGGGATCCCACTTAATACCTCAGCTACAGATGACTTTCCTTCCCAATACGAACCCACTGAGTTCTGTAGTGTAGAAAGTGTTGCATCCAAAGGAGTACATTGCCTGTGATCCCATACCCTCTCATTTTTGTCAATAGCCTTATATGCGGTACAGAGTCGAACGCCTTTCGGAGATCAAGATATATGACGTCAAAAGGAACTTTATCATCCAATAAGTGTGTAAAATCCTCCATAACATTTAGTTGTTGAGTAATACAAGAATGTTTATGTCTAAAACCATGCTGGCACGGGGTATAAATATTATTAATCGTTAGATGCGTAACAACAGCGTCCCTTATAAAGCTCTCAATAACCTGGCAAGCTATACAGGTGAGACTAACTGGTCTATAGTTACCAGGATTAGATTTGGAACCTTTCTTAGATATGGCTGTAACTTCTGCCTTTTTCCAATCATCTGGTAGGATTCCTGTTTCTTATCTAAATAGGCGTTTGACCGTGCTGTAGTTTGCGTAAGGCAAACCGCGAAATCGTGGCTGATTGCCGACCAACTTTAGGCCAGTTTATCTTTTTTTGTGGGTTGCCTTCAGTCTTCCTTGCGAGCTTTCATGTCTTGTAGTCAAACTGGAGCCAAGCTTCACTGGAAGTGATTTGCTACTTGATGCCTTAAAAGTGGAGGCCGACTTCCAGGCTTCCCAGATAAAAACTGCTTCAGCATCAGGCTCAGAACAGATGGATAGGATGATTGTAGGACAATTCTTGGATGGCAGTCTGGAGACGGTTCCGGCCTAGATCTAGTATGACACCACCAGGGCATCACTGTCTTGAAGTACCAAACCAATTGAGGAAGTTTAATTCGGCAAATTATGCAGCCCCACACCTATATTAATATATCACTTTTATTTTTAACTGACATTTGAACAACAAAGGCGATGTTTGAACAACATATAATCGCTGATTCACCCTACACCCATTGAAAACCCACATGATTTTCAATACAAACAAGAAAGATGTTAGCTGTAATGACCTGAGGCTTGGCACTGGGAAAACTTTTCAGTTAGGAAAGTTTTCACAGCGTCAGACCTCTAGCGCTGACATGACAATCAGGTGGTGCCGGAGAGTTGGGGGTAGTAGGTGACAAACGCTATCCTGCTACTAAATACCTACCGGCACCATGAATAATGAAATCAATGCCCTCTGTTATATGCGGTGATCGATCTGGTCAGCCAAGTTCCTCCACCAAGAAAGACAACTGCTTGAGACTGCTGGTCGCCGCCAATGCCCTCGATGCAGAACTAACCGTGGATAACAAGGGAGGGAACTGGTGTGGGAGCAAGGATGGGGCAGTTTTTGCATATGTGCCCTCTCTCTCGTCAGTGTTGTGTTGCCTTGTGAATGTGGAGTTGCGATCACATATTATTGTGCGACAGATTTTCTCACCCACGTCAGATTTTAATTTGATGTGCTGTGTGTGTGTGTGTGTGTGTGTGTGTGTGTGCGCGCGCACACACATGCGTATAAGAGGGTGTGCGTGCGTGCGTGAATGCATGCGCACGCACGTGTGTGTGTGTGCGTTTGTGTAAAACAGATTGTGTATATGTGTGCGAGTGTTTGTGTTTGTGTATGTGCAGCAGGTTGTGTGTGTGTGTGTGCGTGTGTGTGTGTGTGTGTGTGTGTGAGAAAGAGAGAAAGAGAGAGGGAGAGAGAGAGAGGGAGAGAGAGAAAGGAGAGCAGCCTCCTATCACTTCCAACATTAGGTTACATTCAGGTTATCCGAGGTGAAATTCCTGACGGAATATGTTTGCACTTTACAGAAGGGAACTGGGGTGAGAACCTATGTCACGCTATACCATGCAGGCAGGCTTTTTGTTTACTTTGCAAAAGAGAATTGGGGTAAAAAATCTATATTATGCTACACCACACATGTAAGCGATTGAGTGCGCTTTACAGGAGGGAATAGGGGTGAGAACCTATGTCATGTTATGCCATGCAGGCAGGCTTTTTGCTAACTTTGTAGGAGGGAACCTGGGGTGAAAATCTACGTCATGCCACCTCACCTCACACAGGTAAGCATGTGTGTACTTTACAGGAGGGAACTGGGGAAAGAACCTGTATCACACTATCCCATGCTGGCATGTGTTTGTGCACACTTTACATTAAGAAACAGGGATGAGAACCTATGTCACACTACACCATGCAGGCACGCATTTGTGTGCATTTTACGGGAGGGAATTGGGACAAGAACCTACGTCACCATGAAAACACGTGTTTGTTGCACTTTACAGGGATGAATTGTGGTGAGAACCAACATCACACTACACCATGCAGATATCCATTTGTGTTAACTTTACAGGAGAGGAATTCAGGCACGGAAGTGGTCACATCATCATTTTAGTTGATTTCGATCTAACCTCAATGACAGCAGCTTCTTTCTTATCTTTCTTACTTATTTCTCAGTGTGTGCAAGCTCACTGTTCCAACAACCATTTTCATTTTTGCCATTCAAGACTAGCCATTCTTAATTTTCAAAGGCCAAAAAAGCCTAGTTTTCATTTATTTACATGCTCATTGATTTATCATTTGTCATCCCAGGCCAAGAATGCCCATGTCTCTCCTAGTTTTCATTTATTTACATGCTCATTTATTTATCATTTGTCATCCCAGGCCAAGAATGCCCATGTCTCTTCTAGTTTTCATTTATTTACAATTACATGCTCATTTATTTATCATTTGTCATCCCAGACCAAGAATGCCCATGTCTCTCCTAGTTTTCATTTATTTACATACTCATTTATTTACTGTTTTTGCCATCCCAGGCCAAAAAAGCCCACATCTCTCCTAGTTTTCATTTATTTACATGCTCATTTATTCATTGTTATTTGCCATCCAAGGCCAAGAATGCCCATGCCTCTCCTAGTTCTCATTTATCTACGTACTCATTTATTCATTATTTGCCATCCCAGGCCAAAAATGCCCATGTCTCTCCTATTTTTCATTTACTTACCTACTCATTTATTTATTATTTGCCATCCCAAGCCAAGAATGCCCATGTCTCTACTAATTCATTTACATATCTATCTATTTATCGCTATTTACCATCCCAAACTGGCAGTTTTCATACGCTATAGATTTTGTGCAAACATGGAAAT
Source organism: Conus ventricosus (assembly GCA_018398815.1). Classification (NCBI taxonomy): domain Eukaryota; kingdom Metazoa; phylum Mollusca; class Gastropoda; order Neogastropoda; family Conidae; genus Conus; species Conus ventricosus. The sequence continues at coordinate 45,389,026 of CM031600.1, forward strand.
CTTTTGCAAATCATTTCAGGATATAAACCATTATTCATTTGAAAGCTAAAAATCATCTACAATTTTGTCAGTGATATCAAAGAAGAACACATCGGTGTCTGGTCAATTGTGTTGTGCCATTTAACACTGAATAATTGAGAGTGAATAATTGAGAACACTGTCCAAAAAGAAATAAATAAAAGAAATAGCAGTTCAACAGTAGTGTACATGGTCACATGGTGTGTGTGTGTGTGTGTGTGTGTGTGTGTGTGTGTGTGTGTGTGTGTGTGTGTGTGTGTGTGCATCTGTGTGTGTATGCGCACACATGCAAGTACATGCATTGTTCCAAACTGCATTCTTGTTTAAGTCAAAGTGTACACATCCGTACACTTATGTACACATGCTCACAGATGCACATCCTATCGTCCCCTTTTAGCATATTTTCTAAAAACAGGATCAGGGTCAATTTGTTTTCAATGGACATTTTTAACTGGACTTTTTATATCCAGTTTAGTGCCTGGTGGACTTTTTATATCCAGTTTTTATAACTGTGTCTAAATGAGTGCACACTCAAGTGTGTGAACAGATGTGCATATCTGTAAAGAGGCAAAAGGATTAGAACTATTGTTACTGGGCAGAATCATGTTCATTTGTCTTTTGTTTGTCAGATTTTGTTTTCAATCAGAAACAACTTTCTTAGATGGACAAGTATACTTTTCTGTCATGGTAGACTTGTTTGATTCCGTTTCCATATTGTTTCAATTGAAAAGTGTAAATTTCCCCTTCACACTTTCACTTGAAACAACAGGACCTCAATTTATCTTCTTATCTGTCCATCTGTGAAAAACAACAACAACAACAACAACCTCATAACCATAAAAGTACAAGCTCACTATACATGGCATAGAGAATGGAAGAGGTTAAATTCCTGCCTGAGCATGGCTCAAACTATCAGTTTGACCAGTGGATTGTCACTTCAACCATTGAGCCAACTGATTGTTACTTCAACCATTGAGCCAACTGATTGTTACTTCAACCATTAAGCCAACTGATTGTTACTTTAACCATTGAGCCAACTGATTGTTACTTCAACCATTGAGCCAACTGATTGTTACTTTAACCATTGAGCCAACTGATTGTTACTTTAACCATTGAGACAACTGATTGTTACTTTAACCATTGAGACAACTGATTGTTACTTCAACCATTGAGACAACTGATTGTTACTTCAACCATTGAGCCAACTGATTGTTACTTCAACCATTGAGCCAACTGATTGTTACTTTAACCATTGAGCCAACTGATTGTTACTTTAACCATTGAGCCAACTGATTGTTACTTTAACCATTGAGCCAACTGATTGTTACTTTAACCATTGAGACAACTGATTGTTACTTTAACCATTGAGCCAACTGATTGTTACTTCAACCATTGAGCCAACTGATTGTTACTTCAACCATTGAGCCAACTGATTGTTACTTCAACCATTGAGCCAACTGATTGTTACTTTAACCATTGAGCCAACTGATTGTTACTTTAACCATTGAGCCAACTGATTGTTACTTTAACCATTGAGCCAACTGATTGTTACTTTAACCATTGAGCCAACTGATTGTTACTTTAACCATTGAGACAACTGATTGTTACTTTAACCATTGAGCCAACTGATTGTTACTTCAACCATTGAGCCAACTGATTGTTACTTCAACCATTGAGCCAACTGATTGTTACTTCAACCATTGAGCCAACTGATTGTTACTTCAACCATTGAGCCAACTGATTGTTACTTTAACCATTGAGCCAACTGATTGTTACTTCAACCATTGAGCCAACTGATTGTTACTTCAACCATTGAGCCAACTGATTGTTACTTCAACCATTGAGCCAACTGATTGTTACTTCAACCATTGAGCCAACTGATTGTTACTTCAACCATTAAGCCAACTGATTGTTACTTCAACCATCCAGCCAACTGATTGTTACTTCAACCATTAAGCCAACTGATTGTTACTTCAACCATTAAGCCAACTGATTGTTACTTCAACCATTGAGCCAACTGATTGTTACTTTAACCATTGAGCCAACTGATTGTTACTTTAAGCACTAAGCCAATTCCCTGCTCTATTTGCACAGTATATGAAAACATACGATAATTTAGGCTATGAAGAAAGTTCATTCTGTGTATGTATGCACATGCACACGTGTGTGTTTTGTCCATGCGTTTGTCTTTGCCTGGCTCGCAAGAGAGAGACAGAAATATGCTATATAGAGAGAGGATGGTGGCTGTTTATGGACTGATTCTTAATCACAAAATTATGACATGATTTATATTTATCAATGAGGCTAATTGCAGTGACTGGCAAGCATGTAATTATTTCACTTTTCGCTTTGCAATCATCGAGTCCATCCAGCGTGACTGATATGCATACCATAATTCATGAAGAGACAGCTGAAGAGATGACCTCACAGCAGTATAACAGCAAACTTACCATGTGTCAGGAAAATGGTTGTCAGGAAGTAACAGAGATAGGATCATTTACATGCAACATGAATGATTATAACAATCATTAATTGTGTTATTTGTATATATCATAAGAATGGCTGACAATTTGTCAGTGCAAGTGCAGGAGGTCTCTCTGGCTATTACAAACAGGGACAGAAAAGGTCTCTACGCTATTAAGTACAGTTACTTGGTGACTGAAAGTCAGATCAAATTAGAACTGTGAACGTGTTAAATACTGACAGAAAAGGTCCCTCAGAATTACAAACACTTAGTTGATGGCAGAAGAGAAAGTAAGGCTGAGAGAGAACTGTGAATACTGATTTCTTTTTCTTTCTTTTTTAATCTACATTGGCATAAGCAATTTGTGGAATTAAAAAGCTGACATGAAAAAAAAAAAACTACACAAACTAACTAAAAAGTATAAACACAGACTGAGATATAAAACACAGAGAGATTCATGTTGCAGAGAAAGAAAACAACAATAATGTGACAAAAAGGACTTTTTTTAATTTTCTTTTTTCTTTATACATTTATTCAGGTTTCTGACTCTGGCCATTCATATTTTCAGTTACTAACATCTGTTAACTCAATCATTAGTTCAAAGTTTTTGCAGTTAACTGAGATTAGCTCCCCAACTCCCTTCCTTTCCCCTTTTTTTTATGTTACAGACGATCTGAATATTTGATGGCCTGTTTCAAGCTTACAGGCTTGAGCCTTTGATGTAATGTAATGCACTTGTTTTCAATATCTAAAGTTGCAAAGTGCAATCACTGAAGTTAAGATAAACTGAACCATCTAAACCACTCGCACAAGTATCTTCTTTTCCCTCCTTCATTCAAACAGTACACAACAGTTCTCTTCTGCAGCATTGTCCTATTTCTTTCATTCAAACAGCACACATGAAGTTCCATTTCGCAGCACTGTCCAACACTTAGTCTTCTGGGCGCTTAGGAGGGGGCCCACAAGGCTGGAGCATCTTCTCCATGATGTTGAACTTCACGCGGGCGCGGGCTTCATTTTCTGCCACAGCAAAGTAATTCAGCATGTCGCTGTGGCCGAGGTAGGCGGCATAGGTGTCTCTGTGCTGATTGGTCAGCCACTCCCACTTGTTGGTGTCTGCATGGCCGGTGCCAATGTACTTGGACTGCAAGTGCTCCAACTGGCTGTGAATGTTGTAGCGGTCACCCATTGTGTCTGCAACATCAGATTTCAGAACTTGTACTGCACAAACGTTTAGGATTAGGTGATAAATTCTACAAACCTTCAAACTAAATAATAACAAATCTCAAAATACTCAACACTAAATCACAAGTATCAAAGAACAAGAAAAAAAAAAAAGATTCTGATTTTGGCAAAAGTTTGCCAGAAACATTTCTGCACATACTAACTCAGTATTGATTTTAGACTTCAGGAAAAAAGGGGATGGGGTGGGGGGGGGGGGGGGGGAGTGCTCTGCACCCTCATTATTAAAAAAAAAAGGGAGGATCAGGCCATGGTAGGGCTAGGTCCCAGAAAATGTACTATAAAAGGTTAAAACAGTGATTTATCCTCCATAAGAACTAAGCTTCGTTTTTTTTTTCTTGCACTGAAATCTCATTCAGTCTCCAGAAATTCCCCTGGTAGACTCTCTCAAGATACTCATCTCTGTATTATGTGCATCATCAGGCTGCCATGTCTGCTCGTCTACATCGTCTTTTGTAGATGTATTTCAGTCTACTTCTTCAACCTCCTTCTTTCTTGTTGTGGATGAAGTTTGTAGGAGCAAAATCAAACAAATTTACTTCCTTGTACTCAAAATTTATGCTCGGGCTAGAGATATTATGACACAAAAGTATTTCCGCAAATAACAAGACTGTGGGAAGTGAATGGCTGAGAGAAAACAATAGAATAAGCAATAGATTTCAACACAGATAAGGTTTGGTAAAGTATGGATGCATGCGTAGTGTTTATAACTGTTGCAGACAACGCAATAATGCAAATGCTCACCAACATTTGATCTGCTTAGACCACTTGCAAATGCAGCATTTTTCCTATCAACTTCTGTTTACGGGGAACAAATCAGTGGGATTCCGCAGTCGCACGCTCTAGAATCAATACTACTGATACGTCATGAAATGAGTATTGTCTATTAAGTCCTGAACCATTTTCTTTTTTTTCTTTCTTTTTTTGCTGTCGCAACCTCTGCGCCACCTCAGAGGCAATGCACCCACGGCACTCATTCCGACACCCCGTCCACAGCCACAGCCCAGCAGCCCCGCCGCAGCCCCAGCACTGGCAATCCACAGGGAGCAGTCAATGTCAAGTCGTCAAGAGGCAACCCACCGGAGGAGACACTGCACTGCTGCCGAGTCACTTCGGTGGTGTTCAGTGGCGCTTGTTCTGATCTAACATACGCAGGACACCACCTACTAAGACCCCTACTGACGACAATAATTGCTTAGTTGCGGAGCCGGCATGAGTGAGCTCCCCCCCCCTCCCCGGAGGGCGCCACCACGTCCGTCCAATGACAGCCCTCATGGACTCGCCGATACAGGTGACCCCAACGGAGCCAAACCAAGACCAGACATGGAGAGGACATTGAAACTGAGGTCACCATGAGAGCAGGGCATGAAGGGCCACAGAATTTGATACATTTTTTTTTATTTTATGCTGATCGATGAGAACGAGGATGATGAAGATGATGCTACGGATTTCCATTTCAGTCTGAGACTATATGACAGGGCTGTACTCTACGCTTCCTTTTATAATATATCCCAGCGTCAACCAGGCCCGAGAGATACAGGCACCTGCAGTGTTGGTCAGGAAACTTGAGCAACACTCTCAGAAACGCATCCATTAAGTGGATGAAACTCGACTGTGTGGTCCCAGTCTTCCCAACTGAATCCGTAGCAAACTCAACTCCGGGTAGGAGCCGTCAGGGCAGAAAAACCCACATGACTCTGATTGGATTCGAACCTATGACCTCCCTGCCGGGAATCCGCGACGCTAACCACTTCGCCACGGCGGCTGGTTTTTCTTTTTTCTTACCCTTGTTGCATTATCTATTCATTTACTTTATTTTTCGTCCCACAGACATGTGTCTGCGCCTAGGATCTCACAGCTTAACACATATGGTATTGTGTAAATGAACTAGTTCACTGCACCATAGTGACACTTTTAAAAAAAAGTGAAGCCACACTGGGTATTTGTCTTTAAAATTCTTAAAGAATAAGTTTTGTCCATGCAGTATTACTGTATTCAAATTTCAATCTACAGTTTCCATGCATTTTCATCAAGTATCATATTATCATAGTGGTTGCTTTTCTTTTTCTTTTTCTGTTCCATTTTATTAACTCATTGAATTACATTCATTAATTTCATTTTCATTTCTTTACCGATTTATTGACAGAATCATTCATGAACCATGGTGGATGATTAAATCCTTTGTTTATAAATTGTCTACAATATAGTTGGGGAAAAAAACCCTGAATAATTCAGTCAAATGTCCATAAGGGCACAGGAACAGATCTACAGAGAAAAGTTCCCAATCTCAAAATCAAATTGTCACCATCCTAAAAATGAAATTTATCATGAACTGGATGGGCACTTGGGAAGATCTTGCCAGCATTTCCACCATGGAAGTATGAACAGGTGTGGACTGAAGAGTTACTTCCTATACATTTTTTTTTCCTTTTTAATCCTATCCCACAAGAGTTGATACATGCACCACCATTTAACTCTACACACAACACACACACACACACACACACACACACACACACACACACACACACCCTCCCACCCATATTTTTGTCCCCCTTACCACACCCCACTATTGTAAAGTAATACAAATATAACCACAATCAACTGGTTTTGGCTTCGAGAACTTTCAACAACTTACACTACAGGTCCAAATTTACCAGACCAGAAGACAGCATCACTCTCTACCATAAGAAAAAAAAAAAAAGATGTGAAGAAACCTCTTAATTGTTCAACAAACAATGTATTGTGTGTTTTTTTAGTTACACTAAAAAGCAAACAGCAACTTTTGCAGTTCTGGTTTGTAATTTTTGTGGCACTAGAATATGTGATGAAGACAGTTATTTTATGATTGCAGTATAGGATGTAGTGGAGATGATGTGACAGTTTGGGGCACTTTTGAAGTCCCCCTACCCCCTATTTCTAACCTTTTAAAAGATAATGACTTGTTCTCTAGACTCATTGCTCAGACTCTCCCCACCACCACTGAAACTGTGAAAGCAAAAATGAAGAAAAGAAATCAGATTCTTCTGCAGAGAAAAAGACTAAGCCTGAGTCACAGCAGTCTGGGGCTATGTGGCTTTCCAAATATCACTGGCTACTGGTTCCACTTCAGCAATGACAGCTAAACTATTGTTTTTGAATGAGGATTTAGCATCCTTTGGGTTAAGAATAGGACCTTATGTACACCTGAAAATCTACCTCCAGTCTAGATTTCTTTGGGAGATTGACATAATGTTGGAAAGATATGAAAAAAAAAATCCCAAATCCTCTTATCTTGCAAAAAGAAATGCCTAGTAGTAGTAATAGTAGTAGTGGCAGTACTTGCGACTGGCTTCCATTAGTCTTGGCCTGCAACCTATGAACATCCCTTTGTTGATAAGATTTTTTAAAATTTGGGTCTGACCACATATTTCAAAATAGATCAATCATTAACAGTTGAATTCTCAAAACCACCCCCGCCCCCACCCAAGAAAAATTTTGGTATGTTGTCCTGAAGATACTAGAAATTAACAACATTTTGTGTACATCTGATGTTGGCTGTAAGATCCCTTTAGTGATATGCAACTCTGTGAGAAAAGGAAACTTTCCTTTCTGTAGACTGACTCTATAGAGTATTAAATATTTTTTCCTTCCAAATGTTTTGTGTGTTATCATTATCAAACAGTTAAACAGAAAAAGAGGATCCATTTGATTGTAATCTATATCATAAGAAATCCTGTGCGTTTCAATAAGACCCCCTTTGATCCTCATGGGCTAACTTAAAGTAAGAAAAACTCTCATAGGTTTTGAGTGTTTCGCATTTTTTAGCAATAACTGTGCAACAATATTAAAATGTATCAAATTTTTTTTTTCTTGGTAAATTCATTATTGTGCATTTGTGAAGGCTTGTTTTATTAAATCATTCCATTTCTTCTTTTTTTAAAAAATTTCTTAGACGTGATAATTCTGACAAAAAAAAACAACAAAAACCCTTCGATCATCAGATTCATCAGTGATGAAAAAAAATCAAGAGAAAGAACTGCAGGGAGTTAAGAAAAAAATACACACACAAAAACCGAGCAGCGGATAAAAATTGCCACGCTTTGTAAAGAATCGACTATCTCGCAGTTGCTACCACTGTGCATCATGTGATGAACCTTTTCGCTGCTCACTGTGGGCAGTGCGTAAAGTGTATCATTCCTGCTGAATTAATAATGATTCTCAACCACATATGACAGCATGACGTAGTGTAAAGATGTTCCTGTATCTGATTGGCTGATTCAAGTTTTGTGTGAGCCTGCCTCAATACTTTTTAGTTCCAAAGTGTGCATTCTTCTAAATATTGTGGCAAATTCAAATGGGACCTGTTCAGTCCATGTAATTTAGAAAGACCCCAGATGTTTCATTTTTGCAAGAGTCCGCAAAGTTTCTATGAATTAATCTGTGGAGTTTAACCACAATTGGCAGCTGATGAACTAGCACCTTTTCTAACTCGGCTATTCCAACTCTCCCTCAACACAGGCGAAGTACCCCCCAATTGGAGATACGCATGGGTTGTGCCAATTTTCAAGAAGGGAGAATGACACCTGGCGGCAAATTACAGACCTGTGTCTCTAACCTCAATTGTCTGCAAGGTACTAGAGCATATCGTCCATAGCTCTGTTATGAAGCACTTTGACAACTATAAGGTTCTCTCAGACACTCAGCATGGATTCAGGAAAAACCGCTCGTGTGAGACCCAACTTCTCGTAACAACCCATGAAGTAGCCCAGCACCTATCCTGCGGATCACAAGTTGACGTGATACTCCTTGACTTTTCTAAAGCCTTTGATAAAGTGCCCCACGCTCGCCTCCTTGAGAAACTGGCATACTATGGAGTACGAAACAACACCCTCAAGTGGATCTCATCATTCCTCAGCCAGCGCAAACAGCAGGTGCTGCTAGAAGGCATCTTGTCATCGGAAGTAGATATAGTTTCTGGAGTCCCTCAAGGTACTGTGTTAGGGACGCTTCTCTTTCTCACTTTCATCAACGACCTTCCTGACTGTATCAACTCCAGCTCCACAAAACTCTTTGCTGATGACTGCCTCCTCTTTCGCAAAATATCTAACACTTCTGACAGCAACCTACTTCAACAAGATCTCTCCTCTCTTGAACAATGGGAATCAACATGGCAGATGAGTTTTAATCCTAGCAAGTGCAATGTCATCCGCATTTCTCCAAATAAAACAAAAGAAATTTTGGAAACCAACTACAAACTCCATGATCAAGTTTTGGAAGCTACATCATTAAGCAAGTACCTGCATCAACTTCAGTGATGATTTATCCTGGTCAGACCACATCAAGACCACAGTCAACAAAGGAAACAGAACTGTTGGTTTCCTTAGGAGAAACTTTAGAGGGTGCACGCCCACAGTCAAAGCAGCCACCTACAAAACCATGGTCAGACCGGTTGTAGAGTATGCATCCACACTCTGGGACCCGACTGGCCAAGGAGACATAGCAGCGCTGGAGCAAGTGCAACGCAGAGCAGCTCGCTTTGTCTACGACAAGTACACTAACCGGACCCCAGGATGTGTGACAAGCATATTGGACGCTTTGAAATGGGAACCACTACAACAACGAGGAGCTAACAACCGCCTGCTTATGCTCTATCGCATTGTGAACACCCTTTTTTAGAGCCATCTAAATTCTTCAGAAGTTCAGATTCTAGAACCCGGGGTGCGAAGAGACTTTACCAGGAACACACTAGACACCCCGTTCTTCATGCCAGTTTTTTCCCATGGACAATTAGGGAATGGAACCTTCCTGCCAGCCTCACTGACTCTCCTTCACTGGAGAGATTCAAGCAAGACCTAGGCTGTTCTACAAGCCTAGGTCTTTTGTCATAATCCACCAAGGCAGCATTGTACATAGTTTTAACATAGTTTTTAAACTCTTAGAGCCAATAGGTCACCACTAAAACCCCTAAATAGGGAACCAACTCTAAACCATCACTCATTCATTGGATACTATTACTAATGTTCATCGAACCCTATCCAGTATTCGGAAGAAGAAGAAGTAACCTCACATACACCCCAAAAGTTCAATGTGTTGAGACGGTGGGTAAATGGCATGCAACAGTCATCGTTGCTCAACCTGCTGTCATCTGCCAAGATTCTTGTTCTTGGGGACACAGATTCTCAGCTTCATCTTCAGTACATTTCAACTCATTTTCTATGAGGGAAATCTTGTCACTTAAAAGAAATTAACAACTTTCTTCTCAGGTGTGTGATAGTTTTTGCACCATTTAGTTGCAAATCTTTTGCTCTTTCTACAGTAGTGTTTATTTTTTGATTTGGTAAAAGATTTTGTTGGTTGCATGTCCCTCTTTCATAGATCCATGCACAATTACACTACTGACACTGAATTTAATTATCATCAAGAGCAAGCTCAAACCAACACCACAACACTATCGCAAACAACGTGGACCAAGTCCTGCAAAATCTAATACCAACAGATTTCATTACTACCTGGAAGTGGAACTATCAGTGGCTGACACGAGCTGCACGTTTCACTGTGACAAAGTGACTTTTGTGACTTGCAGCTATCGGGAGGGCGTCAGCCAGGCACCGATTGGTTGAACCTGTGACCTATGAATAATCTAATCCTGAAAAAAAGAGAAGATGCGAGACAAAGTCTAAACACTCTTTATACTCAGCACACATAATATCTATGATCCTTTCTGAGTTATTTCAACATTATCCTGATCGTTTCTGAGTTATTTCAACAGAATTCAAAAGGATTAGATTATTCATAGGTCACAGGTTCAACCAATCGGTGCCTGGCTGACGCCCTCCCGATGTTGGTCTCCGGTTTAAGATGTTCGCTTGGACAGAGATCGATCCAATGAACAACGGAGATCGTTAACTTCAAGATACAGGCTGAAAAAAAAAATACAGTACTTGTGGGACAGAAAAAGCGAATGCAAACCTCTTGCGTCGGCTGCTTCACAACGACGGATTAGTTTATTCATAGGTCACAGGTTCAACCAATCGGTGCCTGGCTGACGCCCTCCCGATAGCCGCAAGTCTTTTGTGTCATGGGCTTCCAGACTGCGCTAAACGGATTTCTTTTCTGTCTTCTAATACCCTTCATTATTATGTCTTAGCCATGGGGAGTCTATCCCTTAACATCAAATCGGGAGCTCTGCGGAGCCTGGCCAAGAGCCTAGTATGACGATTGTAGAAAAGTTCTTTACAACAGCCGAGTTACAAGGAAATATAAATAAAATAAAGAAAAAAATGAAGGAGGGGGTGGCAAATTGAATGTATGATCTACAATCAAATAAACTGGATATAACCTGGCACTCACCGGCAGATCTAGTAAAGTACTTAAATGACAAATGGAAACTTCAGCTTAGTGTTTCTCACACTTGTCCAGGTATCTCGTCAAGCGGAAGTACACAAATGCAACATATTTACACAAATCATTCAAAATTACAAAACATTTACTCAAATCAACGATCTCTTTCTTTCCCCCCCCCCCCTCTCTCTCTCTCTCTCTCTCTCTCTCTCTCTCTCGCCCTCACAACCCTTCGCCTCCCCGCTCTCCTTCTCCCTCTGCCCTAAACAACAACATTAACATCTTTTCATTACTGCTTTCAAAACCAATCTTGAATGTTGAATATGAATATTTGCTAGTATAAATCAGTGTTAATTCCTCCTAAGGTTATACTCATTATACTGGTTTAGTTAGTGCTGCTTCTTATGTCCTTTATCCACGTAAGAATATTATATGCTGTGCGTGCGCACGTGCGTGCGTGCACGTGTGCACGTGCACGTGTGCACGCACGTGCGCGCATATGTGTGTGTGTGTGTGTGTGTGTGTGTGTGTGTGTGTGTGTGTGTGTGTGTGTGACAGACACTTCTATTTAGTTTCTTTAATGCTAAAATAAGTCATCTCTGTTCATGTTATATTTAGTACTATATTATGTAATATTGTACCATGTTAGTATCCTTAGTCCCTGAATTTACTATGGCCAGATGGAAAAGAGCACCTTCTTGTTTGACTGTTCGTTACCCTTGGGAATAGAGATCTCAACCAATAAATCAAACAATCTCTCTCTCTCTCTCTCTCTCTCTCTCTCTCTCTCCTCTCTCTCTCTCTCTCTCTCTCTCTCTCTCTCTTTCTCTCTCTCTCTTCTCTCTCTCTCTCTCTCTCTCTCGTTACCCTTGGAAATAAAGATTATCATCATCATCATCATCATCATCATCATCATCATCTCTCTCTCTCTCTCTCTCTCTCTCTCTCTCTCTCTCTCTCTCTCTCTCTCCTCTCTCTCTCTCTCTCTCTCTCTTGTTGTTTCAGTGCTTTTGTTTTTCCCGTCTTTCCATTCATCTATTCGCTAATTTTGATGACTGGACAATTACAACAAAATGTTGCTAGTCATGCTTAGGTAATTTGTGGAAGTCATGCTTAATTAATTGGTTGCTATACTTACTACCCCACCAGGCCAAGGACCTGGTGAAATAAAAGCTTGTAGATCCTATTAGCTTTTCTGTTACCCTTGGAAATAAAAGATCCTCACCATCATCGAAGAGGATTCTGTTTTCCGATTTTGCTATAACAAGCCAATAAACGAGCGAACGAACAAACAAAAAATACCATCCAACAAAGCCGGTTTTCATTTTTCGATTTTGCTTCGTTATGTTTTTAAGACTCTCTTTGACCTTTCCGGTGGGCATGCGTGGCGCGTGAAAACCCAGTCAAAAAAGCGTGGTAGCTCGCACGCAACCGGATGGACATTTGAAATCGTGCTCGAAAGTTCGCCAATCTGACTCAAGGAAGTGGTGAGTCTTTAGAAGTTTTGCTAAATAACAATACAGACACATAACAGCCGTTATTAGAGGAGGGGGGTGTAAACGCTGAAATTCAAAACGTTCTTTGATTGAGACAATCCTACATGTTCGTGTGCTAACGCTTACATACCGATGTCGCATGTGGGTCGGTGCGACCATTCCATCAGATCGTCTGCTCACAGATAGGCCTAGTTTCTTCTTATCTGGTGGGCTGCTCAAGCAGTTTAATCGGATATTAGTACTATATGACTTGTAGCAGGCTGATCATATCAGGCGGACTTCTTGCGCAATTTAAATCCGATTACAATTCTTCGTCTTCCGAAATAGATTGGGATTCCAGACCTGAGAAACAACCAGAATAACCTAATACAGGACCCTGAAGGGAAAGCAAATTTATTAAACAAGCAGTTTTGTTCAGTTTTCTCAAATCCCAAACCTTTAATTAACGTTAGACTAAAGGATGATGATAAACTCCCTGAAATGCAAAACATCAAAGTAAACAAAGCAGGAGTATTTAGTTACTGACCAACATCAATGAAAACAAAGCTACTGGTCCTGATGGCGTTCCTGGCCAGCTCTTAAAATTATGTGCCAATGAATTGAGTGAGGTATACCAACTACTTTACCAAGCTTCACTGGACCAGGGAGTAATACCTGATGAGTGGCGAGATGCGAGCGTTGTTCCCTTATTCAAAAAGGGTGACAAAAAAGCAGAGAACTATATTACCTGTATCTCTTACATCCATATCAGCTAAACTACTTGAACACATAATATATAGTAGCATAATGGACCATCTTGACAAATATGACTTCTTAAATAACGCCAGCATGGTTTTAGACAGCGAAGGAGTTGTGAGACTCAACTTATAACAACTCTCAATGATTTTATTTAATAGGTATTCCAAGGTGATTTTTTTAAACAGCCTAGAGTTGTTTTAAAAGTAGTTTCATTTAAAAGAGCTCAATTTTCTGAACACATTGATATAAAACTTATGTTCTTCTGATAATATTTGACGAAGTTATGATTTTTTAAAGAAATTTTGGACTTAGAAAATTTTGCCGAAAGTGGCAGTTTGCTTCGGACCCCAACTTTGAGGTACCATAAATCCATTTCTGTGTTCTCAAATGAGCCCAAATTGCTCCTGGCTACTCTCATGCACTTATAGATAATGCCCAATTTTTTCCTTCCGTCTTCTCTGAATTAGTGAATAAATAGTCAACAGTGTAATCCTGAAGTTGATTAAATATGCAATTTGCGCAAAAGGGTCACTTTTTACGTAAATTACGGTTGTCTTTACATGTTCATTAATTTTGTATCTGTATGTTGTACAGTGTTGTTTTTATACCAAAATGATTTTAAAAAGCTTATAAAACACACATTATAACACATTTTGCGAGATATTTCATACATAATTTTAATAATGCAACAATAAAATATGATCTTATAAAGAAGAGAAAGTATACATTTTACAGCTTTTCGGCCATCAAAAATATATTTTAAACAGTTTTCAGTCCCATAATATAGTGCACAGTCATTAAAAGTATATAATAATGTATGGTTTCCATGAAGCAGTTGAACTTCTGGATCTTTTGATTTTTTCCGACAGATAGTTTTGTAGTCAGATATAATTTTTGTGACTGTCTTTCTGTCCCATTGCTGTCTTGTTCAGTCTTTGCAGCCAGTCAACAACAAAGCTTGAACTCACCCCTCTTTGTTCCTCAAAGTTTATAAAGCGACAGCAACAGCATTTGTCACTTTGGTGTCACATGGAATCTTCAAAAGCTCAGCCTTTTTCAGAGTTTTCCAATTGATGCCAACTGAAGACAGAGCATCATCAATATTATCCAAAATCAACATCTTCATTTAGCATTGCTGAAAGTTCTTTAGCTGGCAACTTCTCAGCCTTGAGTGTACAGTGCTGGATCACCCCTTTCAACCTGTTAATCGGGAAGCTGGTGTCGAGGGAAAAGCTGAAGAAACCATTCTGCCACAGTGTCAAAAGTTACAGACTTCTCATTTTCAATTCGAAGTCTGTCAAGCTCAGTAACAGTCTGTTTGTGCAGCTGGATATGTTTGGGGGGGGGGGGGGGGGGGGGGGGGGGGGGGGGGGGGGGGGGGGGGTTGGGTCTTCTTCCTTTACCAAACACCAAGAAGCAGCACTTCAGTTCTTTGTACTGGTCGTCCTCTGCAACACACACACACACACACAGTACACACACAGCACACCACACACAAAGTACACACACACACACACACACACACACACACACCACCACACACACACACACACACACACACACATTACACTCGCACATGCGCACACCAGATACAGCACACACACACACACACACCACACGCATGCATGCATGTGCACAGTACCCCCCTCCCCTTCCACACACACGCACGCACACACATGCATACACACATGTGTAACCATTGTGTTTACTAACAAGATGGAGGTAGTACAATTAATGAATTATGTTGCAATTTTAATGGGTAAAATTACTAAATACCATGAACAGCAGAAAATATGTCAGGGACATAAGAATGAGAAGAAAACCATGTGCTTGGGCAATTCTTACTACATTAAAATAAATCACTGTTTGCAAATTTATTTTTGTAAACAAACTGAAATCAGCAGCAAAACTATTTTGTGTGTGTGTGTGTGTGTGTGTGCCAAGGTCTTTGTATTCTTGTGATGTTTACAGTGTGAGATGAACCTCATTGTGTGTGTGTGTGTGTGTGTATACATGCATGCACGCGCTCAAGAGAATCTACAGAGTTTGTAAAAGCAATGCATTCAGTGACTCCGTCGCGGCTGCGATCATCGCGGCCAAGTGTTTGAGCACTGCAGACGACACGTTCTGTTCAGGACCCTAACTTGGTCCAAGTCACGTGACCTTTTCATAAGAAAACTGAAGAACTACAATGTAAATCATATTTTTATGACACAGGTTTTTCAAATTGATGTTTCGATTACTTGATTACAATGTTAAAAATCCTTCCACGTAGCTGAAGATAAATAAAGTCGATCATGAAGTTGAAGTGTCGATTCAAAAAAAGGCTCTCTCAGTTCACGTTTTTAAAAAGATTTTTAATACAATCGCGCTCTAGTAACAAAATATAACTTATAGAATTTAGTAAATATATCGACTTACCTTTCTGTGTTGTTTCTAGCGCAGATGTTGAAAATTTGATGAAAATAGTGTTGGATTTGTAAGCGATGACACAGATACGTCTGACTCGTCCGCCATTGTTGACATGCTTCAAGTCTTCCAATAGTGATATGCGGGGAACCGCCGGGGGAGCGCGGCGCACTGTTTCGTATTTGTTTGACCCCATTTATTGGAAAGTGCGGAATATGAGCTTTAATTTGATATATTTTTGAACAGATTTCGTTCATATTTACGGATTTTAGAGTAATTTGAAGTTTTAAAACATAATTTTAGGGAACTTAACTAAATTTTTTTCTGTACCCTTACTGCATACGAAAATGAAGCTTGAAGTCTCCTCTACAACTCTGTATGAGTTTCATTGAGCTATTTGTGCGCGCCGCGCTCCCCTCGTCGGGGAAAGAAGGTGGGTGTAAAAACTTGTGTTCTGAAAGTCGCGACGGCATGCCTCCCGACCGCGAAGAAGTACTTCTTTACAAGGTTGATAATAAACTTATGTTCTTTTAAATGATAAAACCTATCCAAAACGAAAGAAAAAAGACTGGTAAATTGATTGGTGTTATTTTTATTGTCTAAATCGGCCATTTTTATGTGGTTTGCACAAGTTGAAAACACGGAAAAATTTCGCTCCTGCAGCGCTGTTCGCCAGGCAAGGGCCTGCATTGGAATACCTAATTTTAATAACTGTCTTAACAACAGACAGCAAATAGATGCAATTTTATTAGACTTTTCTAAAGCCTTTGATAAGGTTGACCATGAGGGCCTGCTGCTTAAATTAGAACACATCGGCATTGGCGGTTCTTTGCTAAAATGGGCTAGATCATTCCTCGTTGGGAGAACGCAGAAAGTTGTTGTGGAAGGGTCGTCATCCCATTGTAAACCAGTCTTGTCAGGTGTACCACAGGGAACTGTTCTGGGGCCCTTGTTTTTCTTAATTTATATAAATGACATAAGTAGAATCTCTCTCCTGGAACTACTATAAGGCTTTTTGCAGATGACAGTTTAGTATATATAGAACAATCAGAAGCAAGAATGATACACGCATTCTACAAGAAGATCTAAACTCTTTACAAGAGTGGGAAAGAACTTGGAAAATGGAATTTCATCCCCAAAAGTGCCAAGTGTTGCGTATATATGTAACAAACGCTCACCAATTTGAATTAGATCAGATTATTTTATCCATAATACTATCCTTAAAGAAACTAATGCTGCAAAATATTTAGGCGTGATTATAGATAGTCGTCTCAAATGGAAAGAACATTACAATTTAGTATGTAAGAAAGCAAATAACATCTTAGCTTTCTTATACAGGAATATCAATGACTGCCCCCAAAAGGTTAAAGACGACTGCTACAAAACACTGGTTAGACCAGTACTGGAATATGGTTGCTCAGTTTGGGATCCTTACCATCTAAAGGACATTGATAACCTTGAAAAGATTCAGAAGAGAGCAGCACGGTTCGTAACACTAACAGGGAACCACATCAGAGAAAAGGGGAATACTAGGAAGAACATGAGGAAATTAGAATGGAAACCCTTAGAAGAGAGAAGAGCTTTTATCAAACTTAACATCTTCTTCAAAGGCAGAGCTAAAGTAATTGATATTCCAATGGAATAACTAGTATTGAATAAAAGTAGCACCAGGAGTGGCGGTCAATGTTATACCATACCTGCATCAAATATTGACAGCCACTTACATTCTTTTTATCCCAGTTCTGTACGGCTGTGGAACTCACTGCCGGGTGCCATCAAGATTGCCACAAATGCAATCTCATTTAAAAAACAAATTGATACGACAGTTTTGAGATCTGCATATTGACGATTTTCTATTTTTACTTCCCCAGATATTTTACTGTTACCTGGGCCTGAATTTGGCCATTGCTTTTAACTTCTTGAATGGGGGCCGGAATAGCTCAGTTGGTAGAGCGCCGGACTCGTGATCCTGGGGTTGCGGGTTCGAATTTCGGTATAGGGGGATTTTTCCCTCGGAGTTAACATTGGTTCTGACTCCATTCCCCACACAGTCCTTCGAATGAGACTATAAACCGAGGTTCCGTGTGTGAACGCACGCACAACATCTTGCACACACGTAAAATCCCATCACCAACTTTCGGAAGAGAAGGCCACTTTGGCCGTTGGTATGGATGACACGTGACACATAGCATGCACCTTCCCCGAAGATGGAGTATGGCTGCCTTAATGGCGGGATAGAAAAGGGTCATGCACACAAAACTCCACTGCCTGGCTATACAGGGAGTGTCCGCAGGAGTATCAGCCTGCGTACGCAGAAAGAAAGAAAGAAAAGACTTCTTGAATATCGAGTGCGACCCCTTGTTGCCAAATTTGCTCCAGGGGCCAACAGTCTGAGTCGCACTCTTTTATGTTGTTTTATTTTGCTTTTTAACATGCGCGCTGGTGACCTACTCGTTCTTGAGTGAACCAGTATTTTAAGAAGAAGAAGAAGATAGAGCCGGCCGTGTAGACGCAGAGGCTCTGCGTTGTGGCATTGTTGCTTGCTGTGTCTCAGGCTTAGTTGGCTTGATGAACTGATTTTAAAACTATGTACATGGGTTTGATGGGAGGGTTCAGGGAGAGACTGGGGTGGCTGCAGGTAGTGGGGACTGCAGCTCAGGCGGCTCCTGAACACCTCCAGTGTAGGTGCTGATGTGGTGGTGGTTGGAAATTGGTTCCACTCCCTGATGGTGCGGGGAAAAAAAGGAGTGGTACAGAACTGGATGGGTTACCCGCTCCTGATGGATCTTCTGTGTGCCTGTAGTCCGTTTGTCTGAAGGGCAGTAGAATGTGGTGGGGTTGAGGTCTACCAGCTGTTGTGAATACGGTATGAGCATCAAAAGCCTGTTATGGTGCCGACGCTCTTCAAGGCTGTCCCACTTGAGGTGTTTAAGCAGCCATGTCACGGCCCTGGTGTCCTGTCGTAGAAATTGTTGCAGGCTTATCTCGCTGCTCTCCTCTGAACCTTCTCCAGGAGTTGGGTGTCTTGCTGTAAGTTAGGATCCCATACAGTGGAGCTGTGTTCCAGTGTAGGTCTGACCATGGTGGTATATGTGGCAGCTTTGATCTCTTGGGTGCAGTCCCTGAAGTTTCTTCTGAGAAAGCCCACTGTTTTGTTCCCTTTGGCTGCCACTGTTTCCACATGTCGGGTCCAGGAAAGATCATCCATCATGGTCACGCCTAGGTACTTACTGGAGCTCACCGTATCCAGTGTTTCTCCGTGAAGGGTATAGTCTGTATAATTCTCTTGTGTCTACTTGGAGAGACTCGGATGGTGTTACACTTGCTTGCATTAAAGCTCATTTGCCAAGTGTTTGGGTTCCCAGTCTTCCAAGTGAGTGAAGGCTTATTACTTCTAACAGGCTGTCAAAGCAGTTCAATCAAACTTCTATTATAAAAAAAATCGTAAGCCGATTGTTTTGTCTGCAACGATTTGATTGTTCTTGCTTCCTCTTAGCTGTGAATTTGATGACTCAAGCCATCTTGATCAGTGATTCCATGTTTATGTGTGGCATTTTCTGAAGTGAAAATAAAAACAGCTGTAACTCAAGAGCGAAACTTGCTTAGCAGTTTTCATTGTGACAGACAGTCTTCTCTCGTGGATATACATGCATTTACTGTTTAGTCAGGCTGACGGTCATGCGTCACTGGCCAGTGCGCTTAGCAATCAACATCTGTGTGTAACAATAACATCTTGCACGTGCATGTTAGGTAAATAGGAGCACAATTACCATCATCATCCTGCAGAAAAGTAGAACTATATACAAGATCTTGAAAGTCCTTAAAAGTCCTTGAATTTTGAGGACACCTTTTCAAGAACAGAAAAGAAAGCTCCATGACATTTGAACTTCCATGCATATGTACCTCAGAGTACATTAAAGTAATTGAAAATGAAGATTATGATGGAGCAATGTATACTTTGAGCACAAGCCAAAATGATATGCAAAAGCAGGGAGCAATGTAATGTTTATTTTATTGTATTATTATGCGTAAAACCAATAAGTACATTTTCGACAAGTGTTGTCTTTAAAGTTACAAATGAGAGACATTAAAAAGTT
This sequence comes from Conus ventricosus, assembly GCA_018398815.1. Classification (NCBI taxonomy): domain Eukaryota; kingdom Metazoa; phylum Mollusca; class Gastropoda; order Neogastropoda; family Conidae; genus Conus; species Conus ventricosus. The sequence continues at coordinate 45,408,813 of CM031600.1, forward strand.
CACAGAACAGTGCTTACAAGATCACTGTCTCTTTTGCACTTTGTCATTTTCCTGCTGTCTGGTATCTGAAAGGAATTGTTTTGTGTTGTATGTGTCTATTGTTTGTAATATCTGAAGAAGACATTAGTTTAAAAAAGAAATTCTTATTGTTTATGAAAGAAAGCATTACTTTGTGCCTTGTTTTGTGTACAATTTTTGTTTTGCCTTATTTCCATAAGGCTGCTGTCTGTAAGTCAGTGAAAAGTACGAAAAGAAAGTTCTTGAATTTTTTTGTTTGGAAGTTGGTGAGTTCCCAGTCTTGCTGTAGTGTAAGGCATAGTTATGGTAAAGCCTTTTTAGGCATGAATGTGAAGCAGTCACACACACATAGATACTGAACCTGAAGCAGTCACTAGAATCTGACACTATTGGATCCAGCGTGATACCAGAATATAATCTGAAATAGACTTGGTAGGATAGCTGTTAAATGCAGCAGAGTTTGTGCAGAATTGGATTTTAGCAGCCCTTCCATACCCCCCCACTCTTGACTTCCTTTTCACTTCTCAGTCAGAGATCACTAAGACTGTGTTTTTTTTGCGTTGTTTGAGGTCTGGCGTGTGTGTGTGTGTGTGTGTGTGTGTGTCAGAGAGAGAGAATTTTAAAAAAAAAATCTTAAAAGCTCTTTTGTATTGAATTTGTATATCACACACACACACACACACACACACACACACACACACACACACACACACACCATACGCACACGTACACACACACACATCATATTTTTTCAGCGACTTTCTTTGCACCTTTTGGTGTTTGTGTTTGCGTTTTTTTTTCTCATGCTTTATTTCTTTTTTTCTGTTTTGATCAGATTCATTATGCCAGCCAAGGTGGGAAAGGGCAGAGCTCCCAAACGAGGCCATGACAACAGAGCTGATGGCAAAGACAATGGAGTGTCAGCGAAAAGAATAAAAGGTGAAGGTCATTAAATTCACTCTGAAGGCTACGAATATTTCAAAGAGAATCTCTCCTTTTGGATAACTGATGTACAGCAATATACAATATACAAGTTTCAATCGATACCTGATAACCCTCTGCGTCCTTCTTCCTCCCCTCCCCTCGTCCCCCCTCCCTGGCAAGACAACAAATCAAAAGAGGTTTAATTGACTGTTCAAATTTGAATTTGTCCAATATTATTGTTGAAACATGTTCTAGTTTATATGTTATGAAGGATGCATCACAGCAAATTCATTGGCAAGTCTTTTGTGGCTGCCTGAAATTTAACAAGAGAAGAGGTTAAGTACTGGTGAATTAATATCAAGTGATGTGCAAAGTAATGTAGCCTTAATTGATGAACAGATAATACATATAACGCAAAAGGCAAGTGATTGTGATTGTGGTGGCAGGTCAGTATGATGATATATACCATGTTTGGTTGTTTGTGTTAAATGTTGTTTAGGGTTTTATCTAGTTCCCAGTATCTACAATACAAAGTACACTGTGAGATGTCTTGTTATAATACATGCAGTAAAACGCAAATTCGGAAATGAATTTTTGACAGTTTATCGTTTACTTGATAAAGACAGTATCAAATATCAGCAGAGTTTGGGGGGGGGGGGGGGGGGGGGGTCTGCCCTGTCAGCATTTCGGCTTTTTTTTTTTTTCTGCAGCTTTGTTCGGACTAGACCATCAGAGTTATTTTCCTTGAATGGAAGTCTCTTTCACAGTACGGAAGTAAATACTGTGAATGAGCAATAAGCTGGGTACATGTAAGGTTGGCTATAAATTATGTTGTGGTTAGAAAAAAGCTGGGTACCTGAATGTTGGCTTTAGATCATGTCAGTGATGTAAGTCGGTAAAAGCAGATACTTAAACGCAGTTCAGTTAACACTATCACTGCGAATACGTGCAGCTTGAGTTTTCCCCCCTCCCGCACACAGCTGCTCATGCTAAAACCCCTGCCTACGTAGTGTTTTTGGCATTTTCGGAATTTCTTTTACATGTTATGTTTGGTCCGTGTTATCATCATGTTTGGTATGTCTGAAAAGAAGAAATCAGGGACTTTTAGATGAATGTACTTTCAGAACACTAAGAGATCCTGCGTTGAGACAATGCACTGAAAAATAAAGTAACCAAAACACACAGAAATAAAAGCAAGTGCAGAGTTTGACAATCAATGTGTAGTAATTTCATGAAGGCAAATTGATTTTTTTTTAAATTATTTTTAAAAAAAAAGTACTCACCTAATACACTTATGGGTATGGTGCTTTTCGCTATCAGTTATTATCCATTTTTAAACAATTTCACAGAATTTGAGCTACAGAGATTTTTGCGAGTCAAGTGCCTGTGTGTGTGTGTTGTCGAATCAGTTATTTTTGCCATTGTAATCAAGAACATCTTCAAATAGACGTTCCTCATCTCCACTGTCGATCGACTCTCCTTTGTCATCGGAACCGCCTTGAATACATTCTTCAATAACTTGTTCTAAAGAAATAACTTGCCGGTGCTGAGCTGCCATTTTGACTAGCAGACGAAAGGCCAGTGCCAGAAACGTGGTCAGTTCAAGTCGGAAAAACCCCAGCGAGGGGTTCTCTGTTTCAGCCGCAGATAGCGAAAGTGAACTTTGCTTGAACTTAAGAATTAGGGCATGTCAGGCTACCAGGAACCTCTACTAAGTTCTTGCAAGAGTTATTTCTCTTAGACCATTAGAGTTTGAATACTAGATTTTTTTCGAAATAACGCACAGACGTGTGTGCGCCATAGACAAAGGAGCTCTCAGTGGGTGCATGGCACCGTGCGTGCTGTAGGCAGCAGAGCTAACAGCAACACACGCAGCCATGCGCGCGGTAGGCTAAAAATAAAACCCTTTGAATGATGTGTCTGCCTTGGTGAAACATCAGTTAGGGGAGGACACCAATTTGATTGAAAAACATTCCATTCATTTTCAAGAAAAACATTCCAGCATCTGATGTCCCATGCATAGGTTAATTCCTGCGACTGATACTAGTGATAGGTGGATCTTATTGGTAATAATAACAATACAAAATCTAAAATTCATCAAAGAAACAGTCACTACTGGAACATAATTGTCATCTTTTCTTTTTTTTTAAAGATATTTTTGACTTACATGTGAGCCCTCTCCTTTTTTTTGTTGTTGTTGTTCTTGTTGTGCATCTATTTTTTTTTTTCTGTTCTGAAACAGTGAATCATCGGTCCCATGTAAGCAAGCCGGGGGTGGTGCTGACGTGTGGTGGGGGGTGAGGTAGGTCAGCTGGGCCTGGGACCTGACGTGTTTGAGAAAAGCCGTGCTGCCCTGGTTCGCATCCCTGACCCAGTGGTTCAAGTGTGTGCTGGGGGCATGCACACCGTCTGCCTCACCGATAAAGGACAGGTGAGTGCGTACTACCGTCTGCCTCACCGACAAGGGACAGGTGAGTGTGTACTTTACTGTGTACTGTCTGCCTCACCGACAAAGGACAGGTGAGTGTGTACTTTACTGTGTACTGTCTGCCTCACCGACAAAGGACAGGTGAGTGAGTACTACTGTCTGCCTCACCGACAAAGGGACAGGTGAGTGTGTACTTCATTGTGTACTGTCTGCCTCACCGACAAAGGACAGGTGAGTGTGTACTTTATTGTGTACCGTTTGCCTCACTGACAAAGGACAGGTGAGTGCGTACTACTGTCTGCTTCACCGACAAAGGACAGGTGAGTGTGTACTTTATTGTGTACTGTCTGCCTCGCCGACAAAGGACAGGTGAGTGTGTACTTTATTGTGTACTGTCTGCCTCACTGACAAAGGACAGGTGAGTGTGTACTTTACTGTGTACCGTCTGCCTCACTAAGGACAGGTGAGTGCATTCTACCGTCTGCCTCACCGACAAAGGACAAGTGAGTGTGGACTTTACTGTGTAGCGTCTGCCTCACCGACAGACAAGTGAGTGTGTACTTTATTGTGTAGCGTCTGCCTCACCGACAAAGGACAGGTGAGTGTGTACTTTATTGTGTACTGTCTGCCTCACCGACAAAGGACAGGTGAATGCGTACTTTATTCTGTCCTGTCACCGTCTGTCTCTCTGATAAGGGACAGGTGGCTAAAAACACAGTGTTAACATCTCACTGATTTAAAGGACAGGTATATTTGGTCGGTCTCACAGATATTAAGTGACAGAGGACAGGTGAGTGCGTAGTTTGTTGTGTTGCCGTCTGTCTGTTTCAAACAGGACAGGTGGCTAAACACAGTCTTGATGTCTCTCTGATTTAAAGGACAGGTACATTTGGTCTGTCTCACTGATATTAAGTGACAAAGGACAGGTGAGTGTGTACTGTATTGTGTCGCCGTCTGTCTCTCTGATACAGGACAGGTGGCTCATATCTAAAGGACGGCGAAGTGCATGATGTTCTGATCCTAAAGGACTGGCAAGTGTGAACAGTCTGTCTCCTACCGAAAGGGCAGGTATGTGTATGTTATCGCAGTCAAAAGTCTGGTAAGCGCCTACGAGTCTGTTGCATTTCAAGGAACAGGTAAGAATTCCCAGTCTGCCTTGCAAGGGACAGGTGGAGTGCGCGGTGTCACTGGTAAACTATATTGTCCCACTGATGAAGGACAGGTAAGTATGTGTAATCTCCGGATGAAAGGAAGGTGGATTCTACACGCAGTCTGTCTCGTTTATATTGCATATAACAGGTAAGTATACGTGGTAGGTTTCACTTGGTGATAGTACAGTTAAATGCTTTCAGTCTGTCTTCTTGCATCATCAAGAACTTTTGAACATTTTTCCACCAGTAAGTGAAGCCTACTGATATAGGGCACTACAGGTAGATTCTTAATTGTTTCATTTCTTAGAAGAGAAGGTAGAGCTTTTCTCACTGATAAAGGATAGTTACTGATGAAGGGATAGATATTGATGCAAGTGCACATTCTGACATGATCATAAAATGTATTTACTTTGAGTTCATATAGTTTGTCTTAAATGCAGGACAGAGTTATCTTTCACAAGACATGTTAGAGTCAAAGCATTCGACATCTGAAAGTGACTGTAGTGGTGGATTTTTGGTGTCAAGGGAGCAATTTTCTAGGGTGGAGAGATGCAGTTAATATAGAAAATAATCCATTGTTGACCATATTAGTCCATTTATGTGTAAGTTGAAGAGATAAACGGTGGGAGGAGTAAAATCAGATGAGCTGAAAGGACATTTTTTGAGTGTGATCAATTGAGCGCATGAAATGTATGATGGAATTTTTTTTTTTTCTTCAGGTGTACACCTTTGGTTGCAACGATGAAGGAGCGCTTGGTCGAGAAACAGCGGAGTCGGATGAAGAAACAACACCTGCGTTGGTCGCAGGGCTGGAGAAGATTGTGCAGGTGACGGCTGGGGACAGTCACACCGCTGCACTCACTGAAGACGGGAAGGTGTTCGCCTTTGGAACCTTCAGGGTATGATTCTCTTCTGGGGGTGGGGGGGGTAGTTTGTTTTCCTCCCATTCTCAACAATTGTTTATTTTTCATGTGCATGTCAGGGCTGCTTGTACTCCTGGATATTTGTGTGCTGTCTCTGGAAATGGGGGGGGGGGGGGGGGGAAGAACAGTCTTTTCTTAGGAATTGGCATTCCTGTTTCATGTCTCTGGAAAAAGAATCTGAAAACTGTTGTTTATCAGGGGTGGGATTTTTCCGCGGATTTCCGCGGTAGATCCTTGTTCATTCCGCGTAGCAGCGTGTCAGTTCCGCGGAAGCGATCTGTGATTCTCATTCATGTCTTCAAAAACATCCGGTGTTGTTTATCACAAAACTGTTCGACATTCTTAAACGGCTTGAATTCGCAGTTAACTTGGTAACTTTCTCCTTCCGGTTTTGCGATCTTCAAAATGGCGACATGTCGAAGAGACGTCGTTTCACGCGGAGAAAATGTTTCCTGCGACAGTTCTTTGAAGAACAAGTGGAAGTGGGACTGGTTGGAGAGTAAGGTGGATAATAATGAAGTGATAGGCCAGTTCATAGCCAAATTTAATGCCTGTGGCCTTGCTTACTGCAATCTTTGCCGAGTGCAAATAAATTACAGTTCACGCGGAAAAGTTGCTTTGGTGGATCACATTAAAAGCAACAAGCACAAGACAGCTCTGGATCAGCGGACAAACTTAATGCAAGGTGTCCAGCTCCACACTTGCATTAATTTTGTGTGCCATTAGGTTGAAAAGGAACTCCTCTCATCTACACTTGGTCCAAGTTGTTAAAGATAGTAAGTATTAGTATAGTTGATTTTTATAGCTTTTTGTGTTTTTAACCTTCATTGTCCTGTATTTCGTATGACAGAAGTCGCCTAGACTATTAAGTTTATATTGGAATTTGCTGCCCGAATTGGGGTAGTGGTACCAACTTTAAAAAATTGTAAAAAATAAACTTATGGATAAAAAGACTTCAAATTTTCAGCAAAAATCTATGGAAAGCTGAACTTTGGTTTGCACTTGTTATTTTAGGGGGATGTGAAAATATTTTTATGGCTCAACACTCACACACCTGATTTTACCTGGAAAACACACCTACGTCAGTGAAATAGATGATAGACAGGCAATACAACACCCATCAACTTTATAACACCTACCTTTTTGCTGTCTTGAATAAAAGTTACTCTGTGTCAGGTTTTCTTATGGGAGCAAACGTTACCCCACTTGTTTACTGTTTATTGTTTACTGTTCCCTGCCTCATTTCATTTCCAATTTTTAAAAAAACAAAACAATATTGGTTTTTTGCTTTAAAATTTGTTAATTTCAGTCTCAAAATGCACCAGATTGCACAGAATTGAATGTAGCAACCCAAAATTTTCCGGGAGGGCATGCCCCCGGACCCCCCTAGACTGTTTCCTCTTTTTTCCTTTATGGAGAGTCCCACCCCTGTTTATGGATTGGTGTTGGCCTGTCGCTGAGTCTACCAAAACTGTCAGAACAACGCAGACCATAACACATTGACCAACACGCATGTGTATGGACCACCTGTCGAAGTTTTGACAGAGACAGAATGGCAGCGAAGGTTAGTGAAGGCATGTGGTTCATATGTGATGTCGCCAACAAATCTGCACAGCTAAAATCAGCTGAAAGATTTGAAAATCACATTCCGCCCATCTGTCCAGGATATCTACTCTGGTCTTTGTTAGAGTTGTACATTGTGTAACATCTGAACTCACCTTTGGAGGAATTGCACACAGTGTAAATACATGGAGGAAATGCACATAATGTAAATATATGGAGGAATTCAGACATGTTTACCTCCCGACCTCACCAGGAGATTCTCCCGAGTTCAGACGTTGTTATACGGTCTCCCGCTCGACTTCAAATCTCCCGATCGCGAAACGCGCTTTCTCCCGTTGTTCACCGAAACCACTTCGGCAGATTTCTGATCCAGAATTTTATCAACATACAGTTCACCGTCGGTGGCGCCCGGCCAAGTTACCTGTTCTCTCGCGCGTGTGCGGTGATGAGTTACGCGTCCGCCATAGTCGTCGCGGGCGGGAAGTTGATGCAGCTGAACGCTACCACTTCTGCGCAGTGAAAATGGCGGCGATTGAGAAGAAGCGTGCTCATGAAACTGATGAAAGCGGCAGCGACTCAGACTGTGATTCCTGTGTGATTGATGCGGTTAAGAAGAAATATTTTCAAAAGTTCAAGCTGCAGACAGACTTCCCGGACATTATATCATCAAGTAAAGGAGCAGAGTTCGCCTTCTGCACCAAGTGCAAACTTCACTTCACTAAAGTGGAAAGCATCTTTGACTTCATTCGAAGTCCCACAAACAAGCTCTTCTGCCTTTTCCTTCTCCATCAAATAAAAGTGTTTGATGCCTTCTTGGTCGGCTTTCAGTCAGAAAAACCGATGATTCAGAAACTGAGAAGAGGAATGCTTAAGCTGATGAGAAGTATTTTGACCAGGTTCGTTAAGCCCAACGCCATGTTGTACAAGTCTCCGGAAACTGTTGACTACAAACTGCCTGCCAACATCAAAGTCAACAGCGAACTTGTCATTGGAGAGGATGCTCGTCAGTTCCTCCAGGACAAAGAGGTTCATCATCTCCGAGACAAACGTGTGGAGGAGTTTTTCACAAGTGCAAAGAAGTACTTCGTCTCTTTAATGGACTACCTGAAGAAGTGGCTTCCAGTGAACGATCCTTTGCTTCTCCATGCTGAGGTGGCTGATGTTGGCCTACAAACAGAGTCAAAGCTGACAAGCCTGAAGTTTTTCCTGCAGAGATATCCATGTCTGCTGCCTGGGGGTGTCACAGCTGACACAGTCATTGAACAGTTCATCACATATCAGTGTACTGATTTAAGGCAATGTGTGACTGAAGGGGATGCTGATGGGATTGATTCCACATGGAAGAAGATTGGGGAACTGGATGAAGGGCTTCTGTCAGAATTGTCTCTTGTGATGAGAGGTATCTTGACTATTCCTCATGGCAGCGCTCACTGTGAGCGTGTCTTCTCATGTGTCAAGAAGAACGGGACTAGCCAGCGGGCCTCCCTTTCAGATGTTACCCTGGAGAGTTTACTGGTGGTCAAATCAGATCCCAGGGAACCTGTTGAGGCTGTCAGGGACATGTCCTCTGAATCCGTGCGCAGGTTAAGAAGTGCTTACACGCAAAGTCTTAAGCACCACTAGACTAACCTAAAATGAAAAGACAGCTAGCCATGTACTGTATATTCATCATGCAGAACTATTTTTAATTTAGTGAAAAGTGCTATTTGCTCTCCCTGTGTGTAGTCACCATGCAGAACTGTATCTAGTTAGTGACAAACTGTGCTGGCTGCTCTCCCTGTGTGTAGGCATCATGCAGAGCTGTATGAAGTTAGTGACAAACTGTGCTGGCTGCTCTCCCTGAGTGTAGGCATCATGCAGAGCTGTATGAAGTTAGTGACAAACTGTGCTGGCTGCTCTCCCTGTGTGTAGTCATCATGCAGAGCTGTATGAAGTTAGTGACAAACTGTGCTGGCTGCTCTCCCTGTGTGTAGGCATCATGCAGAACTGTATGAAGTTAGTGGAAAAGTGCTGGTTGCTCTCCCTGTGTGGTGTAACTGAACAATAAAAAGTGCTGCCTGCAGAACTCTATGACAGAGTGACGTTTTCCTGTGTTTCTTCATCATGTTGAGCACACACACAACAAAGGGTAAGTGAGATATTATATTCTAAAGCTGTCGCAGAAATGTGTTTTCCACAGTCATATTATATTTGTTATTGGTTTTAACGTGCGAGGGGAAATCTACTGTTTTGAGACCAAATCTACTGGTTTGCTACACCTAATCTACTGGTCAAGGGGATAGAGGGGTAAACAGGTCTGAGGAATTGCACATAGTGTAAATACATGAAGGAAATTGCACATAGTGTAAATACATGGACAAATTGCACATAGTGTGAATACATGGAGGAATTGCACATAGTCTAAATCCATGGACAAATTGCGCAGTGTGAATACATGGAGGAATTGCACATAGTGTAAATACAGGCAAGCTTTCTCTTGTTTGCTCTTGCAGTTATAATATCAAACATTGTGACACATGCCCCTTGACATTTGTCTTTCACCCCACTTTTCCCTGAGGGTTTGAAGGAAAGGGGGGGGGGGGGGGGGGGGGGGGGGGGAAGGGGGGTTGGCAGCCCTGCTGTATGTGTAAAGTTTGAGGGAAGGAAGGATAGCTGGGGGGTGAGGGGGTGTGTGTGTGTGTGTGTTTGCATTGATTATGAAATTGTCAAACTGATGTGTGGCATAACTATTGTATTCTTCTGAATGAATGTCAGTGTGTACCATGTCTGTGTATGTATGCTTTTCTTACTTCAAAGTATGATTTGATATGAAGAAGATTATCTTGTCTGCTCCACATTTTGTTCTTGAACTAAGTTGAAAAACATACAGGGAAGATGATTCTGACTTAATGTACTTATGGTCTGTCACTGTGAAACTGAAAGGGATTGCTTTAATGTTCAGAGATAACTGACAAACTTTTACCTATCAGATAGCAAGACTCCATGACAATATCATCGGCAATCATTATCTCTTTACTTACTTACTTATTTAGGCCCATAGCTCAAGGGTGAGCATAGGCCATCAACAACTCTTTGCCATCGTACTCAGTTCTGGGCTGCTCGCTGAATGCCTGTCCAGTTGGTCCCCTGCCTTTTTATCTCTGATTATCTCTTTACAATCAGCATAAGAACTTTTAAACATGCGCCAAGGTGGCTGACCTTCCTGCCTGATTGGTGCAGTCCCCTGAAGGAGGTAACATCAGTGTGCTATGCGCTTAGAAACATCTTCTTTTTATCATCATTTCACTTGACAACTTCGAACTGGTGAGGTGTAAAGGGCATATGAATTATGATTTTCGAAGAACATGTGTTTGAAGCTGAAATTAGAAAAAAAGAAAATTGAATTACATTACAGATAAAGAAATCACAAGAATCATTTCAGGTTTTTTGTGTGTGTGTGTGTAGGATGCAAACGGTTCCATGGGGTTGACGAAGAACGGCATTGAGAAGAGGCCGATTGAAGTGCTTCCAGATGCTGTGGTGGTTAAAATCGCATCTGGCAACGACCACATTGCCTGTCTGACAAACCTTGGAGAGTTGTATACACTAGGTAAGGAACAGACAGGTCAAGTGAAAATTCTGTCTTCCCCATCTTTAAGAAATAAGGACTTTCAGTTAATGACCAGGTAAATGTTTGCTCAGAGTGCTTTTTCAGCCAGCTGGGAGCTTACTAAGCCTCGGAGTTGATCATTTGTACTGTATATGTGTCACTGTTTCTTATTACTTTGCTCACATCTAAAATGTGTCCTAAGTAGTCTGCAATAGACAAAGCAAAATGTATGTGAGTTGCTGAAGTCACTGGCTGTTAGTTGATGGCTGATAGTTCTTCATATTCTTTGAATGTGTGATAAGAGGTCTTAACTCAACAACAACGCGTCAGCCTGACTGTAATCACATATACATGTCGTCCTATCAGTCATAAAGGGTCTGTGGCAGATTCATGGACAGTTAATCACTTGGGCCAGGTTGACTCTTGAACACATGAAAGTAAGCAAAAAATTCTGCCCTGTCATGTATTCCCAGACAGGAATAGAACTCCATAGGTTCATCTTCATCCCCATCAATCGGCATTGAAAAGGAAAAAAAAGTCTCAAATTCTGTGGCATTTCATGCCCTGCTCTCAGGGTGACCTACATTTTGATTTCCTCTTCCATGTATATGCCCTTCAAGTTAGGGTGGCCAGTATTTGGAAAGTTCATGATGACTGTCTTAAGGGAGATGCTTGCTGTCACCAGCGTCATGACTAAGCAGTTGTCGTCAGTGAGGGGCATGTCTCATCAGGTGGAGTTGCCTCATGATGGCTTACCAATTCTCCATGTGGAGTGCCTGTGCGGCGAAGGGATCATCCTGCATGTGGCTGTGTACAACAGCAAGCCAGAAAGAGCTTCAAGAGGGTAATGCCACTAGAGTGACACACAAGACTGCAACAAAAAAAAAAAAAAACAAAAAAGAGAGAGAGAGAGAATGAAAGAAAAAAGATACACACAAACAGCGAAGTTACTGACAGCTTCACTGAAGTGAGAGTATGAGTGTGTGTGTTCATCAAGGCAAGCTACTTTTTTAGTGGGCACATGTTGAATGGTTGGTGTGGTGCTACATTCGTTACCAGTATCCCACTGCATGCTGGGCATTTTTGAGATGTGGGCTAGAGGACCTTTAACGCGCATATGTACATAAAGGGGATCCAGCCACTGGCTGATCTGCACATTGGTTGCCATGGGAGATCGGAAATATCCATCTCCACACTTCACCAATCAGGTTCTACCTCTGGACTCATACGTTGAGAGTCCAATTTTCTATACCGTCAGCAATAATTAAGAATTGAAATTGTGGCCTCTTTAGTTTCGATTTGTTGTGACAGATTAACACTTTCTCCAGATTATGCCACTAATGATAATGTTTGCTTTCATTTCTGAGATCAGTTAAAGATTTTTCGAGGTGGAGAAAATGGATAGGATCTGTCAGCTTGGAAAGAGTAAACCAGTGGAATTTTTATCAGTCTGTCGAATAATGCTTCATATCCAAATGTGTACGGTACGTTTGACGGATTACAATTTGATTGAATTTTAAGAGTTATGTGAAAAACAACACTCGGGACAACAAAAATGAAGAATAAACAGTTACTTCTCAAGTTTGGCGCAACATGGGCGTTGCTTCATTATTGTTGTGCTGAGTGTTGTTTATCTTGCCTGAAGAAGACCTAAGAGGTCAAAGCACGTCGTGTTTTGTCTTGTAATTCATATGTCCGTGTTAACTGGTGGAGTTATTTCAAATACCGTTTGAAATTTTGCTTCAGTTTCTGCCTGCAGCCACTTCACTGTCCAACTGACTGTAATGTAAATGCTTATGTATGAAGTGTTCCAATGTTGCAGGATGTGCTGAGCAGGGCCAACTTGGTCGAGTGGCAGAGTGTTTCTCCTCACGTGGTGGGCGACTGGGATTAGGTCAGTTGTGAACAGTGCTATACTACTATTTTTCCATGATGAACTCAAACCTTGGGTCTTTCAGGTTGCGCAGAGCAAGGCCAGCTGGGACGCGTTGCCGAATGTTTCTCCACGCGTGGGGGTCGTCATGGGTTAGGTCGGTGAGGTCCATACCATGCCTTGTTCCGTTTAAAAGCCTGTTCTGGATTTGAATTAACCAGTTTTATTTCAATCTTAAAAGGTTTAAGTGCTGCATCCGCCAAACATGAACAAACAAATGCCTTGTGACAGGGTTGCTCCTGTTGGGTGGATGCAGTACTTAAACTTTCTAAGATTTGTTTAGATTTCCCCCTGCAGTCGCCTCACTTGGCAACCAGTTCTATTTTGTTGATTTCAGTTGATGAGAGATTGGATTGTTTCACTAATCTGTTGTTTGACACCAGAGTTTGATTTCTGTTCCTTGAAGTGGTTATATTTTAAAACTAACTCTGTTTTTTAACAGTTAAGTTCTGAGAACACCTCGGTCATAAGTCTAAAATGATCAAAAAAAAATTTCTTTTCTTCTTTAACCAGACAAACAATGGATACATTGTCAGACTAAAACAGGATTTTATCTGACAAAGCGGATAGTTTATTTAATCACACAGTGATCATTTGTTTACATACAATAATTCAGTGTGAACAAGACTCTCTCTCTCTTTCTCTCTCTCTCTCTCTCTCTCTCTCTCTCTCTCTCTCTCTCTCTCTCTCTCTCTCTCTCGCTGTATCAGTCTGTTTCTCACTTTCCTTTCTGAATCTCACTTCCCCCTTATAAGTTTTACGATGGGGTCTGCTGCATTTCATGATGCAAGGCTTGAGAAGTTCTTTTAATGATCTTACGCATATGTCACTTTTTTTTATATTAATGAATTTATGCATAGTATGTCCCTTTGTGGCATTGTTTTGAGTGAGATCGGAGACTAAGACTTTCTCTGCGGTATAAATTAAACACGGAGACCAATGCATTGGATCCATGGTGGCCTGTGACGCATAGTTATAGATTTGGGGAACTGTATAGGGACATTTCCATGCGGGATCAGCGTGTCCCTCCTCTGGTGAGCATACTTCTCACCATCCTTTTCAGTACTCAGGGCATTTGTTAGGGCAGAGTAGTGTGAGAAAAAAGAATGTCACTACTGTAGACTGTATCTTTATGTGTCCTATTGCTAGCATGCTCTCCCATCCCCCTACCCCTCTTCATCAGGAGAAGGTGTGAAAAGGAATCCAGTTTGAATATGGCGCAGTGAAGTAAACTCATTGTGGGCAGTCACTCTTGCTTGCCTGACTGGGTGTAGAGGTGAAGTAAGTTCCATGCTGTCCCATTTTTGTTTACTTTGGTTTGTGCAGACCTGCCAACCATTACGCATTTCACATAATTTATTACGCCCAAGTGATAATTCTTACGCCCTTACGCATTTAGCCAAAAAATTACGCATTGAAAGTTTTCAACAACAACAAAAAATTGGACGAAAAAAATCGGCTTATGTACAGACACGCACGGCGCCGTGCGTATAACCAGTAATCTTCAAGAAGCGTTTCCGGTCATGCGTAGAATGGACCGTTTGTGTTGGGGACTGATGGAAGTCAGGAAGGGATGGGGGGGGGGGACAAATTCTTTCCTGGGCTGGTGCGATACTTCAAAAATGACACAATCGCCACAGAGCTGATAGCCAACCCCACATGCACAGAATCAGCAACAGGGGAGAACATTTTTTAGGTTATATATTTTCTTAATTTCATGTTCCCAGTTTCTCCATCTTCGAACTCCCCCCCCCCCCCCCCCCTTAAGTCCAAATCTTTGCCAAGTCATTACTATCAAGACAGTTGAGTTGTTGGCTTGCGCTTGTTTTTTTCCCCCACTATTAGATTGTTCGTCTATGTATTTGTCTGACATTATTCAAGTTTAAAAGGCTGTGCCAGTCTTGAATAAAAGTTACTTTGTGCTAGGTTTCCTTATGGGAGCAAACATTACCCCACTTGTTTACTGTTTATTGTTTACTGTTCCCTGCCTCATTTCATTTCCAATTTTTTAGGTTGTTTCTGGCACACTATCAAGCCTTGGTGTGCCATGCCATGATGGTTTAGGGGATTTGTGTGTGTTTCCAGTGTATTCTACATTTTCATAATTTTTTAAGATTTCTTGTGACACTTAAAAGAAAAGCTTGTTTTTGAAGAAAAGTAAAGTTCACAAACATTGTGCGAACAATTTCATCTCATTGTGTTTGTTTGAGAAAAGGTAAATGGCTCTCAGAAATTACACATTTCTGCCTCACTGGCTCTCAGAAATTACACATTTCTGCCTCACTGAGCTTCAATTCTTACTCATTGGTCTCTTAGGGGGTTGGCAGGTCTGTTTGTGTGTGTTTTAATAAATCCTGTTGATATAGCGATGTTCCATGCCAAGAGGGAAGAAGGCATCTGTGTGGACAGGTAACTATATTGTCAAATCACCTTTAGCAGTGAAATGCCCATCTGATGAAGTTTAATGAAAAAGGTGTGGTGCTGCCAAGCTCAGACTCTATCTTTCTTTACTGGAGCATTGCTTCAGTTTTAGACCACCCCCTCCTGAAGAAAACTTTATTATCTGGACAGCAGTCAGAGTCGAATGCATTTGATTGTTCTCTTACTACCTGAGTTGTAATGGTTATGTCCAGTTTCAGATTGAGTTATTGAGATGAAAGTGAAGGGATGTTCTCCCCATTGCTTCAGATACCATCTTGACAGCAGCCTTGGTTCGTTGCAAGAGGTACAAAACACGCCGACTGGCCAGGTTCTCAGACGTATGGACTGGCCAGTACATGACCTTTGCCCAGGAAAAGGAGACCGGTGACATCTACGCCTGGGGGCTCAATAATACTACCAGTTGGGTAGATTGGCTTTTGCTCTATTTTACTTTTGTATTTGTTTTTTAAGCGCTCACAGGGGTGATTTTTGTTTTAGAGGTCTGTTCATATTGAGGGGAGAACCCATCTGCATCCCTCTCCCTCTCCCCCCCCCCCTTCCTCTGGAGAAGTCTATCACTATAGGTCAGACAGAAGTCAGGCTGGTTCTTGATTAATCCATTGACAGACACCATTAGAGTCTGGCATACTCATTGCATATGACACTGTCCATGCCAGTTTCTCTCTCTTTCTGTCTCTGTCTCTCTCTCTTTGAGACTCTCTCCATGCCAGTTTCTCTCTGTGTGTCTGTCTCTGTGAATCTGCATATGTCTGTCACTCAGTCAAACTTTCTCGCTCTTTCTGTCTTCCTCTCCCTCCCTCTCTCTCTCTCAATGTCACTCAATCTTTTTCGCTTATTCTCTATTCTTCCCTCTCTCTCCTCTTCCACTTCACCCCTTCCCTCACTCTCCTTCTCTCTCTCTCTCTCTCTCTCTCTCTCTCTCTCTCTCTCTCTCCCTTTCTTGTTGTCTTCCATTGCTCTCTCTCTCTCTCTCTCTCTCTCTCTCTCTCTCTCTCTCTCTCTCCGTTTCTTGTTGTCTTCCATTGCTCTCGCTCTTTTCCTTCCTCCACTCCCTCTCATATCAGTTGTGCATCGGTCTGTTGCTCTCTTTTTCTGTCTGAATCTCTGTATGTCTCTTATATACACGCACCCATTCCCTCACCACCACCCCCCCCCCCCCCACACACACACACACACACACTCCCACCCCCTCTCTCTCTCTCCTCTCTCTCTTTGTATTGTGAGTTTGTTTTTTTTCTGTTTTGAAATAGAATACTGCCGAGTGGTTTTTTGTTTGTTTTTGTTTTTTCTTGTAAGTTTGTTCTCACACCAGTTTACCTGTTCATTGTATGCTGTACGTTTACTGGGGGGGGGGGGGGGGGGGGGGGATATGGCAGAAAAAAAAATGTTGATGCAAAATTTACGCTTGCGGAGTAGTTTTTAGCTATAGCGAGTCTCGTATGTCAGTTAGGATTTTGACCGAAGGGTGGAACTTTTGCTAACTTGCAAGTGAAAATCTCATCTTGACAGTCTGCTGGTATGTCAGAAGAAAAGCAAGGATTACAGGCCCTAAAGTATCAAAACAAAAAAAAACAAAAAAAAAACAGAATGAGAGTGCAGAAATTTGTCCCAGAATATGCCAATGAATGAAGAACATGTTGGAAGATCTCATTTTTACTGTAATCTCTCTGAGATCAGGAGTGTGGTTCCGCTGCTAAGATGGTTGGAGGAAATGAAGGGGACCCTTCTCCCTTGCCCAGCTTTAACAAACAACAATGACAACAACAACAACAGAGGAAGATTGGCCCTTTTTACACCCTGCTTTTACAAAAATTCAGAAGAATTGTACACATGCTTTATTGAAAATGCACTCTATTTTGTGGAACAGTACACTGAAAGTATTTTTAAGGTAAACACACCTCTTTTTTCTGTTTGATAAGGTGATTGGCTTTTTGGTTGTTTGGCAAATTTGGGTTTATTAGTTTGTTTTTTAAGGGCATGATGAACATTTGTATTCATGTCCTTTTCTGTCACAGAATCAAATCTCAACTGTCAAAGACACTGACAGTGATGAATATTAGAAAGACAGTGAAATTGTGATGTGAACATTTCCTCTACTAGATCATTTGGTGATATTTATTGCTCTGCGGTCTTTGACACCAGAATAGGGCAAGGGTGTATGATTACAGGGGGGCATGAGAAAGCTGGTTACCTAGTCAAAGAAAAAAGGTTTTGTTTGTTTTCCATTTAGGTTTGCTTATATTTAAGTCATTATGTGATGAAAAAGTTCACTGTAATGAACCATTATGTTAAACCCAAGAGAAGTCTGGTCTTGTAATATAGTTGGGATGAAATGTTTGATGTAATGTTTAAATAAACATACAGGATGTGTAATTTTCTTCCTTTTCAGGGCTTGGCGATATGGTTAATCGCTTCACACCACAGCGTGTTCACACGTTTTCGGCCAATGGTCAGTGGCAGCTGATATCTGGTGGTCAGCATCATACTGTTGCTCTGGACTCGGAAGGTTGGTCTTTTCACTGTGTGCAGCCTCCGTCTCATTGTATATGCATGGATGTAGGTAGCGGCAGCCGTTGGCAATATCACCAAGCACTCCACAGAAAGTGAGAATGTTTTTGAGTGTCATTCAACGATGCTATCTCCTTCAAACATGTACATGAACATTAAAGGTCTACTTTAGAGATTTTCGATAATTTGTTAAAAACAGGTCTACATGTCATATAACTACAGTACGGTATTCATTTTTCAAAAAAAAAGTCGCCGGAAGAATTTAACAGATAAAAAAATGAGTTTTGCACACCTGTTCAAACCCCGCGCGGTAGACCGAAAACCGTGACGTCACTTGATGGACTGGCCGTCAGCCGCGACCTACACAACAAGCCAACGCCAAGTGAAATCAACACGAGTTGCGATCCCCCACAGCCTAAAAAGTCACGAGGGGGTGGCAGATATTGTGCTGTAGGCGTGTGCAGCAGCTCAGCAGGAGACGGATATTCTTTGCACATATTTCCATCTGATCCAGATACTCGAAAGAAGTGGATTCGGTTGGTGCAACCATGCCGGGCCACTAAGTTATTTTTACCACATCAGTTCCAGCTGGACCACGGAAACGAGCTGTTCCGACAATTGCCGAGCCCGTTCGAGTGGATCAAAAACTTCGTCTGCATTGTGCGCGTATACTTTGAAGGCGGAGTGGTAAGCTCGTACAGATGAGTATGATAGTCGCACGTTTATTCTGTTCTTATCTATGGACAGATCACACTTGTTAAATTGAATGAACACGTTAAGGCTTGAGGAAGGAGAATCTCCGCTCGCCGTCCACGCGTGATCGCATCAAAAAGTCAGTCGGTAGCCTCCCTCGAGACTTCGGTCAAGTCCGTACGCCTTCGGAATGATGTGTTCGGGCGTCCAGCTGGAACTGAATAGCTCGTTTCCGTGGTCCAGCTGGAACTGACGTGGTAAAAAGAACTTAGCGTTCAAACTGATAAGGTAAAGGCCTTGCAGAAACATCCCCAGAGTTGCATTGGCTGTCGCAATCATAGTCACTGTTTTTACATGATAAATTAAATACCGATCAGGATGTGCAAGAACCATCAGAATCGCTTTCTGTCGCCGTTGGCTCTATTTTGTGTAGGTCGCGGCTGACGGCCAGTCCATCATGTGACGTCACATCCAAGAGTAGTTAAGCCATGCCAAGATTTAGTTGATTACCTCCCGTTTTCTTGATTACAGGTGAAAATGCCCACTTTCGCGGATCGATTTCGTGTGATCGGGAGCGAATCGGATGTTTATTTTACCAATTTATCAAACATTTCATATTTCTGCATAAGCTGACCAATTATCGAAAACCTCTAAAGTAGACCTTTAATGATGTGTATGTAAGGTTCAGAAGTATCAGGTGGGCAAAAATCATCAAGGGATTGACAAATGTTTTTGCCTCAGAGCTTATTGTGAAGGTTATTGTATCAGTTTTCCAGTGATACTATTTTTGACTGTAAACCTGTGAAGGAAATTCACCCAAAATGATTGAATTAACCAACTCTCCTCAGCCTTTGGAGCACATGCCGCTGTATGCAGCACACAAATTTTTCACATATTCCACCGGCGCCTTACAAAGTCACTCCACATAAGCAATAAAAGAAAATACCAGCTTTAAAAAGTAATTCCTCATTATTTGGCGCTCAGTTTTGTGTCTGTTGGTGATTGCATTGTTGAATGAGACGTTCCAGAACTTATATCCGATTTGCACTTTGCAAAGGTAAATCGACATTTTCTGAATTTTATGTTGTTGTTATTTAATTTTTACCATGAAAATGATTGTAGATAGTAAAGATTGAATCAGTGAAAAGAAAAGACCGTGGCAGAATCTGCTCATTGTGTCTTAACCCTTACACTGGTTATTTAACAACGTACTATCAAGTATGTTGTCTGGTGAATTTCCAAAAGGAAAGTTTGAAAAGAATAGTTACGTTTGTATGATATGCATAACTTTTCAACGGTTAGTATTTGAACATGACATGCAGAATGAAAATTGTTAGTAATTGAATAAAGAATAATATAAAACAGAACTGGGGTGCTTGTGAGTGTTTGATTAGGTGCTGACCTGTCCAGAATGTGAAAATAACAGGTGAAAACAGGTGGCACATCCTGCTTGTCATTCTCACGAGGTTGTTCACAAATAATCCAGTCTATGGTGTTCCACAGTATCCAGAAATAAGTCATAGCCTTTTTCAAAGGAAAGTCAGTGTGGATTATACCCGTCTTTCATGCAGGTAGTTCAGGTAAGAATGAATAAGGTACAGTTCAGTTTTCACAGTGAAATCATGTGCTGCTAACACACACAAAAAAACAAAAATGGTCACTTCACTATCAACAAATGTAATAGTCGGCCCACACTGTCGTCATTTATGTTTGAAAGGTTTAGGATCATCTGTAAGCGCTACACTGAGTTTTTCTTCCCCACTGAATAGCATCTTGAGATTCCCCTCACTCGTCCAGTCACTGTCCGTGTCGATCTCAAAATCACGATTGCATGGTGCTTGATCTAAATCAAAACTATCACCCATCACACCCAGTTCATTCAAAATGTCCATAACTTCTTCTTCACCTGCTTTTTCCACAAGAAATTCAGCAGAAACATCTTCGTTCAAGTTCCTAATTCTATCATGTTCTGCTTCGGGCGCCGCCATTTTTGTTCGCCAGACGAGTCGAGTCGCACTATGCATTACAAGCTGCTACTAACCATAAACTAAGCTAAAACACTGAAAATCCATGTTCCGGGGCTCGCTCAGTCACTCATGCAAATTAGTTTGTCACTGAGCCATAGTTTCGTATCTGCGTGTGTCTGTGAAACTAGGCTCGCAAGGCTCACCCAACAGCGCGACTTTTGTCGCGACAACCAGTGACGGCCATGACGTAATGGCGCGACATTTGTCGCGACAACCAGCGTAAGGGTTAATACCCAGCAGCTCTTGTTTGAAGATCCCTGCGGTTCAGTGATTAGAGTGTAAGGCTGTAGAGCGGATGGTCATGAGTTGATTTTTTACAGTTTGAAAACCACCCCTGTCCATTCAGCACTAAGGAGATACTGCATTCGGTATTGGAGTGCAAAAGTGACTGAGACAGTGTACATCTAACATTGCCACTGTAGCCAAAAAGCGATGGGACATTAACCATTTAACTTGTGTTGAAATATCATACTGACTCAAGGTGTTTGTTGAATAATACAGTTATGTTATTTGCACACAAAAAGTGTGCTGAATTCAATGATAGATTGTGAACATTTTTCACAGAGTAATGGTTGGATTTGTGGGATTGGTTTTTCAGGTAAAGTGTACACGTTGGGTCGATCGGATTACGGACGTCTGGGCCTGGGCGAGCCCTGCGAAGAAAAACAGGAACCAACCTTGGTGGCTGATCTCCAGGATGAGAAGTGTGTGTGTGTGGCCGCAGGGGGCTGCGTGTCCTTCGCGCTGACTGAGACAGGTAAACACAGCACAAGACATGCACTGTTCACTGATGAGTACAGATTAAGACATGAGTATGTTCACTGGTTATTGAGAGAGGTAAATACAGCTTAAGGCAGGGAATGTTCACTGGTTATTGAGAGAGGTAAATACAGCTTAAGGCAGGGAATGTTCACTGGTTATTGAGAGAGGTAAATACAGCTTAAGGCAGGGTATGTTCACTGGTTATTGAGAGAGGTAAATACAGCTTAAGGCAGGGAATGTTCACTGGTTATTGAGAGAGGTAAATACAGCTTAAGGCAGGGAATGTTCACTGGTTATTGAGAGAGGTAAATACAGCTTAAGGCAGGGAATGTTCACTGGTTATTGAGATAGGTAAATACAGCTTAAGGCAGGGAATGTTCACTGGTTATTGAGAGAGGTAAATACAGCTTAAGGCAGGGAATGTTCACTGGTATTTGAGAGAGGTAAATACAGCTTAAGGCAGGGAATGTTCACTGGTTATTGAGAGAGGTAAATACAGCTTAAGGCAGGGTATGTTCACTGGTTATTGAGAGAGGTAAATACAGCTTAAGGCAGGGAATGTTCACTGGTTATTGAGAGAGGTAAATACAGCTTAAGGCAGGGAATGTTCACTGGTTATTGAGAGAGGTAAATACAGCTTAAGGCAGGGAATGTTCACTGGTTATTGAGATAGGTAAATACAGCTTAAGGCAGGGAATGTTCACTGGTTATTGAGAGAGGTAAATACAGCTTAAGGCAGGGTATGTTCACTGGTTATTGAGAGAGGTAAATACAGCTTAAGGCAGGGAATGTTCACTGGTTATTGAGAGAGGTAAATACAGCTTAAGGCAGGGAATGTTCACTGGTTATTGAGAGAGGTAAATACAGCTTAAGGCAGGGAATGTTCACTGGTTATTGAGAGAGGTAAATACAGCTTAAGGCAGGGTATGTTCACTGGTTATTGAGAGAGGTAAATACAGCTTAAGGCAGGGTATGTTCACTGGTTATTGAGAGAGGTAAATACAGCTTAAGGCAGGGAATGTTCACTGGTTATTGAGAGAGGTAAATACAGCTTAAGGCAGGGAATGTTCACTGGTTATTGAGAGAGGTAAATACAGCTTAAGGCAGGGTATGTTCACTGGTTATTGAGAGAGGTAAATACAGCTTAAGGCAGGGAATGTTCACTGGTTATTGAGAGAGGTAAATACAGCTTAACAGGGAATGTTCACTGGTTATTGAGAGAGGTAAATACAGCTTAAGGCAGGGTATGTTCACTGGTTATTGGAGAGAGGTAAATACAGCTTAAGGCAGGGTATGTTCACTGGTTATTGAGAATGGTAAATACAGCTTAAGACATGGGTATGTTCACTGATTATTGAGAGAGGTAAATACAGCTTAAGACATGCAGATGGTTGAAAGAATTCGGATCATCAAGAAATGCATTAGAATTCAGTATGGGGTATTTTGATTATTCAAAAGATTACATGATGTGGCTGGATTAACTGGGGAAAAAAAAAAGAATTCTTGACAGAGCAAAAAGTTCAATAAAACATATGTAACATGACATCACAGAACTGGTTTCTTTACTCTGGTCTCTTCTGGTGTCCTTTTCTGTCATTTTACATCGACATACATGAAACGTGCAAGAAACATGCATGCTTGTCCTCACAAACTTGCAGGCAGAACGCAAAACGAAGAAAAGTGACTTTGTACGTTCATGTTGACTGGGAAAACCATTCCAAGGGGACATCCAAGCATTGACATACACATGCAAGAAATACACTTGTATGCGTGCACACCTGTGCAGTTGGAGAAGTCAAGGAGAAGAAATGGGATGTGTGTTGTGATCGTGTTGGCAGGTAAGGTCTACTCGTGGGGCATGGGGACGACCAATCAGCTGGGCCTGGGCTCAGAGGACGATGCCTGGTCCCCCAGCCAGGTCAGAGGCAAACAGATGGAGGCGAGGTGAGTTCTGTGGGTTGGTGAGGGAGGATTCTTGTTGGTGGACTTTGTCGTCGTCTCTTCCTCTCTGTTTCTCTTTGTCGGCCAGTCTGTCTCTTTCTTTTTCTCTCTCTCTCTCTCTCTCTCTCTCTCTCTCGGCTCCTCCGTTCCCCACCCCGGGTGCTGTGTATGGGTGTGTACATGTGCATGCGTGCATATTTTAATTGTTTGAGTGGGTAGTAGCAGTCTGTTCCTGTTGTTAGTCTGCATGTTGACTTGTGTGTTCACTTTCTTTCCTTGTTCTTGCTATATTGACTTGCATGTTTTCCATATGCTTTATGATTTTTTTTCTTCTTTGCCCCCAGGGCTGGGTGGAAAAAAGCACTTGTAATCTGCTTATCTCATTACCCTGGTGGAATACAACTTTCTTTGTTCTCTCACCCTTTCCCTCCTGCCACTCGCTCCCTCTCTCCCTTCAGGGCTTGTGTGGTCCAGTCTTCTTCTTCTTCTTCCTCGTTCGCTTCCCATTAGATGAGCAGCCCAGTGTCCTCGATGAAGGCTGCCGTCCACCGCAGCTCCTCCAGGGTGCCGTACAACTTGGCTTCCACTGCTGTCGGTGTTAGCCAGTGATTCCTTAGGCTCTGCTGACAGAGGCATCATTAGTTGGACGGAAGGTAGTTTTTCAACACGATTCAAGGTGGACGATGTCTGTGCAGTCTACGGTTCTGCAGGACCCTGCGTCCCATCCACTGCAAAGAACTTCAGCTCTGTCTGCATGCATTCTGCACCACCCCTATGCAGAGGCTGGGGAGCCCTCTCGAACCTTCAGCTGAAACTTCCATTGAACTGTTGTTTGAACCTCTTCTCTGAACCATAAAACCCTGCTTCTGACTGTGTTTTCGACCCGAAGTTTGTGTGTCTTCTGTTATACATCATGTTCTTTGTGTGTCTGTGTCCCTTCGTTATTGGTTATACAAACCCATGATTTTCATCTGATCAGCTTTCTTTAAACAATTGTTTTAAACCTCTGAACCCTAAAACTCTGCCTGTCACAGTCTTTTTGACCCGAAGTTTGTGTGGCTTCTAATATAAATGTTCTCTGTGTGTGTGTGTGTGTATCCATGATTTTCATCTGATCTCCTCAAAATGTGACATGGTGACTCATTGGGGCACTTGGTAGATCAACAGTGAATCCTTTTTTATGCTAGAAAGTTGCAGTCGACTATATGGGGAAGCAAAGCGGCATGGGGATTGCAATAGAGTCGAATATGTCTTGCCATTCGCATTCTTAGAGATGAAAGAGTCTGCCCGCTTTGGGACAGCATGAGACTGGAGATGTGCAGTGGGGTTTCAGACCCTTTTTTTCCCCTTGTTATTGTCTTTAAGTGATTCAATGCGGGTCTAAGGCAAAGGGTGGGATGGGGACAAGGGAGGGAGGACATTGCGAGGAAGGGGTACAGGGGAGGAGAATAGGAGGGGTGCAGGATAAGTGAGAGAGGTGGGCGGGGACAGGGGTTAGGGGACAAATCGAGAGATGGGAGAGGATGGCTTGTATGTACACAAATTAATCTTTTCAACAGCAAAATGTATCTTACAGTAAGCACGTCCTGCTCTTCTCTCCTCAAGGGCCTTGCTGATACTTTTTCTGTGTATGGAGGCATTGACCTTGCTGTTACAAGTAAGCTTCACCATTCAGAGGGAAAAAAAAATGGATCAAGTGTTTTGTTTTTCAGGAAAGGACTCATGATTGCATCAGGTGGTCAGCATACTGTCTTTCTCGCCACAGAGGATGTCACCAAGGATATACCTACTACACCGGCTGCAGCCGGCCCCAATGCAAACGGCAGAACTTAGGAAGCATTACCTGGGCAGACATTGTATCACAGTCTTTATCATAATGCTGGCTTCCTTCCTCCACGGACCTTAAAGAGAACCACAGAGTTGGTCATTGTAAGGGCTCCTTACTCAAGCTGTTTAGTGATTCGGTGCTACAAACCGGGGTATAAAGAACCGTTGAGCCCTGATTAGGTTTGCTAGTTCAGAACTGGGAGATGACTGCAAAATTCAGGGTCTGTAGAACACATTGCTCAGTCAGCTGAGCTTCCAGACTGGAAAAAAATGATACAGGAATAAACTGTGTAGTAGTATTCACCACTGTCAGAAAAGAAACAGATACACACTTTGCCCTTTTTGTTTTTCTGTGAGGTTAAAATGGAAGCTAATGAAGCATTTTACAGCAAAGTTACAGAAAATCAGCTGGGTGGTGTGTTTTTTTTGTTTTTTTTATTACAGTTGCAACAGGATTTTTTTTTTCTAATCACACACGCTCACACCCCCCACCCCCAAACTTTTGTCTTGAGTGAAAACCTAGTTGATCTAACCAACTTGGTCATTCAACTTCCAGGTTATTGTGGTTACTTCTAAGACAGGAACTTCTAGTGGTAGGGGTAGCCTTTTTGTGCCACACCAGGCCTGATTCAATACGTGACATGAGTCTTCTGCACAAGGGAGATAGTGTTGGAGAGGGTACCCATGCAACTACATACAGTAATCCCCTCTTCAGAGTTGAGCTAGATTCTCCAGACATGTGTTTGATGATTGTCGTTTTTATATGTGTGGAAGACTGGCTTTTTTTTCTTTCTTCTTTTTTTAATTTTTTTTTATGTTCATCTGTTTTAACTTGAAGTCAGGATTTATCTTTTTTATATTCCTCTTGCAGGTTTTGGTTTTAATGATGAAAGTGAATAAGTATATTTATGTACATGATATTGGTGAACTGTAATATTAGCGAGCCTGCTCCAGTTTAGCTTCTTTTTTGGGTGGGTGGGTGGGGGGGGGGGGGGGGGGGGGGGGGGGTTGTAATTAAGTGGGTGTGATACTTTTGACTTGAGTATCAGAGGAAGGTGATTTTCATTTGAAGGTACTGTCATTGTTTCATTTTTTTGTTGTTTGTTATATGTACTTATATAGTTTTCTCTGCTTTCAGTGGAAAATCTGATTTTTTAATTACACATACTATACCGTGGCTCACTAATGCAATAAGCGGCAGCAATTTGCTATCCCTGCCTCGTATACAATAAAGTCCGTACGGACAACAAAACCCTTGAAAGGGCCTCGTGCCTTGCGCATGCTCAGAACCATCTTTTCTCGGCAGCCGTTTCCCGTTAAGCCTCGTGTACACGAGCAGATAAGTATTTTTTTGCTTTTCTCGCAATCGATCGATTGTTGTTGCTGTTCTTTGGTGTCCTTGC
Organism: Conus ventricosus; assembly: GCA_018398815.1. NCBI lineage: Eukaryota > Metazoa > Mollusca > Gastropoda > Neogastropoda > Conidae > Conus > Conus ventricosus. Next base: position 45,434,945 of record CM031600.1, read on the forward strand.
TTATGTTTTCACTTAAGGGAGAAACGTACGTGAAGCGATTGGGTGGTAAGGCGAGAATTAAGGTGGTTTCGTCATTCGATTCCTGCATCTCGCCGGCAGGCTCTTTGTCTCTAGCCGCGCCAAAACCTCCTCTCCCTTCAGCGTCACTTTCTCTCTATTCTTCTTCTCCCAAGGTTCACTTCAACTCAGCTGCGGTTCTGTTGTTGTGACAGCGAGCTCTTTCTCACAACCCACAATTTGTGACGGTGATCAGCTCAGCTGCGGTTCTGTCGATCCCATCCCTTGTCCCCTAACGGCAAGCACTCAGCTGCGGTTCTGTCGTTCCCGTGACTGCATCTTGTGTTCAGTTCAGCTGTGGTTTTAATGCACACAGTTCGGTTTCCATGGCAGAACGAAGATGCTGAGCCCTCTACAACGGGGGCTCCGGGATGGGGCAATGAGGCAGACTTCTCGTCTACCTCTCCCTCTCGCTCGGTAGGTGATGCAAGGGAAGCAACTTCCTCTCAGGGGCTTGAATCTCGTTCGGCCCCGGTTGTTTCCCTTCCCCCACCTCATGTGTCTGCCCCCCCCCCCCCCCCCCCCCCCCCTTTTTGGGCAGAACACTTGGGTTTCGCCCTCATTTCCGAGCGCCCCTCAGGGGACCGGCGCATTAGGCCCCCCATTTACTGGGTTGGGCCAGCAGCCACAACCTCAGCCCCCCTATCATGGGGTCAGGGCCCTTTGCCTTGGGCGCCATGGGCCCAATGGCAATATCCCCCAACCAGGGGCTTTCCACAGCCCCCTGCTCCGGGTTTCCCTGGTGGCCGGGTTTTATGCCCAGCCCCTCCACCAGTGCAGGCCTCTTCCTCCCAGGCCCCCCGGCCCACCCGGTGACTGTTTTCCTCCCCCGGGAGTGTCTGGGGAATCGGCAGCCCAGGCCACCCTGGGCTTTCGTCGCGCACCGCTTCGCCAAGGGCGGCCACCCCCTCGGTCTGTGGCTCCGACCTGGGGGGATTCTGAGTCAGAGGAAGAGGGCCAGTCGCCTGGTTCTTATTCCTTCCGGGACTCGGTGCCTTTCTGGCTTCCCTTGTCCGGAGGCGGTGTCATCCTCTCAGGAGGTCAAGCCCCCTGCCCTTCGGCAGCGGACTCGCCCTGGGATCTCACCCACTGGCAGCTATGCCCTCCTCTCTGCTAAAGGAGTCGGTCATGGTGGCCGACTGCATGAGGAGGGCCCAAATGAAAGTCAGGGGCACGGAGGCACAGGACATCACGCCTGGTTCTGTCCCTGATTTTCCTGGTGCGCTGGCGTGCGGGAAGTACCTTAAGCCAGAGAGGCTTCCATTTGTCAAGAAGGCCTTCTTGGCAAATGATACTATCCCGGAAGCCACTCATCCCCCTCTCCCAGGAGGACCTCCTCCTGGTCCAGGAGAGGTCGAATTCACACGCTAGGCAGGTGGCCCTTTCAGAGCGCTGCCTTGCCGAGTGGGAAGAGTCTGCGAGGAGGGGTTTGGAGGCCATCTCAATCATGGATTCCTTCCTAGGGGGACTAGTGTCTGCCCGTAAGGATCCTGATTCAGAATCCTTCAACCATTCCGCCAGTCCGCGGACCCAGCAGCAGTGCTAGCCTGTATTCAGTCAATGGCTGAAGGGCTTAAGTATTCGGCTGGGGCCTTCGCTAGGCTTCATCTGAACTCGGTACTAGCGAGGAGAGATGCAGTCCTATTGGCATCTTCTGTGGCCCGCTCTGCCTCTGCCCGCGCCTCCCTCAGAGCCTTGCCAGTCAAGTCAGGGTCTCTGTTCGGGAATCACGTACAGGCTACCATTAAGAGCCAGGCCGAGATTAGGCGTGTCCTCGCCTTTCAATCAGGCCCCCTCCCCCCCGCCCCGGTTCAAAACGCAAGGCGCCAGCGCCTTTCTCATCACCGGGTCCCTCTCAACCCAAGGGACGACGGTCATTTGGACCCCGGGGGATCCGAGGCAAGCAACCCAGCAGGGGTCGCTCAGGCACGGCCGGCGGGTCCGAAAGCTCCGTCTCAGACGGCCCCCCCCCAATGACTTGCCCCCGACCTGGGTACTTCACCCCAGGGTGTCCTGTGGGCAGTCTGTCCAGGCACCTCAGTGCCTGGGAGCGGCTTCCCGCAAGCCCTTGGCTCTGCGGGTGATCAGGTCGGGGTTTCGTCTTCGTTGGGGTGCAGTAAAGGCTCCTCTCACTCCTTTCCCTCCTCCTTTCGCTCCCCTCGGGATCTAGCGGCCTCTCAGGCCTTAGACCAGGAGGTCCTTTCGCTGTTAGCCAAGGGAGCCACAGAGGAAGTCCTCTTCCATTCCTCTCCGGGCTTTTATGGCCGCATTTTTGTGGTTCCCAAAGCTTCTGGAGGATGGAGACTGGTTCTAGACCTCGCGCCCTTAAACAGGTTTCTTATCGTCCTCCGTTTTCAGATGGAAACCCCCATGTCAATCCGCGATGCTATGCATCCCGGCGACTGGGCGGTATCCATCGACCTGAAAGATGCGTACTTCCATCTCTTGATCCACCCAAGGGACAGGAAGTATCTCCGCTTCGTGTGGAGAAGCCGCGTTTTTCAGTTCAGGGCTCTTCCCTTTGGGCTAGCCCCGGCCCCTTGGGTTTCACGAAGGTGGCCCGGGAACTTTGCTTGCATATTCGGGAGAAAGGAATTCGTCTGAAGGCCAATCTCGACGATTGGCTTCTTCTTGCCTCATCCAGCACTCTGTGCTCCCAGCAAGCCCTCCAGGTTTTAAACCTCTGTCAGCAGCTGGGATTTGTTCGCAACGAGGAGAAGTCCGATCTCATCCCGTCGCAGCAGTTTCAGTTTCTGGGCATGTCCTTCCACACCACCAACTGGTTGGTCTTCTCCAACCCCCCCAAACGCCTGGTTGCCTCCAGCACCTCTTGGCCCATCTCCTTTCCTTGGGTCAGGCTCCAGCCAGAAAGCTGGCCTCTCTTCTGGGTCTGATGGAGTCCTTGGCCCCCTTAGTGCCCCTCGGACGACTGCACAAACGCCGGTTTTTAACGCCTCTTTCACAAGCGTTGGTCTCAGGCGTTGTCTCAGGCGTCACACCCCCTCCTCCACAGGAGGACCTGTTCACGGACGCGTCCCAGTCCGGGTGGGGTGCCCACGTCAGCTCTCTGACGGCGGCCGGGCAATGGTCCCCGGAGATGGGATCCTGGCATATCAATCGGCTGGAGCTGGAAGCCGTGTTCCAAGCCCTCAAGGAGTTTCTTCCCTTCCTGAAGGGAAAAACACGTTTCTCCTCAACACCGACAACACGACTGTGGCGAGTTATATCAAACAAGCAGGGATGGGGGGGGGGGGGCGTTCTCACTCCCTGTCCCTGAGGGCGGAACAGCTTCTCCTTTGGTGCGAGACACAATCAATCCGGATCTCGGCCAAGCACGTTCCCGGGAAGATCAACATTCTCGCGGACTCCCTCAGCAGGTCGCACATGGTTCTTCCCACAGAATGGACTCTCGTCCAAATCAATCCTGGAACCTCGCTGGACTGTATGGTTCAACCACAGGTAGACCTGTTCGCCACCCGGTTCAACCACCGTCCCCCAGCTGTATGTCTCCCCAGTTCCGGATCCGGCAGCGTGGGCTGTGGACGCCCTGTCCATCCTTGGTCCGGACTGACGGGCTATGCCTTTCCCCCGTTCCCCATTCTGGGAAAAGTTCTCCGCAAAGCAAGGGAAGACGCAGCCACGCTTATTCTTGTGGCTCCACGCTGGCCGGCCCAAGCGTGGTTTCCAGAACTGTTAACCTGTCTCACGTGCCTCCGATACCGCTCGCCTTAAAAGCAAATTCCCTGCTTCAGCACGGTCAGGCATTCCACACGGCAATCCATGTGGAACATGCCCACAGGCCAGGCACCCAAAGTGTCTACAGTGTCCACTGGAATGGCTGGGTCTCTTGGTGCTCCAACCACGCAGTATCACCTCATTCTCCCTCTCAATGCCAATTGGCGAACTACCTAGCTTTTTTCATCAGAGAAAAAACTTTCAAGCCTCCTGTTAAGGTTCACAGGGCGGCTATTCCACCACTATCCGCCAGTTAGGGGGCCCTCCTTCGTGGACGACCCTCTTCTGCGGGATCTGGTCAGAGAGGAGCAGCCTTACAGGAGGCCCGATGCCCCCGCCGTACCCCGGCGTGGGATCTTTTCTTAGTCCTCTCCTCTCTCAGGCTCCCCCCTTATGAGCCCATCCGGGAGTGTTCTCTGAAATTCCTTTCCTTCAAAACAGCCTTTCTCGTTTCCCTGGCCTCAGGGAGGCGCTGCAGTGAAGTCCATGCCCTTAGTGGCCTGCCTGGGGACGTCGCCTCCGAACCGGATGGCTCAATATCTTTCGCCTCCTCCCAGAATTTTTAGCAAAAAACCAGTTGCCAGATTCTCCTTCCCGACTATCTCCATTCTTC
>CM031600.1:45444349-45454349 GCA_018398815.1 Conus ventricosus
ATGACATATTTCTTGCCAGTATGGAAGCTCGCTTTTATCAGACTGCTGGACACGCTTGTTGAGCATCTTTATTCCATATGATCTGCTGGCCTGATTAAACTGCTGTCATTTAAGTCTGTATGGTGTGAAGATTGACAGAATGAAAGATGAAAATGAAATAGCTAAGCGTTTAGAGCTGCTTGTCTTTCCACTCATTCCATTTCCATTCAGACATCTCAGGAACACTGAATGAAAGGCGCATTGACCTGAACCAGAACCTTTGCTCCCAGTCCATTCTGTTTTTAAGGTTTTTGTTTTGTTTGTTTTTATACTGATACTGTTAATAAGAAAAGTTCATCATGTGATTAAATGCAAGGTGTATGGTGGATGAGATGGAAACTATATGTCATGCTGTATGATACAATTTGGTGACTAATAAAAGAGTGGAGAATGGCTACCCAACTTCTTGAATGAGGGGTAAGTGTGAATGTTTGCATGTGCGGTGCATTGCTGTATTTTTGATCAATTAATGAAAAATTGGATTCCTATTACGTTGATTTGGTAGCATTTGATTTTGAACCTGGCTTCACCGAGGTCTTCCTCCCCTCCACTCCACAAACTGATCCCCATGCCCTCCCTCCTCTCCCTCCTCAATCCACTCCACTCATCAAGTGTGTGTCTGTTCTCCATCCTCAAACCTGAAGCAGTAGTGTTATTGTTTCCTGTACCACCCCGTCCACAGACTCTCCTCATCTCTCTTACCTCCCTCCATCATCAGCCTCCACTTCAGTTTCACTCCTAGCTCTTTTTTTCATTCTCTCTCTCTCTCTCTCTCTCTCTCTCTCTCTCCAGGTGTGACTTTCCCCAGACAGTATCTTAATTCTCATGTAGAGTAATTGAGCACATAAACATTGATTCACAGAGCATTGCACAAATCAAAATAGCATGCTAGTAATTCAACAACAGAAAACAATGGTGAATGTGGAATGGATTCCGATCCCTCAAATAGCTATCATACGCCCCATGAGGGCAGGTGTTCCATTTTGTCCATCTGCCTCAAGCTGATACAGTTGTTTGAGCTTGCCTAAATACCCGTAACTGATGCAGCTGTTTGTCCATATACCCTGACAAAGACAGCTGCTTGTCCACACACACACACACACACTGAGGAGAGAGAATTTTTTTCAGTTGTAGCCAACACAGCTGTTTCAGCTTGTCCTTATACCTGAGCTTACACAGCTGTTTTAGTTTGTCAGTATGATAATAACAACAACAATAATAACAAGTTAGTTTGAAAGTGAAGTGACTGCAGGCTGAAACTGAAACAAATCTTAAAAGGAATTTGAAGTAAATCCACCAGATAATAGGGACAAACAATTCACACGTCTTCTTCAGGCAAGAGAAGCGACATTCAGGACAATGAAACCAAAGAACAAGCAATCTTCTTGAACTGGGCGCAAGACTGGCGTTGAAACAACTTATAGCCAATTTTAAACAACAACTATGATAATATCAGTGGTGATGGTGATGATAATGGACCCACATACAGCACAATTTTGAAAAGGCTGCTCCAGGTCTTTAGTCATAGTGACTGTACTAACACATGTATACATTACACAGTTCTAAATGACACATTTGTGTCATTCACACAAAGATGCACTTGACAAACTATTCACATTAAAAACACGTTATTAAAAAACAAGCTTGTTGTACATGCATTTCTTTACAATAGCGAATACGTAGATACACGCACTCTAATCAAACACATCACACATGTGCAGAGGGAAGTCCTGTTTGGTGGACATGGTACAACCGGACCTTTTGCCAAGAGAAGAGAGCGTTGCAGCCAGACTGAAAAGAGGCAAGGGAATCGGTGATGGAGTTTGTCGGGAAGTCTGTTCCAGATGATTTGGGCTTTCAAACCACAAAAATCTTTAAATAATTAACAGGTAGGATTACTCTTGCTCCCATCATAAAATGAGTACATGTCCGTAACTCCAAACGAGTGCTGCTTTCGACACCGAATCGCCTTGGAGGGTGATGTATTCTTGTTTGGAGGGTGATGTATTCTTGTTTGTTCCGTCTGCTCTGTGTTGCCAATTCTGCTAGGGTGTCGAAAGCAGCATTCGTTTGGAGTTATGGACGTGTTTCTTACACTATGGGACCAAGAGTTACCTCCTGACCGTTTACTGTTCCTTGCCTCATTTAAGATTTCCTTGGGGGGGGAAAAAAAAAGACTCCCAAGTCGCAGTTCCGGTATGAGGTACCCTAAAAAGACGAGTATCAGGAGAAGAGCCGAGCTGGCGGGACAGCGAAAAGATTTGAAGGTCAGAAAAATACTTTAGTCCAGCGCCACCTGAGTAGACAAAGTTAAAGTAGATAGCTTGTAATCTATTCCATCAGAAACAGGTTACCAATGAAGGGATGAAGAAGAGGAGAAGCAAGTTCTGATTTATAGCAGCTCAGCAAATGATTCTGATAGAGTTGTCATGAATTTGTTAAGTCTAACAGATATTATTTTGGGTAGGCCAGCCAAAAGATATGTACCATGTCAGCTTGTCCATACACTCTGAGCTGACAGCTGTTTCAGCTTGTCTATATATCAAACTGACAGAGCTGTTTTAACTTGTCAAAGTGACAAAGCTGTTTTAACTTGCCTATGTATCAACGTGTCTATCTATATCAAAGTAATACAGCTGTTTCAGCTTGTCCGTATACTCAAAACACACACACAGTAAGTTGTAACAAGCTCGTTCATGACCTTGAATAAACACGGCTGTTTCTTCTGTACACATGCCATACACTGAGCTGACACATAGAGATCACACGGGTGATGTATATAGGCAAACTTGGAATGGACTTTTGCAGGCATGCCTTTTTGTCGAATACATGGAAGAAAAGATCTCTGCACCTTCCAAGGAAAATGTCACGACTTCTTCAAACGATTCATTGACGATTGCATAGGAGCCACATCCAGTTCAAATCTGACTTACAGTTCATTACATTTGTTTCCCATTTCCACCCAGCTCTTCGCTTCACCTGAGATTTCACAGGCCTTTGTTTCGTTTTTGGATATCCAACTGTCCATCTCAGCTGACTCACAACACCTGTCAACTTCTGTTTTCTACAAGCCCGCAAATTGTCATTCTGACCTATTGTATTCATGTAGCCCCGCAAATTGTCATTCTGACCTATTGTATTCTTCTTCTTCCTAAAATACTGGTTCACTCAAAAACGAGTAGGTCACCAGCGCGGATGTTAAAAAGTAAAATAAAATAACATAAAACAGTGCGACTCAGACTGTTGGCCCCTGGAGCAAATTTGGCAACAAGGGGTCGCACTCGATATTCAAGAAGATAAAAGCAATGGCCAAATTCAGGCCCAGGTAATAGTAAAATATCAGGGGAAGTAAAAATAGAAAATCGTCAATATGCAGATCTCAAAACTGTCGAATCAATCTGTTTTTTGAATGAGATTGCACCCGTGGCAATCTTGATGGCACCCGGCAGTGAGTTCCACAGCCGTACAGAACTGAGATAAAAAGAATGAAAGTGGCTGTCAATATTTGATGCAGGTATGGTATAACATTGACCGCCACTCCTGGTGCTACTTTTATTCAATACTAGTTGTTCCATTGGAATATCAATTACTTTAGCTCTGTCTTTGAAAAAGGTGTTAAGTTTAATAAAAGCTCTTCTCTCTTCTAAGGGTTTGGAAGCCCGCAAGTAAAACAAGTCCATGATATATCACTATTGCATAATGCTTCATAAACTGCTGAATTCATTAACATACATTTAGTGTGATACCATGAATTGCAGACGTCACAGGCAACTGCTTTATGTTTCCATGTGACTCTCAAATTGCAAACTCCGCATGGATATTTTACTTTGGTGGACGGACCAGGATTGAGTTCAATGTCTCCCGATAGGATAAGGCTTAAAAGCCATGATTTAACTCCTCTATGTCTAACTCTTTTAATCAAACAATTCCTTATCACTGTACTATTTCTGATGTTAATTGAAATCAGGGGTTCAAATCTGGGCCTAGTAATAGACGTGAGAACAGTACTCGGCACAGGTGCACACAGGAGACTAACATGGTTCAGGTTGCACAAAGTTTTAAAACCTGCAAAAATGGAACTAAAGACGTCTACATCTACATCTAAAATTTCAAAATTAAACTGAGTGCTAGGAATATTGTTGTTCCTGTCACATGTGGAAAGAGCGTTGCAAAGGACAACATTCCCTTCTCCCAGTTCCTACAATCTCCGACGCCTGTGCAGTGATGACCAGGACTTCGAGGCTAAGGCACTGGAAATGGCATCCTTTTTCGAGACACGTGGGTATCCATACACCATTGTTCAAGAGGCTCTTGTTCTAGCAAACTCTTGTGTCCCGGTCGGAAGCCTTGATGTCCAAACCTGATGCAGACACCAAAGACCGCATTTCCTTGACACTTATCTACCATCTTTTCTCTTCAGCTGTCTCACCTTGTACACACGCCGTACACCGAGTTGACACACAGAGCTCACATGGGTGATGTATAGCCTAAAGGCAAACTTGGAATGTACTTTTGTAGACAAGTTTCCTTGTGTTGTTTAGTGTGCTTCTTGTCGGACACGCGTGCTAGGCGAAAGGGTGTCAGAAAAATCATCAGTTTGGCGGTTACTTGTAAGCACTCTTCTCCACTGGAGCACACACACACACACACAACCTTTGTTTACTACTTACTGTTTATGCCTATCCGCTTTCGCTTAAATCATGACAATTTATTCACGAACTGACGAAATAACTTTTATATACATGACACAGACGGCATAATCTCTCATTGATCTGAATTCCGTTTCTTCAAAAAATCATGAATAGCTTGAGAAACACCGTGGAGGAATAGAAGGGGGTGGGAGGGGTGGATGGAAAGGGTAGCAGGAAAGAGAGGAGCGTACAAATAATTATATGAATGCGCCAACACCCTAAGCCGTTTGTACAGAGATCGGGTTCTCTACTTGGGAGCGATGGGCGCACAAAGAGTGGGAACAAAAGAAGAAAAGGACACGCACACACACACACACATGCAGATCTAGACACACGCACACAGACACACTCAGATCCCCCTCCACACACATACACACACACACACAGTAAAGCCTTATGAGAACCTAAGCACGGTACATATGCACAGTGCCTCTTTGTGGGCCGATTCGTCCGGGCAACCCCAAGAGACGCGAATAGAATGTATTATTGTTCACCCCAGGCCTTATTAGTAAGTAGGAGTGAGTGTACATACTCACCCCGTTTTGCCACCGACGGCTACATTGTTGTTAAGTGAGAGATGGGGGTAGGGCTGAAGAGAGGGTGGGGGTAGGGGTCGGACTCGATTTGTATGCGTGTGTGAAAAGTAGTGGTGGTGATGGGTGTGTGTGTGTGCTCAGGGGAGGGGGGTGGAGAGGGGAGGGGATTCATGGGACGACTGAGTCTTGAGGTCCATTTCAATGCAATATTCAGCATGATTAAAACTGCATTAACATGTATAGGAAAATAAAAGCATGAAATTAATGATGATTAAATCTGGAATATAAATGGATAAGAGTATTATTAGAAAGAGATAATTTATGACGATGCAGACAATGAACTTAACATGTATAGGAAAATAAAAGCATGAAATTAATGATGATTAAATCTGGAATATAAATGGATAAGAGCATTATTAGAAAGAGATCATTTATGACGATGCAGACAATGAACTTTAAAAAATGATGAAAGTAGAAGAATGTGTGGAATACATTAGGCCTACATCATCGGATATGCATCTAATCATGTGCGCGCGTGTGCACACACAAACACTCACACAGACACACACACGCACGCACGCACGCACGCACATGAATGATAGTATACGAAAGAGATAATTTATGATGGATCAATCAGTTAACTTAAAAGAAGAATTGCTTCTCCGCCGGAAGAAAGAGACAAACAAATTACAAGACAAAACTTGACGCGTTTCGACCTCTTTGATCTTCTTCAGGCAAGATGAACAAAGTTCAGGGCAATAAAAACGAAGAACGACCAATCGCTCATGTCATCAGCTCTCAGCTCTTCCTGTCATGTGCTGGAGTATATAGACTCCAGAAACACAAAAAGGATAGGCCTACTCTTTCTTTCATATCTCCCAAAATACCAGAACCGAAAAATAGAAACGTCGGTCAAGAAACAGTAAACAGTGGGGTAACGTTTGCTCCCATAAGAAAACCTAACACAGAGTAACTTTTATTCAAGACTGGCACAGCCTTTTAAACTTGAATAAAGTCAGACAAATACATAGACGAACAATCTAATAGTGTGGGAAAAAAACAAGCGCAGGCCAACAACTGAACTGTCTTCATACTAATGACTTGGCAAAGATTTGGACTTAAGGAGGGGGGGGGGGGGGGGGGGGGTTGAAGATGGAGAAACTGGGAACATGAAATTAAGAAAATATATTACAGATATGAAAACTCTTCACTGGCTGCATAAGGGAACCATCGCAATCCCTTTTGAAGGCAGATATAATTATTTGTATTGCCTGCTCCGAGGCGTTTCATCCGCTGGGTCGGAACTCATCAGGGAGACACGGCTGGTTGTGTCTGCGCTCCTGGCGTCAAATAGAGACACACCAAGCTTTGGGGGTGCTATTGGATTCTTTTTTGCACCCTTGGTGGTGAGAACACCACAGTATTATGGACTGTGGTGTGTCTCTATTTGACGCCAGGAGCGCAGACACAACCAGCCGTGTCTCCCTGATGAGTTCCGACCCAGCGGACGAAAGGCCTCGGAGCAGGCAATACAAATAATTATATCTGCCTTCAAAAGGGATTGCGATGGTTCCCTTATGCAGCCAGTGAAGAGTTTTCATATCTGTAATATATTTTCTTAATTTCATGTTCCCAGTTTCTCCATCTTCAACCCCCTCCCCCCTCCTCTCTCCTTAAGTCCAAATCTTTGCCAAGTCGTTACTATGAAGACAGTTCAGTTGTTGGCCTGCGCTTGTTTTATCCGTCAGTGTTTGGCTAATTAAGAAGGGGGAAAAAAAGGATCTCTGCATGTAAGGACAGTTAAACAGACTGCAGCGTTTGTGAAACAAGCCCATATCACACAAAGGAACGATAAAAATTAGGTGAAAAATGACGCCTATTTAGAACACAATTTGAGACAGACGGTTTAATTTTCAACATAGGCCTGCAACTTCTTCAGACGTTGAGTCACAAATAGCAGATATGTAAACGTACAAAACCGTGGTCTATGGTTAAGGGTCTTGTAACTGATCATCGTGTTCAAGTACATTTGATCATTTTACGGTCTGTTGAAAGTGGGAACATGGACTTTCGCCGAGTGGATTGTGGTCTATGGTTGGGGGTGATTCATACGAGGTAAGAATCAAAATGACTGATTATTTTGTTCAAGTGCATTTGATAATTTTACGCTTTGTTTTAAGTGGAGACATGGACTTTTACCGAGTGGACTGAAGTCGCGTAGACTTTCTCTCCGAAGGCAGGCAGTTTCTTTCGTGAGGGGAGATTCAGTTGTTTCCAAAAGTCCACACACACACACACACACACACACACACACACACGCGCGCGCGCGCGTGCATGCGTGTGTGACAGTGTGTGCATTCAACTCCTCATACAGGTTGGCACCGAAGACCTCCAGGCAGTCAGTTACTGGTTCTCTAAAACTGGAATGACGACCCCTTCCCTTTCTCCTCCTACCCCAATCCCACACTTCCATTACCCCTTCCCTCCTTTCCCCTTTCAACTTCACCCCTGTCCCCCTCAGCCCCCCCCCCCCCCCCCCCCCCCCCCCCTCCGCATCGCATATCCGCACCCCCTTCTCTCTGAGCCGACTTTTCAAAAAAGCAGACGGCATTGGCATGCTAGCTATTGACACCTTGCGAGCCAATGAGAACAGGCAGCTCTCTTGGTCATATAAAGGGGAAGGGGGGGGGGGGGGGGGGGGGCACCTACACACCAGGTCTTTGTCACTTTCAGGGGGGTGGGTTTGAGACGACAGTCACGGGTAAGTTCAAATGTTCGTTCCAGAACGATTCATTGATCTCAGGTGTGGAGAACTTTTTTTTTTCTTTTTCTTGTTCTTTTGTATGTGTGTGTGTCAGTGTAGTTCTGGTTTCTTCTTTGATTATCGATTTTTTTTTCTGTTATAAAACGAAGAGGGTTTAATGAGTATATGCAGTAATTATTGCGCGTGTTTCAAAAAACAAGTGGGAACTAAAATGAAATCTTGCCCATATATATATATATATATATATATATATATATATATATATATATATATATATATATATATATATACATATGTGTGTGTGTGTGTGTGTGTGTGTGTGTGTGGAGGAGAGAGAGAGGAGAGAGAGAGAGAGAGAGAGAGAGAGAGATCTGTGTGTGTGTGACAGATAGATTGTATTGTAGAGTCCTGCGAGGCATACACTGGTCTTGCCAGCGGAGTGTTCAGTTCGGCCTTTCTCTGGGCAATGGCGAATGCTTGGCAGTGCTCGGCTAAGTGCTCTGAGTATGTAGATCGAGACTGTGAGAACAGTTGAATGTTTATAACGTCAGCACCGAATGCTGTCACGGATCATTGGAATCTGTGACTTGCGGCCGTATCTCAATTTGTGCGTGCTAATAATACACTCGGATGGATTTCAAACAACCACTACAGTAGGTCTTCGCCTGATGTGAGAAATTGTGGGGACAAATGTCACTCTTCACGTGAAACTCGCAGTAAGGTGCTGCCGAGAATCGATCCGCCCACCCTCAGGCTGAGAATCAAATTTCCTCTACCACTGGGCTGTCATGCTATGCATATACATTCCGTTCATTTTGTGCTCACGTTTTAATTTTCGGAGAAACATCCGTTCATTGTGTGCTCATGTTCCGATTTTTCGAGAAACATCCGTTGATTGTGTTTTCATCTTTCAATTTTCGGAGAAACATCTGTTCATTGTGTGCTCGTGTTTTAATTTTCGGAGAAACATCCGTTCGTTGTTTGTTTCTGTTTCAAATTTCGGAGAAGTATCCGTTCATTGTGTGCTCATGTTCCGATTTTCGGAGAGACATCCGTTGATTGTGTGCTCATGTTTCAATTTTCGGAGAAACATCCGTTCATTGTGTGCTCATGTTTCATTTTTTCGGAGAAACAGACGTTCATTGTGTGTTCATGTTTCAATTTTCGGAGAAATATCCATTCGTTGTGTGCTTATCTTTTTTTTAATATTTCGGAGAAAAATCCGTTCATTGTGTTCTCATGTTTCGATTTTCGGAGAAGTATCCGTTCATTGTGTGCTCGTGTTATAATTTTCGGAGAAACATCCATTCATGGTGTGTTCATGTTTCAATTTTCGGAGAAACATCCGTTCATTGTGTGTTCATGTTTCAATTTTCGGAGAAACATCCATTCATGGTGTGTTCATGTTTCAATTTTCGGAGAAGTATCCGTTCATTGTGTGCTCATGTTTCAATGTTCGGAAAAACATCCATTCATGGTGTGTTCATGTTTCAATTTTCGGAGAAACATCCGTACATTGTGTGTTCATGTTTCAATGTTCGGAAAAACATCCATTCATGGTGTGTTCATGTTTCAATTTTCGGAGAAACATCCGTTCATTGTGTGCTCATATTTCAATTTTCGGAGTTGAAACATCTGTTCATTGTGTGCTCATGTTTCAACTTTCGGAGTTTAAACATCCGCTGATTGTGTGCTCATGTTTCAATTTTCGGAGAAACATCCGTTCATCGTGTGCCCATATTTCAATTTTCGGAGAAACACCCTTAAATTCTTTGCTCATGTTTCAATTTTCGGAGAAACTTTTCTCGTTGGTGGAAGGATCAGCCTGATTTCAGGAAGTTTTGTTTGTTTGTTTTCCTACCGTGTAGAAACGGTTCTCATAAGAAGGTGTAGAGCGCCGGACTCGTAATCCAAGAGTTGCGGGTTCGAATCTCCGCCGGGCCGTTTCGGTACAGGGGTAACATTGGTTC
>CM031600.1:45464349-45574349 GCA_018398815.1 Conus ventricosus
ATATTCGTTTTTTTGTTGTTGTAAATATTCTACCTCTTGAAAGCTTTGTAAGGAAAAGTGCAAATGAGATCTCATACTTTAAATGATCAGTTTAATTATTTTCTTTCTTTCTGTGTACGCAGGCTGATGCTCCTGCGGACACTCCCTGTATAGACAGGCAAGGATTTTAAATCCCATCTGCCCAACAAAGGGAGTGGAGTTTTGTTTGTATGACCGTTTTTTTTATCCGCCATTAAGGCAGCTATACTCGAACGTCAGGGAAATCAATTTAATGATTACTTGGACCATTAAAGTGTGACATCTCATTATGTATTTGAGCATGATTTAACTATGTTCATTTTTTGTTGTTGTTGTAAATATTCTACCTCTTGAAAGCTTTGTAAGGAAGAAAGTACAAAAGAAAGAGAGAAGAACAGAGAGAAGAGCAGGGAGAAGAAGAAAACAGTACAATAATCTATATTTCCAAGTACAGATGAAATAATCCCAGCTTCCAATTAACACAGGTCGTGCTGAGTGAAAGGTGGAAACCAATTTTTTCCCCCATCAGATTCCAACCTGAAGGCTAGCAGTTTGTGTGAAAATGTATAAACTGATGATCCAATGCATAGCTCAAAGAACCCATACTTCATGTTGATGCTGTGTTAGAATTATGCAAACACAGAAATACCCATGATCCCTGTCGATGACAGACTTCTAAAAAAAAAAAGCCAATAATTGTTACAAACAAACAAACAAACAAAAAGGAAGGGGTAGTGGTGGTGGTGGGGGGGGGGGGGGGGGGGGGGGATGGGGGAGAAGATTATTTGTCAGAAAGATCAGAGTATAAATGACATTAAAATGAAAATAGATGTGGGCATAGCAACACAGGTATTGTTTTTGTTTTTCTTCCAGTATGCGGAAGTATTTAATCCTACTTTCACTGCATCTTTTTTTAATTCTGTAATTTGAGTATTTACCACCGTCATTGTGTTGCAATGTACCTGTTCTGATTTATGTACAATTATTTTTTTGGGGGGTGGGGGTTGTAAACTTCATGCAAGCTATGAGTATATGATTAGTGGCTTTTTCATGTGGCATCAAGAGTGTTGTGTTTCACTTCTACACACACACACACACATACACACACACATACACACACAAACATGTGTGCACACACATACACACACACATCATACATACACACACACATCATACACACACACACACACATCATACACACACACATCATACACACACACACACACACACACACACACAGACAAACAGGTGTGCACACACATACACACACATCATACATACACACACACACACATCATACACACACACACACACATCACACACACACACACACACACACACACACACACACACACACACACACACACACACACACACTCACACACATATGTGTGCTCACGCACCGCATACACTGGCACACACACACACATGTGCACGTGCCCACACACCCATACACACACTCCTGTACACTCACCACACACACACATACAATATTATGTCACAACCAGTGTTAGGTACAGGTAGGTACTCAAGGTCTGACCAGCATGTTGGGCTAACGCATAGGTCAGACATCATCTGCTGAGTCGTAGCCACAAGACCCTCTTCTTACATTCTCTCATCTTAAGCAGTAAACAAGTAGGGTAAGTCTTGCTCCCATAAGACAACCTAACACAGAGTAACTTTTATTGTTCGTCTTTGTATTTGTCTGACTTTATTCAAGTTTAAAAGGCTGTGCCAGTCTTGAATAAAAGTTACTCTATGTTAGGTTTTCTTATGGGAGCAAGACTTGCCCCACTTGTTTATTGCTTATTGTTTACTGTTCCCTGCCTCATTTTATTTTCAACTTCTCACATCTTAGTCATTAATGCATTTATCCAACAGCTTTAAATCATGCGTAGTGTGGTCTCAAAACTTAACAAGTGTGGTGTAGCATATATAGAACTAGTCTTCACACAGTGACTCCTCCTTGATGAAACTGACAAAAAAAAACCACAAAAAAAAACTGTCATGTTTCAGAGTGTGAGGCAGGAAAGCATGGACCCAGCTGTCAGTTTCACTGCGGACACTGTCTGTCAGGCAGCACGTGCAACGCCAGCACAGGGATATGTCCACAGGGCTGTGGCTCCGGATGGGACGGGCTGTTCTGCACTCAAGGTGAGGGGAGCTGGGGGGGGGGGGGGGGGGGGAGGGAGGGGGGAGGACACATGGAGAGATGGCAGAGTTCATTGTTTGTTTGTCCACATTCTCCACAGTGGTGGTCACATGGTATACCATCTTGTTGCCATTATCACCTTGACAGTGAGATTATGGCTCTTTGAGTGCCTTTTTTTTCTTTTCAGGATGAGAAAATTAGTTGCCTCCCATTGACTTTTTTCTTCATTTTGTTTCTTTCTTTTTTTCTTTTCTGTTCTGTTCTTTTCTTTCTTTGTTTTTTTTTCTTTTCTTTAAAAAAAAAGAATTCTAATACTGCCTTTAAAAGAAATCTGCTTGTCAACAGGTGGTTGTGTATACGAAGCCACAAAGAGAATAACAAAAGTACAAACGCACACCAACATGCAGACTCGTGAAGAAACGCATACATGTTTGTGCGCGCATGCATGCACGTGCAAACACACACACACACACACACACACACACACACACACATACACGCACACACACTCACACACACACACACACACACACACACACACACACACACACACACACACACACACCTCTCTCTCTCTCTCTCACACACACACACACACACACAAACACATATGCATGCACGATGATACACATAAACGCACGCCTGTGCGTGCACACACACACATGCATGCATGTTTACACGCACATGTACATGTACATACCCATGTGCACACACATACACACACACAATCATGCATGCACGCTCACATACACACACACACGCACGCATGCATCCACACGCACGCACACATGCACGCACACCTCAGTCTTGGATCTTTCTTTTGACAGAATGCCTTCCACACAACTACGGAGTGAACTGCCGTCAGGAGTGTCATCATTGTTTGACGTCATGTGACAGTCATACAGGAATGTGTGACGTCAACGGCTGCAGCGCGGGAAAAACGGGCGCGTTGTGCGTAGAGGGTAAGCATGACAGACAGAGCAATGAGAGCATCACTGATTTTTCATACGTACAGCGATTACCATAAAAGAAAAAAAAATATGTTGCAGATTTTAAGAGGACATGTTCTGAGAAAGATTTAACTGGACATGCAATACGAGTATGCATAGAAATAAATATTGGAAAAGAAAAAGTGATACAAAAAGATTTTAGAAGGACATGTTTTAAGCAGGTTGAACTGCACATATGATCCCTTTAAAACTACTTTCAAAGTGAGGTGTAGTAGGCGGAAATTGAAACAAATTTTCACAGAGAAATTATAATTACTCTGCCAGACAACTGGGACAAACAAATTCTAAGACAAGACATGACGCGTTTCGACCTCTTAGGTCTTCCTCAGGCAAGATGAACAACATTCAGGACAAAGAAAACAAAGAACAAACAATCGCTTATCTTCTTGAATTCGGTGAGCAATCACTTATTTTCTCAAATTCGACACAAGATGGATGTTCAACGCCCATCTTGAGCTGAATTTGAGAAGATAAGCTATTCAACATCCGGTCCATCTTGCGCCGAATTTAAGAGGATAAGTGATTCAGCATCCATCTTACACTGAATTTAAGAGGATAAGTGATTCAACGTTCATCTTGTGCCGAATTTAAGAGGATAAGTGACTCAGCATCCATCTTACACTGAATTTAAGAGGATAAGTGATTCAACGTTCATCTTACGCCAAATTTAAGAGGATAAGTGATTCAGCGGCCATCTTACACTGAATTTAAGAAGATAAGTGATTCAACGTTCATCTTACGCTGAATTAAAAAGGATAAGTGATTCAACGTCTATATCTTGTGCCGAATTTAAGAGGATAAGTGATTCAACGTCCATCTTGTGCCGAATTTAAGAGGATAAGTGATTCAACGTCCATCTTGTGCCGAATTTAAGAGGATAAGTGATTCAACGTCCATCTTGTGCCGAATTTAAGAGGATAAGTGACTCAGCATCCATCTTACACTGAATTTAAGAGGATAAGTGATTCAACGTTCATCTTACGCCAAATTTAAGAGGATAAGGGATTCAGCGTCCATCTTACACTGAATTTAAGAGGATAAGTGATTCAACGTTCATCTTACGCTGAATTAAAAAGGATAAGTGATTCAACCTCAATATCTTGTGCCGAATTTAAGAGGATAAGTGATTCAACGTCCATCTTGTGCCGAATTTAAGAGGATAAGTGATTCAACGTCCAAGATAAGTGATTCAACGTCCATCTTGTGCCGAATTTAAGAGGATAAGTGATTCAACGTCCATCTTGTGCCGAATTTAAGAGGATAAGTGATTCAACGTCCATCTTGTGCCGAATTTAAGAGGATAAGTGATTCAACATCCATCTTGTGCCGAATTTAAGAGGATAAGTGATTCAACGTCCATCTTGTGCCGAATTTAAGAGGATAAGTGATTCAACGTCCAACTTGTGCCGAATTTTATGAGGATAAGTGATTCAACGTCCATCTTGTGCCGAATTTAAGAGGACAAGTGATTCAGCGTCCATCTTGTGCCGAATTTAAGAGGATAAGTGATTCAACGTCCATCTTGTGCCGAATTTAAGAGGATAAGTGATTCAACGTCCATCTTGTGCCGAATTTAAGAGGATAAGTGATTCAACGTCCATCTTGTGCCGAATTTAAGAGGATAAGTGATTCAACGTCCATCTTGTGCTGAATTTAAGAGGACAAGTGATTCAACGTCCATCTTGTGCCGAATTTAAGAGGATAAGTGATTGAACATCCATCTTGTGCCGAATTTAAGAGGATAAGTGACTCAACGTCCATCTTGTGCTGAATTTAAGAGGATAAGTGATTCAACGTCCATCTTGTGCCGAATTTAAGAGGATAAGTGATTCAACGTCCATCTTGTGCCGAATTTAAGAGGATAAGTGACTCCACGTCCATCTTGTTCCGAATTTAAAAGGATAAGTGACTCAACGTCCATCTTGTGCCGAATTTAAGAGGATAAGTGATTCAACGTCCATCTTGTGCCGAATTTAAGAGGATAATTAAGTGACTCAACGTCCATCTTGTGCCGAATTTAAGAGGATAAGTGACTCAACGTCCATCTTGTGCCGAATTTAAGAGGATTAAGTGATTCAACGTCCATCTTGTGCCGAATTTAAGAGGATAAGTTATTCAACGTCCATCTTGTGCCGAATTTAAGAGGATAAGTGATTCAACGTCCATCTTGTGCCGAATTTAAGAGGATAAGTGATTCAACGTCCATCTTGTGCCGAATTTAAGAGGATAAGTGATTCAACGTCCATCTTGTGCCGAATTTAAGAGGATAAGTGACTCAACGTCCATCTTGTGCCGAATTTAAGAGGATAAGTGATTCAACGTCCATCTTGTGCCGAATTTAAGAGGATAAGTGACTCAACGTCCATCTTGTGCCGAATTTAAGAGGATAAGTGATTCAACGTCCATCTTGTGCCGAATTTAAGAGGATAAGTGACTCAACATCCATCTTGTGCCGAATTTAAGAGGATAAGTGACAAAACGTCCATCTTGTGCCGAATTTAAGAGGATAAGTGATTCAACGTCCATCTTGTGCCGAATTTAAGAGGATAAGTGACTCAACGTCCATCTTGTGCCGAATTTAAGAGGATAAGTGACTCAACGTCCATCTTGTGCCGAATTTAAGAGGATAAGTGATTCAACGTCCATCTTGTGCCGAATTTAAGAGGATAAGTGACTGAACGTCCATCTTGTGCCGAATTTAAAAGGATAAGTGACTCAACGTCCATCTTGTGCCGAATTTAAGAGGATAAGTGATTCAACGTCCATCTTGTGCCGAATTTAAGAGGATAAGTGATTCAACGTCCATCTTGTGGCGAATTTAAGAGGATAAGTGATTCAACGTCCATCTTGTGCCGAATTTAAGAGGATAAGTGATTCAACGTCCAACTTGTGCCGAATTTAAGAGGATAAGTGATTCAACGTCCATCTTGTGCCGAATTTAAGAGGATAAGTGATTCAACGTCCATCTTGTGCCGAATTTAAGAGGATAAGTGATTCAACGTCCATCTTGTGCCGAATTTAAGAGGATAAGTGATTCAACGTCCATCTTGTGCCGAATTTAAGAGGAAAAGTGATTCAACGTCCATCTTGTGCCGGATTTAAGAGGATAAGTGATTCAGCGTCCATCTTGTGCCGAATTTAAGAGGATAAGTGATTCAGCGTCCATCTTCTGCCGAATTTAAGAGGATAAGTGATTCAGCGTCCATCTTGTGCCGATTTAAGAGGATAAGTGATTCAACGTCCATCTTGTGCCGAATTTAAGAGGATAAGTGATTCAACGTCCATCTTGTGCCGAATTTAAGAGGATAGTGATTCAACGTCCATCTTGTGCCGAATTTAAGAGGATAAGTGATTCAGCGTCCATCTTGTGCCGAATTTAAGAGGATAAGTGAGTGCTCGTTCTTTGTTTTCGTTGTTGTTCACCTTGCCTCAAGAATACCCAAAAGGCGCCATGTTTTGTCTTGTAATCTGTTGGTCTCTGTTGCCTGGCGGATTAATTGTAATTTCTCTTTTATAAATCCTTAAAACTAGTAAAATATCCTCTTTCTCTCACTCTCTTTCTCTGTCTCTCTCTTTCTGTCTCTCCATCTCTCTCTTTTTCTCTCCATATCTCTCCCTCCCTCTCCTCTTTCACTTTCTCTCTCTCTCTCTATCCCTTCCTCCCCCCTCTCTATCTCTCACACCTCTCTCTTTCTCCATCCTCTCCCCCCCCCCCCCCCCCCCCCCCCCCCCCCCCCCCCCCCCCCTCTCTCTCTGTTCTTCCATGTCAGACTGCCAGGGGGGACACTATGGCATCAACTGCAGCCACATCTGCGGCCACTGCCTGCGGGAGGAGCAGTGGTGTGACGTCATCAGCGGCCAGTGCCCAGGTGCCCTGTGCCAGCCCGGATGGACCGGTCAGACCTGTGACAAAAGTGAGAACAACACACAGAACACAGAACAAAAGGGAAAGAGAGACAGACAGACAGAGAGAGGCAGAGACAGACAGACAGACAGTGAGCCACAGACAGAGAGAGAGAGAGAGAGAGGGAGAGACAGACAAACAGACAGTGAGCCACAGACAGAGAGAGAGAGGGAGAGACAGACAGACCAACAGAATGGAACACACAGCTTGCAAAAGCAGATAAACAAAACAAGTGAAGGGAGATAAACAAAACAAATGAAGGGAGATAAACAAAACAAATGAAGGGAGATAAACAAGACAAGTGAAGGGAGATGGACAAACAAGAGAGGAAAAACACCACCAGAGAAACAGAACAGAAGAGCCAAACAAATCTAAGAAAGGCACTGAAGATGAATTCACACAACACCTAAGAGTCAAGCAAATTGTACGAAACAAAACAACAAAGAAACGAGCGAAAATAGAAAGACTGAAAAATCCATAGAAATCTGAGGAAGGGATCGAAGACAAACGCGACAATTCTAAAACAAACAAACAAACAAGGCTGGCAAATTAGACGGAACAAAACAACCACTCGAATCGAGTGAAAGGAGAGTGGGGGGGGGGGGGGGGGGGGGGGGGGGGGGGGGGGGGGGGGGGATGAAACAGCGATTTTGACAAAATCCGAGAAAACTAAGAAAGGGAGATAATCACACCGAGAGCTGTGCGCGCATGCGCACGCACGTGAGAGAGAGACAGACAGAGAGAGGTAATGAGCACACAAAGTGAAACTGGACTACACAAAATGACCAAACAAAAGTAAGAAACGGTGATGAACAAACAAAACATCAACAAAGCAAGCAAATGAGTCAAAACAACCAAACCTAGGGAAAAGGGGTGAAAGCAAAACACAAAACAAGTACGCAAAAACAAACAAATAAAAAAAAAGAAATGATCCCACGTGCCGTTCAAACTCACATCCATCAACTCTGCAAACAGACATTCGAACTATGTGCCTACAGGCTATTCTTGGTTGCCAATACATGCAAACAATCAAAACTAATCTACCTTACCTGTTTACCTAGTTATCTACCGAAGAGCAGTTTACTGACTGAAAAACAAACAAACAAACAAAACTGCCGATGGCTACATCAAACACATGTGCATGCATCAGTGTAATAAAGTTATAAACTCCTTGGTCGTATTTTGGCACAATGGACTACTCCAAGCTAGTGACAAGAGTGTTCAACATTGACAACAACATCGCCCTCGCCCAAACACCTGACATCTTTCACAGTTTTTAACAACTGAGAGAATTCTTCTGATCAATTGAAAAAAAAAAAAGTATATACATACCAGCACTGTTGTATTACTTCCAGTCCCGTTTCACATAATCTTTGGTAGTATTATGAACAACATTGTACAGACCTTTTTCAGCATCTTCATTTGAAAGATGCTCTGTTGATGCTGGACTACCTTGAAGGCAGTGAGTTTATGGAGTATAGAAAAGCTTAACTTCAGGGCCTCTCCAGATAGGCAGAAGTCATCGTCGGGTAAAGAAGTGGATATGGACTCAGAGAATGTTAAGCGCTTGTCTGTATCTGCAATCAGTAAACTTGCTTCCAACATTATATCCCATGAATATAAACTTGAGGAAGTGGGCAATCTCAGTTTCCTTGGTTCCATAATCACAAAACAAGCAAACAAAAAGTGTGCAAAAGAAGCCAAACTTTGGTTATGAACTGTGTCTTGTGCCATGACAGCATCAAAACATACATTATGGATAAGCAGTGCTGCCAGTTTTAGTGTAAGGATTAAGTTATACAGATCGCAATGGTACTTCGTATTCTCCTCTATGTGTGAAACAAGGATACTGACAGTTAACATTGAGCAAATAATCTACGTTTTTGATAGCAGAGTTTGCAGGAGAGAAAGCCTTTCACACCTCACAAATAAAGTTATATGTTAAAGCAGAATGCCAGGGAATAAATTGAAATATACTCTCAAGCAAAAGGAAGCCCTATCTGCAATCTTCAAGCATTTGATACTTGTGCGGTATAGACATGCGTGATTCTAAACCTTTATGACTTCGAATCGTAGAAATCTGGTGTGGAGCATCCCTCCGAATGCCCCTATAGACCACATTCAGACAGGGAATGAGAAAACCTCTCATGCACATGTTAATTAATCCCTTCATGATAAACATACGAAATGGATATCGCACCAGAACACCTTTCTTAGCCTATGCACTTCAACAGAATTCGCATGAACAGATTATTGAAGTTTTAGTTTTATTTTTGACATCTTGAATGACTTTTAAACGGGGAATGTCTCCTTGTTTATCCTGTGTCCTCTGTTGTCACTTCTGCCAGGCGATTTGGTGTCGTGAGCCGTATTCGTGTGGAGTTATGGGCGTCTATTTATTTCGTCATGGGTGCAAGAGTTACCCTACTTGTTCGTTAATTACTTTCCTTTCATTATTTGTTACATTTATTTTTTTAGCTGAGATAGAGGTTTGAGGGTGATCTGCCGCTGTAGATGTTCCAGTTGAACTGACCAGCCCCCCTGTTGTGCAGCCTGCCAGCCCAGAATGTACGGGGTGAACTGTTCCGAGGTGTGTGGGTCCTGTGAAGGCAGCGATGTGTGTGTATCCCATCACTGGGATCTGCCCCAGAGGCTGTGGAGATGGCTACCATGGCGACATGTGCAAGACGTGTGAGTTCTGTAGTGTTCATGGGGTACAAATACTCCAGGTGTTTGTTTTTGTCAGGGGGAGGGGGGGGGGGGTAGCTTTATTTCTTTTTACTTTTTCTTTTCTAAGTGCTACATTCTAATGTCAAGAACTTTTTTATGTCCTTGTCATAGTGAATGGACAAACGAACGAAAAACAAATTCCATTTGAACAGGGTAATGGATTAAGCGTTTTTTGGGTGTTTTTTTTAACCATTCAGCCCTGGACAAGAACAAAAAGATGTAGTAAAAAACAAAATCAAACAATATACCTGGGGGAAAAAGCAACAATCAGTGCATGAGTACATTTGAAGTATAAAGAAAAAACAAATGAACAGAGAGAGAGAGAGAGACCAACCGACTGGCAGGGTTAAAGGCGGAGAAGGACTATGAGGCAAAATGGATAAACACACTCGCGCGCCTGAGAGCGTAGAATACAGTAGGGAAAAAACAACAATGCATTTAATGACACAGGATGATTAATGATTAGTGAATTTTGGTGTAGAGTGGAGCGGAATTTGAAACATTTATCAGATATTTGTGCATGCGTGTGTGTGTGTGTGCGCACGTTTTTGTGTGCATTGTTATGAGACGGTGTGTGTGTGTGTGTGTGTGTGTGTGTGTGTGTGTGTATGTATGTGCGTAAGTGTGTGTCAATATGCACTCTTGATTGATTGCAGGTGCATGGTACTCATTGCAATATTTATCTTCTTCTTGGTTTCATTTATGTTTTCTTTAATTTTTTCTGTATCTGTAAGCGCTTAGGGCTTAAGTAAGATTAAGCACCATAAATAATCATTACTATTATTATCATTATATTTGTAAAAAAAAAAAAAGCCTCTGAATTGAGAATGATCAATACATTTTTGGATGCTGTGGAGTCAAATCTGAGACATTCATTAGATATACGTAAACTTGATTTGAATTTTTTAAGGTTTGGTTCTTTTTTTTTTTTTAGTTCTGAAGATACAGCTTTACATTTTGTATTTTTAGGATAGCGCATGATAAGTATTTTCAAATTTTCCTTAAAGGGGGTAGCGAACACTGTATTGACTACAGACAATTTCAGTGTCGGATCTTGATCTTCCGCATGCACAGACATGTGACTAGTAAGATGAGGAGGACAGTGAGGTAGTAGCAGGCCTGCACAAAATGAATCACCCTGGGAGATCATGAAACAAAAAAATCCTCACTTGACCCACATGGCATAGCTAAGATTCGAACCTTGTACCTTCCGAGACATAGAATACTTGCTTTTCAGGCCTTTCAGCAACTTAACATCTGTGCAAAACGTATCGGTGGAGATGGGTTGAGTGTTGACATATTCCACAACCTGTCAGTTCAGATGGTGAAAAAAATGAAGTGTCACCACATTTCTAAGCGTTGTTATAGAAATCTTCTCCGAGAGATTTTGAATGTGTTTTCCATGAGGAGGGAACTGACTTTGATGTGGTGAAAAAAATGGTGACACTTCATTTTTTTCACCACATCAAAGTCAGTTCCCTCCTCATGGAAAACACATTCAAAATCTCTCGGAGAAGATTTCTATAACAACGCTTAGAATTGTGGTGACGTATACAAAAGCTGTGGGTGAGAATTGTTTCTGTAATGGTACACGCAAAGCCCCTCAGATCAAGTGAATTCTGTGGCAACGTACCCAAAAAGTGTTTGTGGACATGGTTTTATGACGAATTGAACACAAATATAAGGTAATGTTTCTCCTATTACATGCCTGAAACATATACACTCAAATGGTTTCTGTGATGAAATATTCATAACCTGTATAAATGACCTGAAATCATTCCAATAGTAGTAAGTGTAACATATATTAATTCTGATAGTTTTTATAGTAACAGATTAAAAAAACCCGACAGTAGATGTGGTTCATTTTTATGGTCAGAGCTAATTTAGCAGGTCAAGATGAATTTAAGGCAACATGTATGAAATCTGTAAATTGACATGGATTCTTTCACTTGTAGAATCTGTAAGCTGGTACACCTGCTACGTTTGTTCATGGTGCAATAGTAGCGCCATAACTTGTGGGCAAGAAGGTTGCCAATTTAAAACCCATCGAAGAATATAAAATTTGCATGTGGGATTTTCAGCCTGGCAGGCTCAATCCTATTTAGAGCTGTCATTTGGGCTCGCCAAATTCCTGAATGACACCATAAATTGTTTCTATACCCATATGTGTGGGATGAACATCTGTTAACAATCACACAGACACTAAATGCACAGGTCACATAAGAACTGCACACGTTGCTACATTATCCAATTCACAGGCATATAAGCACGAACCTATACCCTATTCACTCTCAAGCTGCTAATGCTCCGTCATGTTTCAGTGACCATTTTCCTAGACACAACAAGCGAGACGTCCATCGCTCTGATCGCCTCGATCATGACCATGGCCCTGTTGGTTCTGGTCATTGTCTGTGTCTGTCTGGCCCTCAAATGGCGCCGGACCAGTACATTGTGGAGAAACCTGCCACGCTTTGAAGTTCCGGTCTGGTCATCGCATGTTGCAGTCTTGTTGAGGATTTCTGTTCTGTTTTTGGTTGTTGTTTGTTTTTTGTTTTTCTTTTAAAATTGCAAATCTTCAGAACATCCTCCAGATAGTTTTTATTTGTGAGAAAGATCAGCAGTCAAGAATCATTTTTATGCCGCAGTTTTGGCTGTAACCGGTATGTCATTAGTACATGACCACAATCATAATATCTGTGTTTTGTTCCTCGAGACAGATTGCCTCCAGGCTGTAAATACGTTTTGACGCACACATTACTATCTCTTTTTTTTTTCTTGTGTGTGTGTGTGCGTGTGCGTGCATGCGAGTGTGTAAGTTTGGGCACGCACACCATACTCTCTGGTGTGTGTGTGTGTTTTTGTGTGTGGTGTGTGTGTGTGTGTTGTGTGTGTGTGTGCATGCATATACATGTCCCATTCCATGTTTCGCAGTGGACTTTCTTATCCTACATCAATGGCGCCGACTCACCGCTATCATTCTCAGAAAAATCTCTATGCCTTGGAAAAAAACAGATTGCAGATGAATACATTCTCCTATCAGAATTCAGGCTAATTACCCAAACACCCTTCATCAATACTGACCAAGTGACCTGTAAAATTCATACTTGATGTGAATCATGATTTGTTCACATGTGTATCCATCATCATGTCTTGTTTGTGTCATTTTGTTTAATTAAGGAATCAGAAATGGTGGCTAGGTCATTAAGTGATTTATAAAGCTGCTTTCTAAATTTTAGTGTTTTCCTGTCCTGTACATACGTTCGTGCACAAGTGTTTTATCAGGAAGAGAAGTCATCAAAAGAATATCTTGTCATGTTTTCCAAGTCATCTCCCAGTATCACCTTGTATCCCACTAGATACTACTGGAATATCATGTTGTACATAAACCTGTATTCCAGTGAGTGGAATCAACTAATGCTTACATATGTAATGCAGTTCTTGGTTTCTGAACACAATGTACATATTTGCCAATAACCGTTTAAAATAAATTTCATTTTGCGAAAAAAAAGGATGCAGTCTCTGATTCAATGGTCTTTTAATCCACACATGCTAAACAAACAAACAAAACAAAACAGTCAATAAAAAATAATTGATTATGTGGAGAAGTTTTGATGCTGTGATAAAGATATTGTTATTTGATGATCTTACAAGACGGACTTCATTCTCAACATGGAGATCTTATCTGAAACCCAAAATGCTTTGTGTGTGTGTGTGTGTGTGTGTGTGTGTGTGTGTGTGTGTGTGTGTGTGTGTGTGTGTGGTGTGAGGGAGAGAGAGAGAGAGTGTATGTGTGTGCGAGAGAGGAGAGAGTGTGTGTGTGTGTGTATGCATGCATGCGTGCGCATGTGTGTCACATGTATGTGTGCATGCACACATGCGCTCATGTATGCCTATCAGATACATTGTATTACTTTCACATTTAAGAAAACGCCATGCTGCAAGAAACCATCAAATAATAGTAAGATGCACAATGCACACCGACATGCACAAAATGCAATCCAAAACAAAAACTCGACTTTAATGAGCAAAGGAATATGATACGCTTTGAGGATTCAACGCCATGAAAAAAATTCAACACACTGAAAATTGAAAACCAAAGAGCAACACAATGAATTACAAAAAGCAGTTACAACATCAACCAATCGTAAATGGACGCAAGACGAGCTGAAACCATATCAACCAGTTCCAGAAGAATGCACAGAGAAAGCTGGAAAGACTGTTCCGCACAAACCATGAGTAAAGTTTCAATGTGACTAGAATGCCATTGCAAAGTCCTCTACATCAATACTTTTCTGGTGCCAACACAGAGCTTTGTGAAAAACGTGACAAGTAGTCTGGACAAGAACCAACCAATGGGCAAAACAAATTCATTGTTGTGTTCTCATTTTTCATCAGTTAGTTTGTATTACATCTTGGATGCGAGTCAAAATCACAATGGAAGATAACATGGAGATTTAAACACACCTGTTCATGCGTATATACAATGCTAATTCAAAGTGTACAGTATCAAAACTTTGCACTGGATGATGTCAGTGTCCTCAATCAGGAAAGAGTTGTATGTTTCTCTTTTCTGAATTGTAGAATTTTTGTCTTTTATCATTTAAGTGTAACAAGAGCACAAAAACAAAGAATAGAAATGAATGAAAATAAAGACTGTAAGTCAAACTTGTCAACAAGGGACACAATATTTGACTTATAAAATATTTTTCGCCTTAAAGGTGTTTACACTATATTCCTCCTGATAATCTCGGCAGCTACTTCTGTTTTATTTATTATTTCATAAATAAAACAGTCTCTATACGTGTCTGCTTTCCCTGGTATTCATGGCACTGCCCCCCCCCCCCCCCCCCCCCCCCCAATGTATTATTTCCTTACCTTCTGTACCCATTAACACTATCAACACAGACCCTCATTCTGCTCTGTGTGCCCAGTTAGCACTGCAGTCACAGCACTGAAATCCCCCCAGGACACCTGATTTTGACCATTTTTCAATTAGTTTTCCTTAAAAGTCTAAATCTGACGGTGACTTTATTTTTGTACAGTAAAACAGAGCTTTCTTTCATCTTCTTGATGGTAAATGTTTTAAAAGTCAAAATAATTATTTTGTTATTGTTTGACTGAGTTGAAAACGACATACTTTGAACAAGGAGCACTCATTCCATGCTTGAGGACACCACGGGTCGGTTGCTTTCTCTTCAAATTAACCAATGAAATCGACTGTCAGTAGCCTGCTAACTGGTATAATATGGGAAGGAGTGTATTTGTATGTTGACACCGCTGGCTAAAAATTCTCCAGGAAATTCAGTCATATCTTTTTTAGAAGACCGTCACTACAATTCTCGCGACGTGTCCTAAGTGACAGATCGCTTGCCGCGAGTATTTTCGCCCCATGTCACCGGTGGTAAGTCAGGCACAGCGATCATTCTCATGATGCATCAATAAAGCTAAAACAGGAGGTGGTAGTGACCCCCCCTGTGGAAATATTGTGTCATCCCTTCAATGCCTCAAGTGGACAGTAGTTGTGAAATTTTGTCTACGTAAGTATATCATTCAGTCCTAATAGAGGACAAAAGTGATGATAACGATTTTTAAAAAAAAGCTTCAACATTCCTAAATCTATTATCATGAGAGTTAGCATGTATGCAATCTTTTTGTCAATACCTGCTGCGACAGTGACCAGCACAATATGTCGGTTATCACATCGCTGAAACCTAAGTTCTCGTACAGAGTACACACTGTGATTTTTATTTCAGCTTTTTTATAGCTGCCAACCACACAAAGCCTTTTCCGGTTTATCACAACATTGGGTGAAAAATTTTTCTTGAAATACAAACAAACAATAAACACAAAAATCTTGTACAAAATACACATGCACTTAGAACAAAATCATAACATGACAAGAGTAGGGTTTTTTTTTCTTCATTATCATTATTATGATAAGCAAGAATTTCTTAAAACAAAGACTTGTGAATAGGCTTTGAGGGCAAAAAGACAGTGGACACCAGTACAACAACAGAGAAAACAAAGGCAGAGTTGAAAGAGTAACAGAAAAGGGGACATCATCACCACAGAATGTTCAGAAGGCACAGATACTGTGGGTATACAGAAAGACCCCAGCATCCCCACAGCGAAATCATGGCAGCCAATCTATTGACTGCCTTATTGCCTAAATTGTTAAGCATTTGTATATTCCTTAGATTTTATATTAGTATTTTTTCACACCTTTATTATCATCATTACTATTATTACGATTGTCATCATTGTTTATTAGCAGTAGTACTATTATTACAACTCTTTATCGATGTCTCAGATTTTACTTTACTTTTCTTTCCCATTCTCTATATCATCATTATTGTAACTCTTCTTCTGTTATTGTTATCATCATCATCATTGTGATAACATTTTAATACCATTATTATTTCTGTTTAAATGATTAGTATTGAAATCTTTACCCTCTCCCCTCCAATACCTTCCTTCTCTTCAGTTCCACTTATAGTATAAATTCTTCATCCATGCCATAGTTTGAACCAAATCAAAGAGAGAGGGTTTTTTTTTCTCGTTATGTTTGGTACTTTGTTCTCACTGTTTTGAATGTTACTTGTCCTGGCTGAAGAAGATCCAATAGGTCAAAACGCATTGTGTCTGTTTTGTAATGTGTCTGTTCCTTTGTTTGGCAGCTCAGTAATTCTATTGTTGCTTTTGTGTCTTAATACTATTGTGACCGACACTGCGACTGTCCTGTTCCTGCCAGCCCGAGTCTTCCTCTAGCAGCCCAAAATATAGTGCAATCAACACCAAGTGTGGTGTATTTAATGAAAAATAGATGCTGGGTTTAGTGGTGGTATTCATAACTTGACTGCCTGATCTTAAGTCCGAGATGAGCATCGAACATCCCTGGCCCTACCAGTCAGTCTGTCCACTTGTACTGGCTATCGAAGTAAAATCCCACACTGATGTAGTTTCTACATGACCTTCTTCATCACTTTCAGTACTACTGTCAGTTTTTTGAGGTGAAAACGACTCATCAGAACCCCTGTCGGCAAGATCTAGCAGACGAAGAATTTCTTCTCTTGACATCAAGCCTTTTCAATCCATTTTTATTTCAAAATCGCACCCTTAATAAAATCGCATTTACAAACTTCACATTCCCAAACAGGACTACTCATATTTAAGGGAAGCAAATCAATTGTCACCAAATGTACCTATGGTTAACGAAAACATCAGTTTTGTACCTTAAATGACTGCTATGAATGGTTAAAGAAAACATCAGTTTTGTACCTTAAATGACTGCTACGAGTAGAGTATACACATAGTTAGTCACGGGAGCGTTAAAGCAAACAAGACTAGATTGGGAGGAAGTTGCTAGCCAATTCACTTCATTTTTATGCCCTACAGTTAAAAAAATAATGAACAAAAAGAAAAGAAAAAGAAAATACCCAACAATCAAATGCACAAACATGATATATGCTTAGAATTATGCGATCACAAAGAACACCATGCGCTTGTGACCAAGCTAAAGCAAAATGAGATCAGTAGTTTGCGAAAAGGTGAAAAGAAGAGGATTTATGTCAGTATTACATCTATGTAAACGTCTAATTTTCAATGTGAAAAGTAGCATTACATCTGACAGATAAACCTTGATAACATACCCTGACTTGGTTGTGAAAACAACAACACTGACAAAACTGTCCCACAAATTTCAAAGAAATAATGTGAAAACTCAATTCTACTAAACACACTCAATTACTCTCTCTTTAATGAAAAAAGAAAGTACAATTGTACCAAAATGAAAAAGAAGTAAAAATAAGCATTTTATCTTCATAATTTTGTGATTAGATTTCATGAATTTGAATTATGGCCTATATCTGGACGAGAAGAGTAGTGCCACTTTGATTATTTGCCTCCGTTACAACCGATACCAAATAGAGAAGAGTAGCGTCCCTTTGGTTCTTTGCCTCGGTTACGACATCCCCCTTCCCCACCATCCACCCTCTCCCCTCTTTTTCTCATTGAAATATTTTGGGATGTGAGAAGGATTTTGGGAGAAGTGAAGACACACAATAAAGTTTGCATCGGAGTCACATACACACACACAGACACAAACTGCCACTTACTAAACCCAGTTATCAATGATAACACAGACTGCCCCCATCTTTTCTGTGTCCATTTTCTCTGCAACAGTCTCTCAGATCAGACATACAAGATGTTGAAGTCACAGGTACATACGTGGCTGAATCATAAACAGATTTCCATGCTTTAGTCTCGACAAGATTCCTGTGCAACATGAATGACAAAAACAATGATACAATCAAACAGCGAGTCAAATCCAAAAGAATGGCCAGTCATGTGAACATAGAGAGAACAACATGTTAACAATGACAACAAAATCTATATCAAATACTGATATTGCATTTGTGAGCATAGTTTTAATTCTTGATGATCGTGAATTATGTCTTCCTGTTCTACCAATGTGCTATCAAAGAATTTCCTGACACAATACATCTTTCTTGCAAAATACAAAAGTTCCTTTCCTCTTTTTCAAAATGAATAATTATGATGCGTTCATAATGTAACTGTAAGTGCCAGTTTATTGCCCTTGATATATCATGACCTGAATAACCAAATAATGAAACCATTTTTATCTAACATTATTACTCTACCTCCAAACACACATGTTCGTGCATGCACGCACGCACACACACACACACACACACACACACACACACACATAAATGGATGTACATATGCATACATAGAAACCATTTCATAAACTGTCTTTTAACCTGATCTCGACTTAAAGATTGAGATATGATACAGGCTGAGAAGTTGCAGTATATTTCTATGAAACCAACATCAGTAATAATTACTGAAACATCTCAGAAAGAAAAATGTTCGCAGTAGCTGTTTCTCTGATGAAAACGCTCCACTGAATTTTATTTTCTGCTGTTCTATTTCTTTGTAAAAGCAACACTGAATCCTATTCCACCATAGAAACAACACAGAAGTCTGAAGAAAAAAAAAAGAGAAATTCTTATGGATCTAAACAAAATCTGGAATCAGTCACAAGAACTTGGTAGTAATACTTATATCACAGATGACTAGATGAAAAAAATGATTGTGAAGTGCAAGACAGATCAATGCAGACATCAATTTTGAGCCATTCAAAGGAGGATCACTGAGAAGATGACAACAGCCAACCCCTGGGTACTTGCACACAGCTCTCTGTAATAAAAGGTCTGATTCATGTGTGTGTTTGTGTGCGCGCACATGCGAGTGTATGCATGCAAGCACATGTATAAAAATGAACTGGAATGTGAATATGATCTAAAACTACTCGACATATATTATTTGCTAGCAAAACTGTTAACTCATTATACTGTAAACACAACTTGAAGCGGCAAGTGCAGTAGATTAACATCACTTATTAATTAACTAACACACACCATACAGGTCAGATTACAAACATAACCTTGATCACTCAAGGGCAAGTCACAGACGCCTATTACAAAGCAAAGCCTCCACAAAATCGGTTGACTTTTTCTGGATTCCGTCACCTGCTTGCAATGTTGACCTGCCAGGTAACGGAGGATGATTGGTGCTGTTGCCACAGCCCCTGGCTGTCAGTGACCTTGACCCTGCAGAGTGCTGACATGAGGATGGTGGTGGCAGATGCAAGGGCTAGACTGGAGGACTTCTGAGTGACCTTGCCCTTTGATCAAGGATACAAGTACCCCTGAACTCCCGGAAACCATGTAGTCCCTACAAGGTGTCTTTCAACGGAATAGAAAACAAAACAAAAATTAAAAAAACATGGCTCTGAAAAAAAATCATGGCTTTTTTTTTTAACAAGATGTTGATCCAAAACAGGACTTGACTTTGAGCCAAGATCAAGATGAAGACGAATCTTTTACAAGCCAGTATCTGTCCTAGATACATTTACATCTGTTAAAGACTTTGTAAGAAGCTGCCATCTACGTGCCAAAGAGATTTATGATCATGCTGTGACAAAGAGCCCTAACATTGGAGAAACCAATGTGTCTGTAGCAAACTTTTATTACATTTTTGCCATCTGATGCTAGGCCAAAGTCAAAATAACCAATACAACAGAAACTGAAATCAGGCATCTACTGGTTTCAGATAACATCAAAATCAGTTAAACAGTTTGTCAGACATTGATGTTTACAGAAAGATGGAAAGACATTTCTATCACTTGCTTGCACACAATTCTTTTGAAACATCTTCAAATGTAGACAAAGACACTGCTTAACAATGTTCTTATTCACGAAAAGCAAATATTACAAGATGAAAAACACAATGGAAAACACAAAGCGACTAATTCATCATAATGACTGATCAAACGATGGCAGAGAAAGGTCATCAGCAGAGTGGCTGGCTTCAATAGAGGACAGGTTGGTTTCAAACAAAGACCCAGTTTCCGAAGCCAGACTACTGGTTGCATGAGCACCAAGGGACACATCATCATTGGACTGTCCACTGCTGGTGTTGTGCACCTCCAACGATGTGTTCTCCCCTGTTGAAAGTCGTCGAGGAATCAAGTCCCTGAGCGAAAGGAAATCCGTCATCTGCTTGCCTGTGGACATGCCTGGCAACAGAGGATGACCGTTGCTGTTGCTACGGCCCTGGCTGCCGTCAGTGACCTTGACCCTGCTGAGTGCTGACTTGAGTGGATGGTGGAGGTAGATGTGTGATGAGATCGCGTGCCTTGGCTCTGTAGCAGAACCTGGCGTTGAAGGTTTACGTCTGGAGCGTGCTTCCTCCAGTGCTGCAGCCCTTCAGGGCCCAACTGCTGGCGCAGGACCAGGACACACTGCGTCTGCAGGCGGCCGACAGTACCTGTTGACCAGATGGATGACACTTGTCCTGTTTACCTGTTGGTCATACCTTAAGGGAACACCTTATTTTCCATGGTTTGGATTCTTCTTTCCAGATCTGTCTTCCATTCTTACAGGAAGATGGAATATATCAATGCACAAGGGAGCCTAACCTTGTGTTTCATGGAGCTGTTCTTGTCCTTCCATACAGGTTTCAGTCTGAACAGCACTGTGGCTGTCTTCCCTGCCCTTCAGAGGACTTCTGGTTTGGATCTGTTCATGATGGACCCAAGGTAAATGAATTCTGGACCCGATTCTAGCTTCCGACCATGGACAAATATCTTAGTACTGATGGTGGAGTTGGATGAAACATCAACCAATATATTACTTCATATAAATAAAGGGAAAAGGTGGCAAAAGGAGTACCTGGAGAGGGGATGTCCAATGCATATTACTTCATAGAAATGGAAATGAGTAACCCACAATGTGTTCATGCTTTGTGGATAGTTTATAATCGTCTAGCTTACTGAATGGATTCTGGAGCTGCCATTTAATCCGGTTCTGCACCAAAATCTTTTTTTTTTTGTGGGGGGGGGTTCATCCTTGGAGCAAAGTCCATCTTTCCACCATGTTTGAAACTGGATACATATTGGAACATAACCTTGTTAGTTACCAAAAACTGGAGCTGTATTAAATCTATGCAAATGCCATGAAGGAGAAAACACTAAAAGAAAAAAAAAAAAAGAAAAACAGAAAGGGTGCAGACAAACTATGGCAACATCCTTTTCCTATCAGAGAAAACAAAAGAAAATTCACGCATGTATAGAAATCTGTTATGATACTGTGGGGCTATCACAAAAAGAGAGAGAGACAGAGACAAAGATAGATGTGCAAAGGCAGAGAAAGGTGGGAACAAGAGAGAGAAATGAAAATTCAAGTACTAAGATTTACTTCAACGGAACCAGCGCAAAGTTATGTTGAAGGTTAGAGAACTGATGAATAGAAAAAGGAAACACTTTCACACATACTGAATGTAATCACATTTCATCCGCTACATTTATTTCTGTTTAGTCAACCCCCTTATGTTCTGGTGAGAGAACAGTTAAAAACTACAATGGAAATCTGAATTTTGATAGACATAATATAATTAGTGACATATATACACACTGATTTTGATAGGCATAATATGATTAGTGACATAGATACACATTAATTCAGAACTTACTTTTCTTCATCTTCACCCACTCTCTTATGGCCGAGTCATCCATTTCTTCCAAAAGCATCATGGGGGATTTGCCCTGAAGATTTGGCAGATCAAGACTGGTCCCTCGTCTCAACAGTCGCACAGCTGCCAGGTGGCCTCCCTTGGCGGCCAAATGGAGTGGAGTGTTTCCCCATCTATCCTGTTAATTTCAAACGGAGAAAGAAAAAAAAAAAAAGACGTGATCCACTTACACCAGCAACTATCTTTTATGTCTGTCCATTTCATCCTCTTAAAAAAAAAAATAAAAAAAAAAGTTCCCCTTCCCTCTCCTACCTCCGCTCGCACACACACAAACACACACACAATTACACACACGAACACACACACACAATTACACACACGAACACACACACACACACACACACAGTGACAAACAGTAACGGGTATGGAGAAGGATTAATCAGCAAGAAGGGAGGAACAGTAGGAACCACGGTAATTCCTCCAGTCTTCTCAGGCATCCATACCAGCCCTGGCATTCTAGCAATAAGAATGTCTTTCCTGTCAACCAGGCTGATGATTGTTTGAAGCTGAATATAACACTCTTCCATCTCACCACATCACAGTCTGATATGGAGGTGTAAATTTGCACAACCCTGATGCTGAATGGTTCCACTTGCAGGCCAAAGGTTATGATCCTGATTTGAACAGGACAGCATGCCAGGAAAGCATTACTGTGTACTGAAAACCCCCACTTCATGTACACGTTTATCTTCTTCTCCTCTGTAGCTCAGGACATGCCCATCTTCTTTCTGTACTATGTTACTCTTTCATATATCTATGTGTGTGTGTGTGTACTCTCTGTGTGTGTGTGTGTGTGTGTGTGTGTGTGTGTGTGTGTGTGTGTGTGTGTGTGTGTGTGAGAGAGAGAGAGAGAGAGAGAGAGAGAGAGAGAGAGAGAGGGAGGAAAGGGGACGATACTAAGAGTTTACAATCTTCCATATAATTATATCTTTGCAGAGAAATGTGTCAGGAGCACCTGTCCATGCTATGAGTCTTCCAACCTGCCTGAGTGCTTCCATGTTCCAGGAGGTGAACTGGGTAATACTTCTTCCACAGTTGCTTTGTGGTTTCCCCTGGAGCACACTTCCACAGTTGCTTTGGGGTTTCCCCCAGAGGCACACTTCCACAGTTGCTCTGCGGTTCCCCCAGAGGCACACTTCCACAGTTGCTCTGTGGTTTCCCCCAGAGGCACACTTCCACAGTTGCTCTGTGGTTTCCCCCAGAGGCACACTTCCACAGTTGCTTTGTGGTTTCCCCCAGAGGCACACTTCCACAGTTGCTCTGTGGTTTCCCCCAGAGGCACACTTCCACAGTTGCTCTGTGGTTTCCCCCAGAGGCACACTTCCACAGTTGCTTTGTGGTTTCCCCAGAGGCACACTTCCACAGTTGCTCTGCGGTTCCCCCAGAGGCACACTTCCACAGTTGCTTTGTGGTTTCCCCCAGAGGCACACTTCCACAGTTGCTTTGTGGTTTCCCCAGAGGCACACTTCCACAGTTGCTTTGTGGTTTCCCCCAGAGGCACACTTCCACAGTTGCTCTGTGGTTTCCCCCAGAGGCACACTTCCACAGTTGCTCTGTGGTTTCCCCCAGAGGCACACTTCCACAGTTGCTCTGCGGTTCCCCAGAGGCACACTTCCACAGTTGCTCTGTGGTTTCTCCCAGAGGCACACTTCCACAGTTGCTTTGTGGTTTCCCCCAGAGGCACACTTCCACAGTTGCTCTGTGGTTTCCCCAGAGGCACACTTCCACAGTTGCTCTGCGGTTCCCCCAGAGGCACACTTCCAGTTGCTCTGTGGTTTCCCCAGAGGCACACTTCCACAGTTGCTCTGCGGTTCCCCCAGAGGCACACTTCCACAGTTGCTCTGTGGTTTCCCCCAGAGGCACACTTCCACAGTTGCTCTGTGGTTTCCCCCAGAGGCACACTTCCACAGTTGCTCTGTGGTTTCCCCAGAGGCACACTTCCACAGTTGCTCTGTGGTTTCCCCCAGAGGCACACTTCCACAGTTGCTCTGCGGTTCCCCCAGAGGCACACTTCCACAGTTGCTCTGTGGTTTCTCCCAGAGGCACACTTCCACAGTTGCTCTGCGGTTCCCCAGAGGCATACTTGTTTCTGTTTGCCCTGGCCGAGGTGATGGATAGTGCAGTCTTTGTCAACCCGCACTGCGACCAATCCTGTATCATCTCTGTGTTCTTTCAGACATGCCCTGTCTCCGACAGGTCAAAGGTCGCAGTGCCCACTCCTTTTCTTTTTGGTTTTGCTCCCCACATGCAGCAGGTAGTATTGGGAGTTACCAGTCACAGAGGAGAATCTCTGACCCGACTTGGTATTCTATGGGATCAAATGGCCATTGACTATCAAGTACAAATACTACAATTCCACAAGGACGCGGAATGAGGAAAAGAAGTTCCCCGAAGATGGAGTATGGCTGCCTTAATGGCGGGATAAAAAAAAGGTCAAACACACAAAACTCCACTGCCTGTCTATACAGGCAGTGTCTGCAGGAGTACCAGCCTGCGTACACAGAAAGAAAGAAAGACAGAAGGAAAAGAAGGACAGACAAAGAAAGTGAGACAGTCACACTAAGAAAGTGATAAAATCTTCATACCCTTTGGCTCAACATCAGAGGGCGGAAGGAAAGAAGACGGACGGTGCTTAGTTACCTGCAAATTCACATCAGCACCATGACGTAACAGGCAGCGGAGCATATCAGTATTACCGGTGTCCGCCACGTCATGGGCGATGGTTCGTAAGGTGCTGGTGGCTGCACGTCGACCTTTGTCCTGCATGTTTGGGTTGGCCCCTGCCTTCAGCAGCACCTCAGCCACATCTGTGTTATTTACCGACATCACCTGCGAGAGAGAGAGAGAGAGAGAGAGAGAGAGAGAGAGAGAGAGAGAGAGAGAGAAGTAAAGATATAATATTGCTTACAGCCCAGCCAACCACGAAGGGCTGTCACTGTGTTGAGGTCAACTCAGACATCACCTGCAAAGTGCACAATTATTTATTTTTTGTGTACACCTGGACATTTTTATGAAGCACTGTGTCTATGTCTGCGCTTATGTGCATGTGTGCATATGCAGTGCATAAGGAATATACAGTATTTCCCTTTTGAATTACAATTATATACATGAACAACTTTGGCACATAAATACTCCTTTCCTTTTTTCTTAAGCATTCTTAATATCGATGTTATAATTATTGGTTTCATTCAGTATCATTGGAATGAAAGAAGATGACTTTGTCATTTAACTACTTAGAGTATTTTAAAATCAATTTCATAACTCCACTAAACAAGCAGTATAAGAGAACAACCGTCAAGAGTTAAACAATGACTGATCTTTATTGAGATTCCTACTACACTAATTTTTAAGTTACACTTTGATTTCAACTGAAACAAGGATAATTTAAGAAAAATCGAATGAAAATCATGAATGGAGCATGTCTTAAAAATCATCACAAGACAGTAGTCTACTTGGAAAAAAGAAAGACCTGCATCATCATATCTAACATGTTTTTGGCATGAAATATTCCAGCCATACCAAGTGGGGCATTCCACACAGCTGTGGCATGGTTTCTGTGGATTAACTGAACAGGGCTCCCCATGACGTGCAAGCTGGCCTTTTCAAATTATGCACTTGGCGTACATAATCACAGCAGATCAAAATTTGATGCACGAGACTGTCACGGACAAAAATGAAACAACCCAACTCGTGGAGTCGCCAGCCAATTTGTTCGGACATAAGCTTCAACTCAAACATTCTAGGCGCCAGATAGACGGGCCCATGGGTCGGGTCCAGCCAATTAAGCTTAGCGGAGAGGCTTCACGGAGACGGTACGGTCCACCCAGACAGACTAAGCTGTTTGACCGACGCCTCGATGTCTGCCGGACGCATCTCAGTGCCTGGGCCGGACTCATCTAGCCAATTTTACACTGACCAGTGCCCACACGTTAAGCCACACGGCGCCAGTTAAGTAGGAAAGGGGGGAAGGTAGTGCGTGGTGGGGGGTGAAATCTAGCTAATCAATTAAATGACCAATTGACCACCACAGAGAGTAAGGCGTGTAGGCGTGACTGTCATGATTTGAATATCCAATGGAATTAGAGGGAGATAACTTCGGGTATCAGGCGGTAAAAATACTGACCAATGGTACTGGCCCTTGGACACGGAGTGAGGGCATAAAGTAATGCGTGAGTGAGAGAGAGGGGGGAACGAAAAAAACGAACAGACAGAGAGAGAGAGGAAGAAGTTCGGGGGAGTAGGCTCTCGCCTACAGGAAGGCAGGGAGATGAGAACGAACAGAGAGACAGAGAGAGAGAGAGAGGTTCTGAGGTGTAGTCTCTGCAGGAGAAAGGCAGAGAGATGAGAGGAGTGAAGTTTGAGCATTAGCACCAGATATAGTCTGCAAAGGGAGGACTAAAGAGAGATGTGGAAAGAGAGAGTTGCTAACTAATGAAGAGAAAAAGAAAGAAAAGAAAAGGAAAAGAAAAGCAACCATGTCCATTTAATAGAGCAGACTAGGAGAGAGAGAGAGAGTGCAATGCGTTAATGCAGGAAGAAAGAAAGGAGAACAGATCGATGTTGATAGTCACTGTTCTATCTGAACCGGGGGTTCGACCTCACACTTGGCCAGCGCCACTTTCATCAGCAGTCCAACCTGACCAACGCCAGCGGTCTGACCTGACCAGTGCCAGCAGTCCAGCCTGACCGATGCCAGCAGTCTAACTTGACCGGTGCCAGCAGTTGTGTCGTGTTGTGAAAGTGACAGTGAAAAGAAAAAAAAAGGAAAAGAAAAAGACAGTGATTCGTGAATAGTTAAGATCACCTGGCCAGGTAAAGTAGAAATCTATTTATACCCGGGTTAGTTAATGATGTTTTCGATAAATGATTTTGTGAAGTTCAGGAAAGAGAGAATGTTTTATTTTGTTTGATTCCATATGCATTGATGTTTCGTTCTATGATCATGTGTAGTAAAGTTATAGACTTTACTAGTGGTTTGATGTGACGAATGCATGATATATGAATGAGATTGTAAGCAAGCTGTGAGTGTGTTTGGGCTGTGCGCTAGTCCTTCCTCCACTGACATCACCCGAGGTTGACAATTTATTGGCGAGCTTGCCAGTATATTCTGGCCCATTTATTATAATTGTTCAACTTCTCAGAGAGGAAGCTGGGTGGGATTCAAGTGTTGTAATCCTAAGACAAGGGGTTGTCTTACTGTATGTTCCCAAGATAGTTAAATACTAGGCTTGGCATTGCTTCCAAGATAGTTAATACTAGGCTTGGCATTTCAGCCCCAGAGTACTCATTTCGCACAGATTTCCTATAATTCGCTCTCATAGTTGGGTCAGGCGCTGAGCGTCTTATAAAAACTAATTACGTTGTCCCAAGCTAATATTATCATTCATAGGATTGTGCTATTACGTCACTCGTGTCGGAAACCACCAGTTTGGCTGTCGTAGTAATAAAATCTTGTTCAGCAAAAAAAAAAAAGAGATATAATGGCGGAAGAAAAGCACACCCCTATTGAACAACAATTAGAGTTGAGTGGTACGAAGAAGGAGTTCGCTGAATTGAAAGAGCTGGTTATGAAGGAACAGATTTTGTCAGGTTGCGGCCCTGAGTTAACCATACATTTGAAAGAGAGACAGCCAGAGACAGCAGGAGAGTTGTTGAAGTTCGCAGAGGTGTATAGAGAGGCACGTTTGGGCACTAAGGTGCAGGAGAAACAGGTGCTAGGCACAGGTGAGAAGAGTGCAAGGAGACCAGGGGAGTTTTCTGCAAAGTCTGCAAACCCAGTGGTGGGCAGAAGGAAGGGCAAAGGGACATTAGGTGTTTCATTTGTCACAGGAAGGGACATGTGGCGAGGGATTGTCGCATGAGGTTCCAGAAGGCAGCAGCCTTGCAAGAGGTGGATAAGGGTCGTCAAGGGAAACGACCTGCAGTGGAACCAAAAGGGATTCAGTCTGAAGAGGGTGGAGTGCAGCCTATGGCTAGCACTGGACAGCAGTCAGTGTCAGGGATGGAGGGCACTAGGCTGAGTGGTTCGTTACCAGTGGAAGA
Organism: Conus ventricosus; assembly: GCA_018398815.1. NCBI lineage: Eukaryota > Metazoa > Mollusca > Gastropoda > Neogastropoda > Conidae > Conus > Conus ventricosus. Next base: position 45,492,323 of record CM031600.1, read on the forward strand.
AGGGTGGATTGGCCAGCAGAGGGTGAAAGTGTTACGAGACACTGGTTGTTCATGCGGTGTAGTACGAACAACGCTGGTCGAGAAAGGGGATTTGACAGGGCAAATCCAGACCTGTACTCTAATCGATGGCACTGTGAGGGAGTTTCCAGTGGCTAAGATAGAAGTACGTACCCCTTACTTCTCAGGCGAGTTGTCTGCGTTGGTGATGGAGAAACCCCTTCATGATTTGATCATTGGAAATATTCCAGGGGCAAGGGATCCAGGGGATCCTGAGTTGTTGACTGCTACAGGGGCAGCAGTTCAAACAAGGAGCAAGAAGGAGGAAAGGGTTGATAAACCGTTAGTCGTTCCAGCAAGGAAGTCAGGCATAGATGTGTCGCCTGATGAGTTTAGGGCAGCGCAGGAACAAGACCCTTCGCTCGTGAAGTCTTGGGAGTTAGCAAGAGGTGGAGAGAAACAGGTGGTTAGAGAGGTGAGACAGAATTTCTTGTGAAAGGTGGGTTGTTGTACCGAGTGTTCACCAAGGGGAAGACAGGTAAGGTGACCACTCAGTTAGAGGTACCAGCAGGTTATCGTGACACTGTCATGTCAGTGGGTCACGAGTCGCTCATGGCGGGTCATCTCGGCACCAGCAAAACAGCTGACCGAATCTTTGATGACTTTCATTGGCCAGGAGCAATGGCAGACATCAAGCGTTTCTGTATGTCATGTGACGTGTGTCAAAGGTCAGCCACAAGAGGGGTGAAGAGGAAGGCACCTCTTAAACAGCCTCCTTTTTAATTGCCCACACATTCAGGAGGGGGGCTATTGATTGATGGGCCCCAATCTCGCCCTTTTCCCAAAGGTGGGCACAGGTAGGGAGGTGAGAAAACGGGGAAAACCTTCATTCTAAGCACTTTCACCCCCCAACCGGGGTTTTTTTTTGGGCAAAAGGGGCCCTAAAGCCCCCTTTTTCCCTGTGGGGGAAAGGGGAAAGGGGAGGAAAAAATCCCCGGCAGACAGACGAGAAGGAGAAAACAGAGAGAGAGCAGAAAAACAGACGAAAAGGGCGGGCAGACACAAAAAACCACACCCATTTTATGGCGTGGCTCGCCCCAGACAAGCGACCCTCGCCCCCCGTGCCGGCGCCACAAACCGCGCCCAAAAAATCAAAAGCACCCCGGAGGGCCCCCCTTTTTAAACTGCAACATAAGCGAAGGTTTTTGGGGGGTCACTTTGTCATTGCATTTCCCGGGCCGCCCGTCAAAAAGGGGCCCGGCTCCCCCCATTTTTTCACTGGATTACTTCGAAAGAGGTTTTGTTTTAACTGTCCCTTTAGTTTGGTTTTGTAATTTTACATTGGAAGGCTTTTGCTGTGGGTTTTTCAGTGAAAAAAGGGGGTTTAATTTAAAAAGGCAAAAATGTCACAAATGTTGAAGATAGTTTTTTTTCCGAATTAGGTAGAAAAAATTCTTAAAATCACAGGCTCCCTTCATAAAGAATTGTTAGATTATTCTGGGGAGGCGACTTTTTTAATTTTTTCCCGGAATGGATCAAGCTTGCAATTTTCCCCTTCCCACCCCAACCCCAAAACAGATTGGGACAAAAGAAAAAAAAGAATGTACTTAAAGAGAACAGGCTATTTCATGAAGAAATGGCAAAAATTGTGGGGAAGGGAAAAAAACAGTAGGCCCAATGAAACTCCCAAAAAGGCCCAAAAGGGAAAAAAATGGAAGATTTATTCAAAAAAAAACCCAAGGAAGAAAAAAAAAGAGGGGGGAGCTTGTTTCCCCAAACCCAGATTTCCCCAAAAATTTTTTTTTTTTTTGGCAAATAAAAGGGGAACCCCCAAGCTGGCATTCAAGAAAAGCCTTTTTTAGATTCTGTTCTTTTTGACTGCTCGCAGGCAAAAATGAAATTATAAAAAAAACTGAAAAAAAGGGTTTTAAAAAAAATTCTAAAAAGACGGGCCGCCCAAACAATAATTTTTCATTTAAAGTTTGGGGGGGTTTCGGGTTTTGTGCCAAAAAAGGGCAGGAAAAAGAAAGAAAAGAAGGGGGAATGAAAGAAAAGGGGAACACTGGGTGAAAAAAAAAAAACAGGATATTCAGATGTTTAGTAGCAAGCTACGCACCCCTTTGCAAAATACTTAAACCCTTTTCCCCCAGTTTTAAAATATTGGTCGGGCCAGTCATTTTTTTCCTAAATTAAAACTAAAGAAAATTGAAAACATGCTAAAAGATTGAAGAATACAGAAAATACGGGCCCAAAATTTCCAAATATCCCGGTTGAACCTCGACTGTCACAGCCCTAGATAAATGTTTGTTTGTGCGGCGTTTTGGCAAACATGGGGGGCGCACTGCAGTCCCCAAACCACTGACGTAAGATTATTTTTTAGATCCCGCTCCTGCAGGAGGGGGGTTTGGGGGTTGGGTTTGGAGTTGGCTGCTTTGGGCAACAGTGCGCGCGCACAGTAAGACCACTGCAGGCCCTCCACTGACGTAAGATCTATTTTTAGATACTGCTAACCCGACGGTTTGCGCCTTTTATGACATTTGCGCCCGCTCTGCTTCGGTTTTGTTTGTTTAAAAAAAAAAGTTTGCCCTTTTGCAACTGGGGTACTGATAGGGTTAGGAGCCTTTTTAATCTACCAGGATGGAGAGGAGTGTGTGTGGCCCGCACTTTCTTAAAATAAATGCTCCAAATATTTCCATGACGGATGTACTAACTTTCTGGCGATTTGAGCCCCCATAAAAGCTTGGTACAGCAAAATTTCGCTGTAACTCTTTCCAAAGCCGTTGAAGCCCGGTTGAGAAAAGGGGAGCCCCCCGGCCCAAAAAAAAAGGGCCCAAATCTTACAAGCACTGTCCTGTTTGGGTTTTTGTTTGTTGTTTGTTTGTGTGTGGTTTTGTCCCTACCCCCGCACGCACCTCCCCCCACCCCCACCCCCCAAAGCCGCCCCCTCCCCCCCCCCCCCCCCCCCCACGAAGAAACCCCCCCCCCACCCCACCCCACGCAGCACCTCCCCCCCCCCCAACCCCCCCGGGACGCACCTCCCCCCCCCCCCCCACCCCAGCACGCACCCCCAAAACCCCCCCCCACCACATCAGTCATCCACAAGTTTTTTAATGAGTTGCCCCAAGCCATTTAAGGCATCCTCAAGTTTTTACTTAAATCTTTCTCAAGTTTTTCTTAAAATCATCCCAAGTCACCCCAAGTTACTTTAAGTTCTTAATAAGTTTGATTAAGTTCTTGGGTTAAGTCACCCCAAATAAAAACTTTAAATCATCCTCTAAGTACAAAACCAAATTCTTAAATTATCAAAAAAAAACAAGCTAGGTTTTTATCTTAAATAGTAAATTTTCTAAGTAGTACAACAGCCCCAAAAAACGCGTTATTGTTGAGGATGTTTGCCCCAGCGTTCTCCGCATAGATCTTAATGAAATTCTTTTCCCAAAAAAAAGCAACCCCATTGATTACAATTTGGTTTTGGAAATGTCCCTTTTTTTAGACTCCATGTTTTTTATTTATTGATTCTCATTTTATAAAACGCCATGATTATTTTTTTTTAAAAAAAATTTAAAATTAAGGGTTTTTAAAAAAATTATTTCCCTTTGAAAAGGATTTAAAATGATGCTTTTTTTATTGGCCGGGTTTTGGGGGTGCTGGGTGTTTTTTCTGCATTTTTGTGGCTCAGGGTTTTTTTGATTGGCCCTTTTGGTTTTTGTTGCAATTGTGTATTTATTTTTTAAACCGCAAATAAAATGCCCCCAACCCGCTCCAATTTGGGGCCAAAATGGCAACCCGTTTTAAGTTCATTTTTCCTGAAAACTTTGGGGCCCCTTTTATCACATGGAGTTTTTTTTAGCTGGGGTTTTAAATTTTAAATTGTTCTGGCGTTGGCGGGGGTTTTTGTTTTCAAATTGGGTGTAAAATTATTTTTTTTTGCCTGTTTCCCCTTGCTAATTTTTTTCCTGCTCAACCGCCCAGGATTTTTAATGGTCCCACCCGGTTCGTGTTTTCGATGATTTTCTGGGTTTGGTTTTTTCTCCACCCGATTCAGTGTTTTTTGGTTTTTGTGATTTTCCGATGTTATTTTAAAAAGGAAATTTAAAATTTTATATGATTAAAAAATTATTTAAACCCCCTGATCGCTGGCGGTAACAATGTTTTTTCCCCCAAACTTAGTATAGTACACCCCAGAGACTCTAATGACTTTTTAAAATGGATCTTGCGTTTAAAACATAGTAAGATCTTGGGTTTAGAAACAAAGGGGGCCCAAATCCTGATAGGGTTTTGTGTACAAAAAATGAACCGTTTTTTCCCCAACTTTTCACCATTTGGGCCCCCGCTGGCTTCATACTGGAAAGATACTTTAAAATGTCTTGCGGCGACATCTGTTTTAATCTGTTCAATGCTGAATTCAGTTCCGAGGAATGTTTTTTTTTTTTCCACATTTCTGCCCAAAGGGAAAACAAACCTCTCCTTTTTGGGGGGTAAAAGCCCGGGGCCCTCAACCCTTTGGGCCCTTCCTTGGGTTTGGGAAGGTTTAAGGGCCCCCTTTTTTGCTGTGTAATTTATCCTGGGTTTATGTTTTTTAAAAATTATAATTATTTTATTTTTATAAAATGAGCACCGAAAAAACTGTTGCTAACCTTGAAATACCATTCTGTGTTATTGGAGGACAAAGTGTAGGATACTCAATGCTTGGTTAAAAGCCTTTTAAAGAATTAAACCAGCAGATTTTGGGCAAACTAGACTTTGAGGATTCAGCAAAGCTGATTGCTATCATTGCAGCTTCGGTTGCTACGAAAGTTTTTTCTAGTCAAGAAGGAATAATTCCAGACAATATAAATATGTAAGAAAAAAATACATTTTATAAAAAATGGCTTCACTCGCAATAATGATAGGCGGCGCTGTGGTGAATGCGCTTGCTTTTTGCGGAAGTAATTTTTCGCATTTAGTAAACTGGGGAATGACAGCGAGAGAAAAAGACATAACAAAGCTATGGAGCAAATAGCAGTGCACAAGAGCCTATGAAAGGCAGAGACTTGAGCAGTTAGATTTTATTAATGACACACTGAAGAACAGGGGCATGCAGCTTACACATTTAAAAATGTTGATCAAGCAATAAAACAATATTATCTTGTAACAGGCAAACCATCCTGTCATTGCCCCCACCCAAAATTCAGTGACTTTTATCAACCCTCAGAAAAACAAAAGATGCAAGAAATCGGGTTTATTGTCGTTGGAAGACCGTCGTGATTTTGTTGACATAAAATTGGCTGAATAAAAAATGAAAAAAATCTATTATTCGCCCAAAGGATATTGGAAGGGCATCACGGCATATAAAAAGCTAAGCCAGCAGCGGGTGTTAGTGACCAAACAGCAAAAAGAATGGTTATCTAAACCAAGCGATTTGGCAAATTTATTTGACCGGCCATAGACGAATACAGAGACCGCACTTTGTCAATACAATACCAACGGACACCATCAAAATGGTATCTTTATATTTACCCTCTGATAGGATTAGACGAAAAATGATTTAAGTTAGCACTCACAGTTCATTGAACATGGCTTCAAGATACCAAAGATGCGGAGCCATAACACAAAAGAGTGTTCCTGCTGGTGCTGTTCGCTATACAGCTTGATATACCAGCGAGGTCCTTTAACTTATCCTGATGGATTCAAAGTCGATGACGGACAAGAATTTAATGGCCAAGTGAATCAATTATTGTTGAAACATAGAGTTACCATAAAAGAGGCATTCCAGGAGGTCATAGATACAGGCTTTAGTTGAAAAACTTTAAACAAACAGTTCGCTGACAGACTTTTTCTACCCGTCTCAACAGTCGAGGCCTGATTGACAATTCTCGCAACCCAGAATGGGTTAGAAGACTGCCCTCAGTTTGCGCGCAATGAATAATGCCGAATTTAAAGGGACCCTTAAACCGTACACGCAATCAAAAGAAAAACTATAATGTTGCTGAAGGGGTCTTCATCCAGCAAACTATTACGTTTGGTTTGAATGGAAGTACCTTTATTTACCGGGGGAAGCAGAAGGGGACACGCGCATCAGGGAACCGATCCAATTTGGAGGTTGACCCGTACGGAATAAAAAGAATTGCTATAAGATGAATCCGCCGTGTATTATGTACGAGAAAACTGCGCAAACAAACAACTGCTCTCAAAGATCTTTTGTGGAAAGAAAGAACTGCAGATATCCGAGACACAGTTCCCGTTGCTTAGTTAATTTACGGTAAAACATATTTTGGTTTAAAATGGAAGGCAGAGAGGAAGCGCAGACACGAAACAAGAATGGTAAAGGAAGAGACCATGAAAAATGATACGGGAATCATTTCATGCGTGTAAGCTATTAAGGAAACATTTTCGGGATTATCAGATGCTATGCTAAATCATCCAGATCTCTACAATCAAACCCCCAAATTGAGAAAAAGAATATCTGACTAATAAAAAAAAAATTCAAACTCGTCAAGCAAACATGAAGAAGATTTTTAAATTGGAATTGGAATGAAAGCTATGATTGATCTTATAATAAAAGTTGATTGAAAAATATAAAACCCCTGTTTAGGGCGTCTCCAGTGCCCGATTGCATTGAAAACTCGGATTATCAAAACACACGTTTTGTGTGTTTGTTCTATCTAACGATTCTTTGTTACAACAGTTGTGTTTGATCTCATGTAGATTAGTCGCAGTTTTACGTTGTCATGATGAAAGTCTTATTGCCATACAATGTTTGTAGTAGTCATTTTTTTGTTTGGATATGTTTGGAACTGCACAACGCTTGCGAGATATTCCCTTTGCTTTCTTATATGATTTTCTCTGGCTCGAAATTACTGTACATTTTTGACTTAACCCCACATATCCTTGATCCACTTCCAGATAAATCATCCTTCATCTTTCCCTAGAAACCTTCTTGTTTAGTTAAATTGATGTAACGGCGAATCTTTAGGGTAATCGGAGTTGTCATACCATCCTGCAGTGCTCTTTCGCTACTTCCATGTCCATGTCTTCTAGCGGTCTTCAGTAGGATATCTATAACAAAAACTATCTGTATCTGTGTAAAGTACTCTGGACTTGGGGATACGAGGGGCTTAAGTCGTCCTCCCGCCACTTATCATAAAAAAAAAAAAGCCTTGATCCTTTAAACGTAAACCACTACATACAGGTTTGTCTAATTTGACTTTCGTTTTTTTCTTCATTTCTGCCTACAAAGTGATCATGAAATCTTCTGAAGTCCTGATAATTAGTGTTTGAAGTTAGCTTTCATTTGCCTTCATTCTCTCTGGTAACCAATCAGACATCCTTAGCTTGTGCAGGATTCTCCATAGTCTTTCCGAAATCAGTGTTGGTCATTAGCTTGAAATAGTTCTTTTTCTGAGCAGCCGTGGATTTGGTTTCTAAGATCAGTTTGTTTCTCATGAGGTATGGTTGTGTCATGAATGTTCTTGATCGAATACGCCATTATACGATGAACTGATGGTCGCTTCAACCATGTCTTAAATAAAATTGTAGCTGTCTGTAATGACAGAATATTTTTTTTTGCCCGGCGAAGATTAGGCAAAGTTTAGGCGCTCAGTTTTCGCCATCTTTAGATTTTCTGTGCTATTGGATAGTCATTATGCAAGGTCATGGAGTTATGAGGTTATTCTAATGTCAACTTCTAGAATGAGGCGCGCTGCTGTCAGGGTTAATTGTTCAACCACTGTAATGCCTTTGATATTATTCGTACCTGTGTACATCTTGAAGTACGTAAAAGGAAGTGATTGTGCCCTAGCCCATCCATTACAGATTGTTGCATCTAAATACATATAAGATAGTTAGGACCTTTTACTTGGGGTTCAATAGTCGTCCAAGTATTGTTTATGTTTGCTTTACAGTAATGATGCGAGCCAATATAATTCCCCACGCATTCCGTTTCATCATCTGAATCATTGGTACTCTGACAATAATCATTTGTACTCCAGTAATCTTGAAGAATGCATCCAGCTCATCCCGGCGCAGACAATATAATGGCGCAGGATCCAGGCTATAATGTTACAGCGGTTTCTATAATTTTCAAGAGGTCCGCCAACAAACATACATCAAGCCATCAAGTAGGAGTCATGATAGTCTCCAATCGTTTTCCACTCTAATTTTGCCACGCATCTTGAGCATGCTGGTAATCTGAATCGCTGATGTCTTTTCTCTAAGACTAGAAAAGAACGCGGCTTTAGGTGGAAGTGTATCTTCGTCAAACCTTTCCCAACTGTTCATGTCTCATAAGGATAACGCCCTTTCTACCGTGAGTTTGAGTCAAATTATTCTTCGTTATTGGGCAGGACTTTAAGGACATAGCCAGTGCCTCTAATGAGCCATCATGTGTTGCATAGAGTCGTAGCAAGACATGTTATTTAAAGTGAAACCATGTACTTTTCTGATGACTGTGCAATGCATGCTACCCTGAAGGCGCTGGTTACTGCTTGCATTATAAGGTGAGGGAGTAATAACCTCGCTAGTTTCCGTGAAAGAATACAGTAGCTTCCATGTCTTTGGTTCAAACTTTAGTTGAGAGTGCATTTGTTACGCGTGCACCTCTAAACTTCCCACTATGTTGTTCATTGGTTCTTATGTGGTTTACACTCTTGGGCGTTGCTCTAAACCGCAAAATCAACAATGCGTGGACTGAAGTCATACTGTTTAGTTGGTCTTCAGGCGCCATTATGTTTTCAGATAAGTTTAGATATTGAACAGGCGTTACGCACTTGCTGCATGCGTGTTAAGAATGTTTCCTGCCGCATCTGGCCCTCTATATAAGTCTGGTCCTGAATAAGCCATCCACCTAACAATACTGCAGGCAAATGAACAATATCTGATGATTACTCATTAGACTGTTTTTTCGAAGTTTTTGTGGTGTGGCCCTCATAGGAACAAAGCGATCGAAGTCTGCGTAAAATACGTAATGGACTTGTTTGCAGCCGTTTCCAGTCTTAAAAACTAACTTTAGATCCTGGAGGGGGGGCGTAGTTCGTTCTGTCTTACAATTACAGAACTTTTACAATGTTTTATATGTTTCACTCGCGGCTTGCACGATCCCGAATTCTTGTTAAATTTTCGGTCAGAAAGAATTCTTTTTGCCCAGGATCTTTTGTAGTATGCGTCATTGTCTACTCATCCGTGCGTATCAAAGAGGAATTCGGGCCAGCCCTGCTGGCGAAACCTTAGAGTAAAGTCCACATGACGTTGGCTGGTTCGCCTATTGTTGGATGTTCTTGGACACTTTTAATTGGCGCCAAATTTGTTTCTATCCATGTGTATACAGTAACGTTAGTTGGGTTGTTGTTGTTCTTCAAACTGATCAATTTGGTCTACACTAACAGGAAAGGATATTCCATTGAAGTTAAGATCTTTGGGAGTATTGCGATAGTTTTGTCACTCTTCTGCGTGTTCGCGGACATGATGCAGCCTTGCAAGAACGACCACTAGAAACATTTGTTGTTGCTCATGTTTTATGTTAAAATGCTCTCTTTTGAAAACCAACTCCCGAGGTAGCGGGACTGTAAGCCGTGCCTACATCGGGGTGCATACTTAGCCTGTTATAATCTAATCTCTAAGACTTCGCCCTTGACAACCAGTGCCTCTCATTTTTGCTTCTTCAGCGGCCAGCGTCGAAACTGTGGTAAGCCGTTCGTCGGCCACCCGGGTTTATGTCATTAGAGGAAAGAATAGGTTGTTGTTTAGTTGAGTGACCCGACTTCTAGTTTTTCTTCATTTATTGTGCCCTTAGTCCCGCTTAAAAACAGCTTACATTACTTTAACTGGGCGGGTTATTGTTAGTTTGCTGGAACTTGAGGAAATAGCATGAACAACGCTTGCGGTACGTTGTGTGGGTCAAGGACTTCTAAATCTAGATCAGTCAATGCTCGTTGATAAAACGCTCTCTCTCGAGCATTTCCTTCAAACATTCGTTTGTGCCTTCCATATATCTTAGCCATGCTGGCTTTCTTTTCTAGCATAAATATTTTTTAAATTAAAAGAAAAGATTAAATCAGAAACCAATATAACGGTCTTTTTGCGCTTGGACTCATAAACTACGTTAATAAACACCTTTGGCGTGTGTTAGGTGAGCTGTTTAGAAACAGAGTTTAATGTCTCGGGTACTTTTTTTATGCATTCCTTTTTTTTTTTAGCTGCTCGTGCGTTGGCTGTTGAGAAAAACTTGCCTCGCTTTCTGTGAGATCTATCTTTTGGTCTTTTGTAGGCATCAAATCGACTGAAAACGAATAATGCTTCTGATCCGTGATGTTTGAGTCAACAAGCGCTTTATTTAGTGTCAGTTTAAACGAACTAGTTTAGCCGGTAGTAGTTGAACCTCAGCTGTTGATGTGACTTTTGGGTTTAGTTTTTAAATTTTTTGCTGGCAGCACCGACGGCTATTTGAACACGCGGGCTTCAGACAAACCTCCCTGAGGTAAATCTGCGGGTGCGCCTATGCGTTGTAGAGACACAACATCGTTCCTGCTGTTGCAGCGCTTTTAGTCGATGCTTCAGTATTAATATGTAACAGCCATACAGGCAGCAGGAATACCTTGTTTGGTTTTGCGGTCTTTTGACAAGGTCTTGCTCTAGTTTTTGTTGCATTTTGCGTAAGGGTTTGTTAATCTGAAGGCTTTTATGTCAGGGGTTTCTATAACAGCAGAATTGCCTGCTATCTCTTCTCTTGGGATCTGGCGCTGTAGGTACTTTTGGAGATAACCGTGAACAGACATGCTTTTACAAAATTGAAAAATAATTTTTGTAATGTATAGCTTTTAATCTGTTATTTTTCAATATTCAGTGCGATCATATATTAAAAACAAATGTACTTTCAGGGTTTTTCGGCCGTCTTCTTCTTTATCAAGTTGTATGTTTATTACGTCTCTCACAGTTCTCCCGCAGTCCATGTAATGAGTATCTCCGTTGCCCTTAGGTCACCCCATACACGTCTTTTGTTGTTAAATAATCATCTAGTCTTACAATGTGAATGTGTAGATCATTAGGACAAGGTCAACTGTTGGATTTCTACACTCCCACTCCAAACAGTTTCTTATTTCGTCCAACTGCTGATAAGGTTTAAGCCGTAGCATGTCGATTTGGTTAGGACTGCCCTCCAATTTCGAAAATTGTACTTTTCGTATTTTGGATACACACAAAACTTTTCACTTCCTCTTTTGAATGGTCTCTTCATCTTCACACAGCAATAAAATCCCTTCAAGCGCTTTTGCTGCGGCACTAAAACTAAACATTCATTATAGTGTCTGCCCTAGCTTTTGGGATATGTGTTATGATGAATCACACTTTTCGTAATATAGTGCTAATTTTGACTGCTATTGTTGCTCAATCAGCTTGCTAAATTAGGGTTGCTAACAACGTCAAACTCTAACGAGATGTCAGCCTATGTGTTCTTTGCTTCGGTGTCTGATGTTTGAGTCAACCGTTTGTATTCATTAAAAGTTAGTTTATGAAATCTGGTCTTTTATGCTCTTGAAAAAGTATGGTGCATGCCGCTTTTACCAAACTCAAAATCTAAGGGAATGGAAAAAGCGCTTTCCAAACGCCCAAAATTTACAGCCAATACTTTTTGCCGTCTTTAACATCTGCGGCGCCTATTCTATGTTTTAGCGCTTCTTCCTTTCGCTTCTTGAAAGCCAAGTCAGGCCCTTTCATTCCCACCAGTTAGCCATAGCATCAGAATAGGTTTAAAAAATATGTCTTGCCATTGTGTAAAGAAAATCTTCTTGCCCCCTCACGTTTTATAGAATTTTCTTAACGAATTGCCCGCCCAGATCTGTTACAATGTCTGTTTGGGGTCTGTTGTTGAAAAACGAGCGCTATTTTGAAAGTACGCGCGCAGAGCCTGGCACCACTCACGTCATTTGCTCCTAGTCTGGAATTTGCACCAGACTCACCCCTCCCCAAAGATTAGATCGGATCAATAGTAGATGGATTATTTGAACAGTAATAGTCCGCTTATTGCCTTCCGCCAACAGGGTTTTTTCAGTCTTTCTATGCGGGTCAAAGAATCAAGCCCATGTGCTTGTGACTCTTTTTTTTATAAACAAAATCAAACATTAATAATAATTAAAAACCATGGCAGGCATTGAAGATGCAGAAGATTTGTTTTTTGATCTTGGGACGCCAGGCGTGATTCCCTTGGAGGCATCGGCTCGGGGCTCTCATTGCATGATTGAATTAGCGGCACATTCGGGAGTACACTTACAACAAGTCGGTATAACGTAACAGAACGTATGCCAGATCCTTATCAAGTTTAGGCCAGAACCTCCCGAATTTTATAGGACCCTAATGATTTTGAAGTACAGATGACCATTTGTTTGTGAGGATGCGACCAGGGAAATTGTTCAGTTACAACTAAAAAAGACCCCATTCAAAGTTTTTAGCGAGGGTTCAATCGATAGTCTCAGTGTTGAAAGATTCCACCTCATCGCCTGGCCTGTTAGGACAAAATAAGGGCGAGGGTTTCTAAATTCAAACCACACTGCAAGAACTCCAACAGATAACAAATTGCAACAACAATGGATACTTCAAGAATTAAATCAATCAGAGGTGCATGCAATTAATAACTGTAATAGAAGCCCGAATCAGTTTATCGCAGAAGACACAGCGTTTTTAAAGGCTATCCACGACTCGCCGATACCCCATGCGAGATTATTAACGGCCATTGAATCATGCTTTAAGAACCTTTAGAGGCGAATTAACAAACAATTTAGCAAAAACTAGGTGACTCGATGAGATATAAAAAGAGAAAAAGAAAAACTCGTTGCGGGCTGATGACGCAACTTGGACCTGATATTAAAGACATAGAATAACCCAAAGACCTAAAGCTCTTGAACAGGAGAGCTTAGCAAAGACTAGATAGTGCTAATCTACCCCGCGACCATTCCGCCCTCAAGTGAATCGTAAAGAGAAACTATCGACTAAACATTTTCATGAAAGACACAACACTAGCCAGCCGCAATACAAACCTGTTTAGAGAGAGCGTCACCCATTAGCAAGCGTTATAACGCTTAGCTTAGCAACTAAGTACACTGGTGTTGGCTCTTAAGGCGGTTGGTGGAGGGCAAAGTTCAGTGCCCGCGCCATCCCGCACTCCCCCCCCCCCCCCCCCCCCCACCCCCCCCCCCCCATGATAAATCATGGGTTAAAAAAACAGCTTGATATCTTTGCACGTTTTTATTTAAAAAATTAGCTGGTAAGCCGTTAGCCTCTTTACCTGGCATCTTAGGGGCATAGTCAGTGGCTTTGGTCTACTGCAAGCAAAGTAGTTGGCTTTATGGCCGAGCATTATGGCCATTAGTGCTCGTATAGTTTGGTTACATTTCGTGAAGATAAAGACCACGTAATCCTATGCCAGTTAATCCAAGAACAGCGCATGTCTTTCTATTCATGGCATCGCGAAACAGAGTCCAGCGAGCTTGTGAGTCTTCAATGACTTTGGGGGTTTGAGTTCTTCGGGGATAGATGATTTAATCTTGGGTGTCTTGTATTGTTTGTAATATTCCGGCTCCGACTTTCTGTCGTTTTTCCAACTTCTGTTCATTGCTGTATAAGAATTTCATTTTTTCTTTTATAGTTTCTTATTGTTACCTATCTGGAGTCTGAGTGTCAGAAGGAGCATGTATAAACCAGTGCAACAGCCAAAGTCTCTACTTGCGAACTTGCGTATTGATCAAAATGTGGTCCCTTGTGAATCTTGAAGGTAAATCAAACTGTTAGAATTAATGGCGTCTTAACATTTGATTAAGTATTTGTTTTGTGCGTCAACCAGCCCAGGTCGCAGGATCCGTTAATGCTCGATCTTGCCTGTGCTTGCGCCCTAGCCAAACACCAACGTAAGTGCGAATAGAGTCGTTTCTTCGTTTATTCCCGCCCTAGTTAGGCCCTTCAGATGGGTCTACGCTACATGTTGTCCATGCTGTTTTATGCTCTTGCTGTTAGACCCGGGCTCATCACACCGTTTTGCCCAAAACAGAAAACGATTTGACGGAGGTTGCTGTCATAGTGAAACTTTCTGTGCGTTTGCCCGAAAATAAAGGTCGCCTAGGCCCTGGATTATGATCCACTTTTGTCTAAAGGCTGTCCTTGATGTTATATTGAATTCGTTACGATCCTTTCACAAGCCTTCATGTTATTCTGTTGCTCAGTGGATTAATGGTTTGTTCATCGTGGTACTGGCGCTTGCAGGTTCAGTCCAAATAGTCTGAAGGTGTAATAGAAATGAAATCTGTACACTGCCCTCACCAAAGGTCCTGGTGATTTAAATGTTCAGCATACGACACTTCCACACCCAGTTGATGCGAAAACACAGCAAAGTTTAACTGGTTGCTGATAAAACGGCATCGGTGACTAAACCACGCTTTCTTGCTGCGGGTCGTTTCAATCAGGGGGGTGAAGATAGCTCTTCAATGGGTACTCACCTTTTTATGAAAAGAGGCAGGTCTGGGTCACAGGCCATGTAAGAGTATCTCCGTTGCTTATTTTTAGATTGTAGTGCGGCCCCCCCCTAACAGAATATTCTTTTGCGCCAGATATTTGAATGCACTCATTTTTATTTCGTTTTAAAAAATGTTTGTAAACAATAAACACCATCGACCGTCCTTCGTTTTGAAAAATGCTGTTGAAATGAATTGCGGGGCCAAAATGGTGCGCTCATGAACATGTATTTCTACAAAGTCGTATGGTTTAATATAAGCGAAGCCAAGGGAATAATAGGTTCTAAAACGTTGACATAACAGGGACCAAAGTTAGCGCGTTAACAATACCTGATGGTTATTACGGGTTTTGCTACTAAAAGAGCAATGGGTTAACTTTGACATACTCTCCAATTCACAAGCAAATTAAAAACAATGTGTACATTCAAGCCGGCAGAAGAAGGAGGTTACTATTTTAGATAAAGAGCTAGCTAAAAATGTTAGGCTTTTACGGCTAACAATTCGGATTAGAGTTATCACCCAACCAAAACTACTTATGAGGGGAAAAGGCCGCTCGTTCTGCATTAACATTCATTACCTCCTATGTTCCATTTGGATGCAGCTGAGCACATGCATGAAAACTTATATAACGGCCGGCCCTCAACTGTTTTTAAGCGCTCTTTCCAATCAGGGAAGTGCATATGCGATTATGAAATTTTACATTCCCTAATTTACAGTATAACAGATTAGTTTGTGGGAGGGGTCGGATCATTTAATATAAAAATCACAAGGGACAAAAGGGACAAGTCGTGAAATTTGATAACCTGCACATTGTTTTGGAAATCAAATCATACGTTACTAAAAAATAATGTCGCGTGGTGGGCCAGAAGAACCCAGGAGTTACATTAGTGCCTTGTAAGGTGAATAACTTTAGAATTAAAGACTTGCAGACGTTGCGGACTTTGAAACCGATGGTGAGATAGGCGCTTTGTATGGTTTTTGAGTACACTAAAGATGGTGATTATAAACGGCAACGCGGTTGGCGACTCAACAAAAAGTTTCTAAACTAGAACAAACTGCGGCCAATCTAGAGCCCATAATGTTGGCCGTATGAATATAAAAAAGTTCGAAAAACTGACCTCAAATGGCACTTAGGAACCATATTAGAATGGGAAATAAATTTGAATTTCATAAGCCACTTTTTATATTTTAGCCGCCAAAAAGTTTCAGAAAAGCATTCAACTCTGGCCCTTTACATGTAAGTCTTATGCGGACGACAATGTCGGAAAGAAATTGAAATAAGCGTCTGGGAAAAAGCAGTACATCCTCCACAGAAGAGATCAGTTTTGAAAGTTGCTTCTACACCATTACAGTACATTCGCAAATGACAATTAGGAGACACGTTCCCAATGATATTTGAAATTTCTGTCTTAAAAGATGTAAAGAGGATGGGGTTGTGGGCTTAGTGACGTCCTTCTAAAAGGAATTCTTCATTAGCTGGCCCCCACATTAGACGTTGAAAATACTTAAAGTTACCGTCGTCATGCTTCACCAATGGCGAAGGGATATTAAGGACCTAAACACCGCCAAACAAAATCAATATTAGTTCTTCAATAGAAACACTCTTACTGAATGAATTGGATTAATCTTACGCATTTAGGCCTCATAGGTGTATTATTACACTGCACAAGTTTTAACAGCAGGGACCCATGATACAAAAGACAATCAACCGGATTAGATTAAGTTCTGTTATCAAACTATGGAGCAGTTAAATTTATGGACCAAAAACCCCTCTTGTTCATTGATTGTGGACAGACTGGTTGTGGACCACAAAACAGATTTATCCTCGACCTGTTACAAACAGTTTATCGTTATAATTTTGATCATATTGCGATTTTCTGCCACACTTAAATGGAACAAGCATTCATAATAGAAAGGTTTTCTGGGACAGATGATCACATATATTTAGTTACTCCTTGCAATAAACTTAGTGAGTGTCTAGAACAGTTTTATTGACTGTTTGAAGGAACGCAGGCACAAAATTTATTATAGATGACTGTTCGGCAGAAAGAGACATAGTTTAAAAAGAGAAACACTTTGTCAAAACTAGCCTTTAGCGGAAGACATGCTGGAATAAGTGTGTGGATTTTATCCCCAAAAATATAACTCAGTTTTAAAAGACTTTAGAGAACAGTTAAAGACTGTAGTTTTATTTCACATGAAAGACAGAGACTCATTTGAAGAATGTTTGCGCGAAAATGATGTTATTGAAAATGACCAGGAAAAACACAGGATTAAGCAAAAACTAAAATCTGAAAAGTTTAGTAAATTAGTATTAAAAACGGATAACCCTGCACAGTATGTTTGTTTGTAGATAATCGTTATTTTTTGGTTATTGACGTCTTACTTGTCAGAGAACTATAAAACCTTAATTCTGGGCCACTTTCGCCCGAAACTGGTTGAGGGCGAAGGTGGCCCAGAATGAAGGTTTTATAGTTCTCTGACGTGTAAGGTTTGCAAAGGAAAGTTTGCAGAAGGCTAGGGTCGTTCAGAAGAAGCAATATGACAGGAAGGTAAGGAAGCAATCCCTCAAGGCGGGAGATCAAGCCCTGTTACTGCTTCCCACGGGCCACAACAAGCTGCTGATGCTTTGGGAAGGGACCATTCACCATCACTGAAAAGGTCGATCGGGATTACCGAATTGATGTGAAGGGGAAAACTAAACTTTTCCATGCGAATTTTCTCCGCAATTATATTCAGCGTGAGACTCAGCACATAGGCGCAGCAGCAATCATTGTTGAGGTGAAAGAGACCCAGCAGAAGAAGGGGAGATTTTGTTACCTAAGTTTCCAGGAGAAGAGTCATACAGGGATGTGTCACTGTATGAAGGGCTAGACAGTTGGAGTCCTAGGTTTTTGTTGTCGGAGGCGACACAAAGCAGCCAGAAAGGGGAAAGGTGGAGAAGATGATGAATTCAGAGAACCAAAGCCCAAAAACAGAAGTCAGGAGTCTGCTGGGTTTTATTGGGTTCTATAGGGAGTTTGTTCCAAATTTCGCAGCAATCACGAGTCCTCTCAGTGATTTGGTCAAGGCAGGGAAACCGGCAGTGGTCGAGTGGTCAGACGCTGCAGAGCAGGCACTGCAGACGGTGCTGAAAGACTAGGTTCCCGTCCCATCTTGAAGCTACCAGATATGTCCAAACCATTTTTGTTGCGGACAGATGCATCAGGTGGTGGATAGGTGCAGTATTGTTGCAGGAGCACGAAGGGGTCGAGTTCCCTGTGAGGTATGCTAGCAGGAAGTTGACAAAGTGTGAAGAAGGGTACGCAACGGTGGAGAAGGAGTGTTTAGCTGTCGTGTGGGCCGTGCAGAAGTTCCACAAATACTTGTATGGGAAAGAGTTCGTGATAGAGACAGATCACCAACCACTCAATTCCTGCAGGAGGCCCCAGCTGAAAAACAGCAGGGTTCTGCGTTGGGCAATGGCACTGCAGCCCTACAGGTACCGAGTGCAGTACATTCCAGGTCGACAGAATGTCGGAGCTGACTATTTAAGTCGTGTAGTCTAGCAAGCTGCAACTCAGAGGAAGTCAGTCATATCCGGGGTGCTTTGTTGATAACATGTGTTGATTACAGTTATGTTGATTGGATATGGGTTCATTCCAGTTGGCTATGGTTCATATTTTTGTGTGAGCTTGTTCATATTTTCTTGTGAGACTTGTTCATGTGGATGTAGTTATGCTTGGAGCATACAGTCGCTTGTGTAGTGATGCATTAATTGCAATAAGTGAGGATGGAGATTCCTCAGTGAAGTGTCATGGACGTGATCATATTATATTGTGCTTTTCATAAGAATTGTGAAGAGAAGATATGGCAAATCCGCAGGTAGGGGGATTGCATAGGTGCGCACAGAGGTCGTTATAAAATGAATTGAAATAACGCAAGAGCGCACGTCAATGATAACTCATTGAGTGGTATTCACTAATGATATATTTTATAATTTATAAACCGTTGGTTGTAAAGTATTTTTTTAAAACTTTGCACGTGTAGCTGTGTGTCAGCAAATTCGGTTGTTGTTTTTTTTTGTACCGTTGTTTTGAGACAATGCGGAGCATGGTCTTTTGCAAGGGGGAAATTGTCACGGACAAAAATGAAACAACCCAACTCGTGGAGTCGCCAGCCAATTTGTTCGGACATAAGCTTCAACTCAAACATTCTAGGCGCCAGATAGACGGGCCCATGGGTCGGGTCCAGCCAATTAAGCTTAGCGGAGAGGCTTCACGGAGACGGTAAAGGTCCACCCAACAGACTAAGCTGTTTGACCGACGCCTCGATGTCTGCCGGACGCATCTCAGTGCCTGGGCCGGACTCATCTAGCCAATTTTACACTGACCCCGTGCCCACACGTTAAGCCACACGGCGCCAGTTAAGTAGGAAAGGGGGAAGGTAGTGCGTGGTGGGGGGGTGAAATCTAGCTAATCAATTAAATGACCAATTGACCACCACAGAGAGTAAGGCGTGTAGGCGTGACTGTCATGATTTGAATATCCAATGGAATTAGAGGGAGATAACTTCGGGTATCAGGCGGTAAAAATACTGACCAATGGTACTGGCCCTTGGACACGGAGTGAGGGCATAAAGTAATGCGTGAGTGAGAGAGAGGGGGGAACGAAAAAAACGAACAGACAGAGAGAGAGAGGAAGAAGTTCGGGGGGGTAGGCTCTCGCCTACAGGAAGGCAGGGAGATGAGAACGAACAGAGAGACAGAGAGAGAGAGAGAGGTTCTGAGGTGTAGTCTCTGCAGGAGAAAGGCAGAGAGATGAGAGGAGTGAAGTTTGAGCATTAGCACCAGATATAGTCTGCAAAGGGAGGACTAAAGAGAGATGTGGAAAGAGAGAGTTGCTAACTAATGAAGAGAAAAAGAAAGAAAAGAAAAGGAAAAGAAAAGCAACCATGTCCATTTAATAGAGCAGACTAGGAGAGAGAGAGAGAGTGCAATGCGTTTAATGCAGGAAGAAAGAAAGGAGAACAGATCGATGTTGATAGTCACTGTTCTATCTGAACCGGGGTTCGACCTCATACTTGGCCAGCGCCACTTTCATCAGCAGTCCAACCTGACCAACGCCAGCGGTCTGACCTGACCAGTGCCAGCAGTCCAGCCTGACCGATGCCAGCAGTCTAACTTGACCGGTGCCAGCAGTTGTGTCGTGTTGTGAAAGTGACAGTGAAAAGAAAAAAAAGGAAAAGAAAAGACAGTGATTCGTGAATAGTTAAGATCACCTGGCCAGGTAAAGTAGAAATCTATTTATACCCGGGTTAGTTAATGATGTTTTAGATAAATGATTTTGTGAAGTTCAGGAAAGAGAGAATGTTTTATTTTGTTTGATTCCATATGCATTGATGTTTCGTTCTATGATCATGTGTAGTAAAGTTATAGACTTTACTAGTGGTTTGATGTGACGAATGCATGATATATGAATGAGATTGTAAGCAAGCTGTGAGTGTGTTTGGGCTGTGCGCTAGTCCTTCCTCCACTGACATCACCCGAGGTTGACAGAGACCACAAATCAAGCACAAGGTTTTCCCAGTCAGTTTAAAATAGAAAGAGATGCCATTCATTTCCTGACACTGCTGAACACAGACAGCCCCAAACACAGTGCACCTCGCTGTTCTACCCTATGTTGTATTCTAAATAAAAATCGTGTTTGTTACTTTCCTGCTCTCTGCATTTCCAACCTCTAGTAACAAACCCATGATGATTATCTGCTTGCTCTCTGATTGTTAACTCACTCTCGCAAACTTTCCTCTCTCTGTGTGTGTCCCTCTCTCTCTCTCTCTCTCTCTCACACACACACACACACACACACACACACACACACACACACACACACACACACACACACACAGCTGATAAACACGGCACACACTCTTTCATCAACAAAGGATGGGTCTTAAAGACTTCGAATACGAAAGTAATTTTGACAGAAACATCTATAGCCATTAAATTTGCTCACATACTGATTACAAAACCTTTTCCATATATTTATGACATATAGATCAAAGGAGCTGGGAGTTGCCTCTAGGGTCAAGACCCTTTGAAACAGAAAACAGGAGTTATGACTGTTAAGAATTTCACTCTTAGAGTCAGGTGGCTGCTTAACAACAGCAGCCAGCAGTAACCATTTTATTCTTTCATCTATAACATCCAAACCAAGTTTACAACCAGCTAAAGCTGGTTACAATCTGACCAAAGCGAGTGAAATAAACACAGAATATTTTATCTATGTTAACCAACATGTCTCTGCAACATTCATACAGAAGAAGTTGCATGCATTTAACAGTATGCAAGCATGTCTACTGAGATAAAACCAGACCAAAAAAAAAGACCAAAAACCCATCTCTCCAACTGAATATTGTCATGACTATGAACAATTACTTTACGAGAAACAAATTACTATACCTTACCTGTATTGCTGTTCGGCCAAAGGTATTGACAGCGTTGACGTTCACATCCTCAGACAGCAATGATCTGACTTTCTTCAAATCGCCTGCAGCAGCAGCTGTCGTTAAGGCGTCCACCTCCGTGGCGACGGCGCTTTGTCCCAGCGACCAGACACTGCTGTCCAGGCTTTGCGGAGTTGGGGCTTCCCGACATGGGTGACTGGGTGAAGTGGTGGTTTGCACAAATGGCTGGGGACAGCTGTCTGCTTTCTTCTCAAAATTTAATGAAGAAAAGTTTTTACAACCGTTGTCTCACAGCATCTGCACTGTCAGAAGCTGACGTTTCAGGAGGTAGGACTTTTGGAGTTGTATCAAACAATGTTGGCGGACAGTTTGGGACGGCTGGCTCTCCTTTCCTCTCCAACTGTTTCTTCAAAAGGGAATCACTAGCTGGGTCATCAGAAACTGCACACTTCTTTTGAGGGCCTTTAGTTTGACGTTTCCGTTCCTTCCGCAGGGACAGCTTTGGCCTTGGGGGAAGAAACGGAGCTTTTTTCAGGGGCTGTAATTTTGGATTCGACATCGAAGACAATACTTTATCAGGTTTCAGAGAGCCGACTAATGAAACTTTGGGAAGGTCACAAGGCATTTCCTCTCTGGTACAAGTTGTCGACCTCTTGGACTGATCTTGAATAGATGGCAGTGGGGTTGGAGAAAAGCTTGCCTTGTGAAATAGAGCACTTTCGATACCTGAACTCTCCGACAACTGTGGAGGTGCTGGTAAACTAGATCTTACAGTACTGTCCTTCCGAAAGTCCCCTTTCTCGTCTTGAACTGCAAGACTTTCTTTCTCAATTGTCTTCCGAGGAGAGAAATCTGGTTCGGCCCCCCTAACTTGAGATCTAACATAATGCACTCTTTGGCCAAACTGAGTACTTTTACCATCATCAGGGATGGATGACTGCACACCGACAATTTTCTGACTAGAAGCATCAACATCAAAGGTATCGATATTCTTTGGTCCCAACAGCTGTTGGCACTGCTCCAATATTGCTTGCTGAGACCTGAAAACGGACAACATTTTTTTCGAAGACTCTGCTGCCGATCCTGACTTTTTGGGCGAGCCATTCGCTGGCCCGCCCTTTCCTGGAGATCTGGATTTTGATTGGTCGGTCTCAGTAAGATGCTCATTTTCGCAGTGTGCTTCAGCGCCAGTGTCTTTCTGTGGTGGGGGGCTGTGGCCACCCTTGCTGTCATCTGGGGCGATGTTCTGTGGCAAGGGGTGGACTGATGAAGATCTCTGTGAAAAAGAGTACGTCTGACTCTGTGACTGAGAGTGGAGAGAAGGGGTGGGGGTGCTGGGGGTGGGAGAGGGTCTCCGGCTCCCATGGTCTGACCACTACTGGACATGACACACATCCATGAACCGACCCTGCAACAAAACCATCACCGATTACTCGTTCAATATCAAGTTCAACAGAAACCTTGTTATGCTAAATCCAGAGAAGTGGCTAATGTCTGCTATTGGTGTGAGCCAACTGTCCGCCATGCTGCTATGGATACAAAGCAAATACAAATAGCTTCAAGTAAGTGGTCTCTGTTAAAACAAAAAATTCACAGGCCAAAGAGAGTATGTTTGGTGGGGACCATAATCTTCTATTACCATGGTGCATGCTGGCTATATTTTTTCCTCCATAGCTGACTGATGAAAGCATGTTCAATATGTAGCTGATCTTATGTAGGTTCAGGTACTTGCAACTTTATCTTTCGGCTGGGTTACCTGTGACTCAAAAAGCGTCTTCAAAACTGATGGGTTACCAGATGAGATAAGATAATGTTGCTTATAGCCCAGCCGACCGCAAAGGGCCACATCAGGGCTGTGTTACCAGATGAAAAACCAACCAAGCAAACAAACATTACTAGAGAATCAACAAGCACTTGCGAAACTGATGGGTTACCAGATGAAAACAAACAACAAAACAGTTCTCCCTGTCTCATGTGATCATGGCTGCTACACATTTCATTACTATATAATTATAGACATATCATACACATTAAAAGAAAAAAAAAATTGTACAGCATTTGACTAAAACGCTGTAAAGCCTTTGCTAGAAAGATACGAATGGGAACAAGAAAAAGGAAAGAATTTTGGCGTGATCTAACTTCTGAAATTCTAGTATAGCAACAGGTTGGATGGTAGTAGGCTTCTAAAAGATATCTGTCATTTCAAATGTACACAGAGCGATGAGTTCACAGTCAGAAGTTGAAGGTTCGAATCATGCTGGCAACCAATGTGAAAATCAACACCTGACATCAAAATTACCCTTTTCGTTGCTTGTCTTAATGTGATGTTGTTCTAATGGTGGAATGAAGTGTTAGATCCCCCCCCCCCCCCCCCCCCCCCCCCACACACACACACACCTCGTCACCCCCCTTTCTTCACCCCACTCTCCAACGTTGGTTATCTCCACCTGCCCGATCACCCGAGGTGGGTGAGGATGTTTAAACTGGAATGTAACTCAAGCATACAATGTATCACTAACTGATGACCAGCTTAAAACCTAAACTGTATAATTTATTACACCGTGTCTGCAAGATCACTTGACAAAAGTGCAGGTGAAGTGTGGGTAAACGACCCTCATGGATGAGATGTGGGAGAAGCTTCACAAACCCTGGTCTGAGAAAGGGTTTCACGTGAAAATGTTATGACTTTCTGCGTCTTAACAGAAACATTCATTTTAAAGCACACCTAAGTACACATGTATATATCCGTACTGGCTTAAACATCTGGTTCCATGAAATCAATGAGGCCACACTTTCATCTGGTTCAATGAAATCAATGAGGCCACACTTTCGTCTGGTTCCATGAAATCAATGAGGCCACACTTTGTCCAAGTACAAGGACATCCACCTGCACTTTTTTCATACTGCCAATTTACATTTGAAATGCCTTACCCCCAAATGCAATCCACCCCCTCTCCCCCTTTACCTTCAAAACCATCACAAGCTGGTCAAGGTTTTGACCTCTCTCCTGAACACCCCTGCCTTCTTTCTTCCTGTACATATTTCTTCCCCCCCCCCCCCCCCCCCCCACACACACACACACACACCTTCCCTTCATTTTAAGATAATGCTCAGTCTGAAGGGTTTACTACACAAAACTGCTGAATCAAGAATATTTGTAACTTAAATAGATTAAATTGTACTTTTCTTCTTCCGTAGGATACCACAATGAACCATTAATTAATCATATGGGCATACATGGGTATATAGAAAAGCATGGGTATGAAGAAAAGCAGAAGTAAATGGGTATGAAGAAAAGCAGAAGTAAATTAGCAGTTAGAGCAAATTTTTTCTCGAATAGGATCAACAATACTTGGAACAATCTCCCAGAGTCAGTGGTTTCGGCGCCATCAGTGGATGCTTTCAAGAGAAGACTGGATGAACATTGGAAAAATCTACCATCATTGTACAACCCTATTTGCCAAGAATAACTTCTGGAAAACTGAGCTAGCACGCAATGCTAGAAATCAAAGTTAGAATTAGATAGACGAATAGGCTCTTTAAAGGTAGAGCCTCAATCGCTCTTATTACTATACTATGCTATACTATATAGTGTTATAAAATCACACTACAGGAGCATGATGTTCATATTCCAGATAAGAAAAAAAAATGACTGATTTGAGGGAAGTTTGACAGATCTAGCTTCCACAATGTTTTAATCCAGATGTGTTCCGATATCTAACTCTGCTGGACAAGAATGACAAATCTCCTGAACTTAAGACATCAACCTGCTTAATCTGCTGTTCGCCGCATCGCCTGAAAGGGCGTGGCTGCTGCACATGACAAGTGGTACAATCTCACGATCCAATCAAACCCTCGAAAACAAATGTGAAAAATAACAGTTTTATTAATTCTATGTCCGTCTCAAGGAGTCCTTTTCAAGTCAGAACAAGAAATTGTTGCATAATCATCGATAAATACGAAGAGAATGAAATGGGGAAACCGTACTGAATCTTCCTGCTGAATCTGAACGACATCTTGCGCTGCACGCACTGTTTAACCCAATCTGCTACTAGCGAAGTTGGCGAACAAATGAAATCAACAAACAGAAGTCACGAATGGTCGGCACTCACCTATCATGAAAAGCAAGGACCAGCCGTTTTACCCTGTTGCGATTCAGTGCCGCACTTTCGTTTCTCGTGAGCCAGTTCTGTATTTACGTCAATAGGATGCTACTCCCGAGCATCGCCAGCATGTCAAGAACATGTTTGAACGAAGGCGGTACTGCTGCATGTGGTCAATAGTGAACAGCAGCCAGCAGCCAGCGCGCGTCATGCTCGTGCTGCGCGCTTTTCATAGGAAGCATGCTGTCGCAAGACTCTGCAGGATCAATAATCTATTTGTTGTCATTGCCCTAGCAACAGAATCTGATTAACGTCCTCCCCTTAATGGATACAAACAGAAAACAATCGACATTTGCCCTATGGGTGAAAAATCAACATAATAGATTCAACCAAGAATGTTTGCAGCGACAGCTGCTGTTTTTCGGAGCAGACGCTTGGTGACAGTGTTGATCACGTGATTACCAAAAACATGTGGATTGTTACTATTTTTAGAATGCAAAGTAAACAATGTATTAAAAGATTTGTTATGCATACATCCTTCTTGATAAACTGATTAATGTAGATTTAATTATGTTCGAACTTATACAAGCTAGCAGTCTTTTTCTGGTGTTCAAATGAAACTATAATCTCAGTTTTTTTTCTTTACTTTTTTTTCTTCCTTCACAGACATATCCGCTTGTTTTGACATGCGCAGTACCAAATTAGATACAATGGCTGACACGAAGGATCAAATACTGATCGACTTTCAGGTAAAATCAGTTTTTCATGAAGGAAAAGGTGTTCGATCGAGAACAAAAAGATGTGTGTTGGGTGTTATGGTTACGGGTAGTAATTTCTGTTCGAATGACCTCTGGTGAAATGACGTATAATCCACAACAGTAACTAACTCTGAAATCAGCTGTTCTCATTTTCTCGCTCATTCTACTTCAGTCTTCACTGACTCACTGAGTCTTATTGTAATGTGTTCGGTAATAACTCGGTCAGTTGTGACAATGATCTGATTTTATGTGCGTGCAGCTCGCTGATCAGTGTTGATTGTTGTGTAACAGGTCCTGTTTCCGAGACATGAAAACGCTGCACATGTACAGAAATGTGCGTTGGTTGAATTGTGATCAAGAACGGTCCGTGTTGGATAACGTTCAAATTTTCTATGTCATGGTCACTAATTGAGTCAGTTAAAATCGACCTACATCATTTTTTTACTTTCATATAATGACAAACATGGTTCAAAGTAAGTGTAATAGTGAAGATAATACATTTCTAAACTTCATGTTCATTAAACCTCAGCCGATCACGTCTGTAATTTAAAGGTCTACTCCTGAGATTGGTGGTAATGTCAGCTGGATGGAATCAGTCAAGTGTTTGACAAATCGTAAAAATGGACACTTCAGTCCTTTCTGATCAAACTTTAAGTATAACAATCCATCAAAGAGGGCATTTTCACCTGTAATCAACTTATCAAGGATGAAGTATGTAATCGGCCAAATTCTGACTTCTCATAAATATGTTAATATGAGATCAGTAGGTGAGTAATCAAATGACTTGGCTTGTCGATGCATGTCAGATCAATCCACCTGATGTAGCTGCCCACTTGATCTAGGACTGGAGTGATTTCTAAGTACACATGCCAGCACCAGAAAGTTTTGGACTGAGATGATGATGAGATTTTGGCGAAGACGAAGACATTTTCATGAAATCATCCACATTCTGTCAGTCTGGGAAGACTATCCTACAGAATACATGTATTACATCATGGTCTCTTCTCTCTTTCTTTCAAGAACTTACATACTTGACAATCCTACTATTCCTAGATGTAACTTTGAAAGGAAAACCCTATTGACATAACTTTAGTGACCCTCTTTTTGACTGGAATACCTTAAGTAACACACTGAACAGCAATCATATGCCTACTTTTAGTTTTTATTAATTTTGTTAACATTAGAACCACAATAAAAGAATTTATATTTATGCAGCCCCACAAGTGAACAGGTAAGCTAGAGCATTTTCTTATTCATCTAGATACAAATATATATATATATATATATATATATATATATATATAATATATATAATATGGCAAACTTATTTGCAAAATCAGAAAATGAGCCCTATACCATGGTCATAGGATGTGCAGACTTGTTTTTGACAATCTGTTACCAGTCTCAAGCATAGAAGGATTAAACCTCTAAAGGTTCTCTTCAGATGAATTTGAAATCATCAACTGCCAGATAACATCCTACTAATCATTGATCCATCACTGGCTGTGGGCACTGGATCATTTAGATCATGGGAAAGAAGTTCCACCATGTAATGATGTAATCATTCTTTTATGTGTTTGGGGAGTGGTGGGAAGCGTTTGGTGGGAAGGGAATGAGGATGAGATGCATGCAGTCAAAACCAGATTCTCAATTTGACAGCCACATACTTGAACCCCAGCAGTAATGTATATGATGGATGAAATGTGGAGCAAAATTTTTTCAGTCTCCCATTTCCAAATGAATTGTAAGTTTATTCAGAGACATACGAGAACATCAGGATACTTTCAGTCTCTCATTTCCAGATGAATTTTATAAATCATAAGTTTATACACAGATGTACAAGAATTATTTCATTTGTGGCTGAACCCATTTTTTGTGTGTGCTCACATTATGTACATTGAATTAGATGCACATGCATGGAGGATTGTACAAATTCTACAATGCTCCTCATTCAGTCACTTTGCACAACATAGATGTAGTGAAATTGCCAAATGTACATTTTTATTTCAGAATGAGGGTAGAATCATGCAACAAAATGTTTGTATGTATGCATGTCAACATATTCTGTCAATGTTGAGTAAACCTTTTTTTTTCCCTTTTTCACGAGAGCCAAAAACTAGTCCAAAAATGAGAACATTTAATTTGAAATGTGCCATTCTCAGTAGAATACATACAATTACAACAGATTGCACTTACTTATAAAATAAATTCTCGTTTGCTTTGCATCAGCAGTCAAAAAAATTGTTTCAAGGGAATTCACTCTTTCGTTGAAAAAAAAAAGGGCAAGCTCTACGCCTTTCGCGCTTGGCCGCTTTTAGTTGTAACTCTACTCAGGAGAACCAAGATGAAGATGGTGGCTTGGAGACTAAACATCTTATAGCAGGAGAGTGACAATCCAGCAGCCTAAGATAAGTAGGAGGTTGTTCAGTTCATCGTGAGTCATTAGAGGCAGAGTCAGAACTGAAGTTTAGCATGAAACACACTTACACAGACCAGTTTACAACAGAGTTATCTTGCCTGACACAGATTCTATGTGGCAGAGATTGATTAAAGAAAAAGAAAGTAAGATAAAGATTAGAGAAGATGCAGACATGGAGGGATGGGAGGATGTGGTCAGCAATGGTTGGTAGTCTTCAAACTTGCTGTTAAAATGATATATTACTTTTGATGTATGCAGAATTCTGACTCCAAGTAAGAAAGCAAAACAGCTAAAAAACATAATTGAGAATGTGAAAGTTCCATCCAAAATGCTCTGAGATAATTGCATCACATGTGTTTAAGCCACTTTTTTTTTTAAGGGGAGGGAATGGGGGTAATTTTTGGTTTTTTTGTATTGTTTTTTTTAGTGTTTTGTTTTGTTGATTTTTGATTGCCTGATAACTGCCTTAAATCTGTTTCTTGAAATGTTGTTTGTTTGTTTGTTTTTGCTTGGTAACTGCCTTTAATTTGTTTCCTGAAGTCTTTCTGATGTATTCTAAGAACTATGTAAGTGTGTGTATATGTTTGACTGATAACAGGTGTCTGAAAGAAGTACATTTGACAAAAAATCAGGGCTGGAAATACCAACTTATTTGATTGTCTGGAACAGCTTTACCATTTAGCAGACAAGTAAAAATGCTGTCACTAACTTGTCCACTAGGCAATTGATTTCTGTTGCATTGAAAAGGACACAGAGAAGTCAGTGAAAGTGCAGAACAGTCACACTTTCCCCCTCCCCTTTTCACTTTCACATCTCCATATCTTCCTCCACTCTCAGAATGGAATCACAGCAGAGTGCGGCTTCACTGAGAGTCTGAGACGAAGCGTTTTCTATAAACGTGCCAAAGACATGCATACAGTGAGCTTGGTCAGTGTGAAAACTATAAATCTACTGTCCTTTTTTTGTATCTCTCAGGCAAGCATCACGCACATATAGAGTAAAACCTCATTTGTGTGTTTTATGTAATTGGCTTTAACTGTTTAAGATCAATAACCAGCTGTTTACTTAAGGCAGCAAGTACAAATTCTGGAGAAAAGTGGTTTTCAGTAACTTGGTTTCTGGACAAAGATAGATTTCCAGCCTTGTATTGTAAATCTCTGTGAATGGTGCAGTTGGTGAATGAGTCCTTTGAATTTCAGGCAGTGACTGGTCTGGATGACCTGGAAACCTGTGGTGCTATCCTGGTGCAGCATGACTGGAATTTAGAAGTAAGCATACTGTTATGATTACTGTTTCATCGCTTAGTAATTACATTGACTATATATTCTGTTGCTGTTAGTGTTACATAAGCACACACACTCTTGTATGCACACACACACACACACACACACACACACACACACACACACACACACACACGAGCGTGCACATGCATGCACACAGATGTGCATGTACATGCATGTACGCACACATGCACGAGCGCGCGCACACACACACATGCACACACACAACACACACACACACGCACAAAAGCATGCACTTACATGTGCTCACACACACAAACTCACACATGCATGCATGCATGCGCTTGCATGCACTCACAGTCAAACACATACCCACTGTGGCACATACACACATGAACTAAATCCTTTCCTCCATTTTGGGTTATGGAGGAAAAAAGATAAATGAACCAGTATTGCAGTAACTGAAAACATTTCGTTATGTTTGTTAAATGCGCAAACACTCACCCAGAAGTGTTTGTTTTTATTCAACACTCAGCCAGTTGCAGAGACCAGTTACTTAGGTGTTTCTTCAAAGCCTTGAACTAGGCACTGTTTAGTTCTTCATACCAGGTCCAGAGTCCCTTGCACAGCTCAGATGGCTAGGTGCTTCTCATGGACAATATGTCAAATCCTAAGCTGTAGGTCGGAGCACCTCCAGGCTCTCTCCAGCGCTAACCACTCTGCCCATGAGTCAGCAATTCTCTGCATTCCCCAACAGCCAGTAAGAGTGGAACTGGATGAGCCGTCTGCCATCAAGGAGACCACCAAAGCCGTAGAGCAGCTGAAGAGTGGTAAGGCTGCTGGAGCCGGTGGAATGCCACAAGAGGTTTGGAAGCGTAGGGCCCCAGCATTACATGCTAAACTGTGTGAGCTCTTCGTCTGATGCTGGGAGCAGGTGCACTACCACAAGATCTCTGCGATGCAGCCATCATCACCTTGTGCAAGAACAAAGGGGAAAATCAGACAGCTCCAGTTACAGAGGGGGACTACTCTGCTCTCCACTCCAGGAAAATTCCTTGCAAGGATACTGCTGAACAGACTGGTCCTCACTGTCACTGAAGACCACCTCCCAGAGAGCCATTGTGGCTTCAGAGCCAACAGGAGCACCACAGGCATGGTATTTGTTCTCATGTAGCTCGAAGAGAAGTACTGAGAGCGAGAGAGAGAGTGAGTGGCGTTGACCGGACCTAAACCTTCGATACTTGAAGCAGAAAAGGAATGTGGCAGATAATGGAGTGTCTCAGTTGTCCTCCAAAGTTCCTCAGCATGGTCATCCAGCTGCATGAAGATCAGTGTGGCCAAGTCAGACTCGACAGTGACCCCTCCAAGTCCTTCCCTATCATCAACGGAGTGAAGCATGGTGGTGTCCTTGTACCGAGTCTCTTTACCATCTACCTCATGCTCAAGCAAGCCACTGAAGACCTTGATGACAAGATAGAGTCCACATCAGATATCGTCTTGATGGCAGCCTATTCAACCTCAGACAGTTGCAGGCTCACAGAAAGACACTGGAGCAAGTGATCCGAGACCTTTTGTAGATGATGCTGCCCTAGTTACCCATACAGAGAGCGTATCTCACCCTGCTTCGTAGGGGCTGCCCAGCTCATTGGGCTGGAAGTCAGCTTGAAGGAGAGGAAGGTCCTCCACCAGCCTGTACCTGGGGAAGAATACTGCCCACCCCTCATCAACACTGAGAGTCTGAACTAAAAACAGTCTATCAGTTTACCTACCTGGGGTGCATCATCTCATGAGATGCTGAAGATTGACAGGGAAATCGATGACAAACCGGCAAAGGTGAACAGTACTTTTGGCAGATGGTACAAATGAGTGTGGAACCACAAAGTAGGGCACCAAGACCAGAGTGTACGACCAGCCGCCGTGGCGAAGTGGTTAGCGTCGCGGACTCCCGGCTGGGAGGTCGTGGGTTCGAATCCATCAGAAGTCATGTGGGTTTTTCTGCCCCGACCGGCTCCTACCCACAGTTGAGTTTGCTGCGGACTCAGTTGGGAAGACTGGGACCACACAGTCGAGTTTCATCCACTTAATGGATGCGTTTCTGAGAGTGTTGCTCAAATTTCCTGACCAACACTGCAGGTGCATGTATCTCTCGGGCCTGGTTGACGCCGGGATATATTAGGAAAGGAAGCGTAGAGTACAGCCCTGTCATGTAGTCTCAGACCGCGGGACCGAAATGGAATTCCGTAGCATCATCTTAATCATCCTCATCCTCATCTATCAGCATTACAAAAAATGTCTCAAGTTCTGTGGCCCTTCATGCCCTGCTCTCATGGTGACCTCAGTTTCGATGTCCTCTCCACGTCTGTGGCCTTGGTTTGGTTCCGTCGGGGTCACCGGTATCGAGTCCATGGGGGCTGTCGTTGGACGGACGTGGTGGCGCCCTCCGGAGGGAGAGCTCACTCACGCCGGCTCCGTGACTAAGCAATTATTGTCGTCAGTAGGGGGCTTAGTAGGTGGTTTCCTGCGTATGTTAGATCAGAACAGGCGCCACTGAACACCACCGAAGTGACTCGGCAGCAGTGCAGTGTCTCCTCCGGTGGGTTGCCTCTTGACGACTTGACATTGACTGCTCCCTGTGGATTGCCGGTGCCGGGCTGTGGCGGGGCCGACCGGACTGTGGCTGTGGACGGGGTGTCGGAATGAGCGGCGTGGGTGCACTGCCTCTGAGATGGCGCAGAGGTTGGGACAGCAAAAAAAAAAAAAAAAAAAAAAGACCAGAGTGTACAGAGCCATGGTACTTCCCACTCTCCTGTACAACTCTGAGTCATCGGTCACTTACCGTCACCATCTGTTGTGTCTGTATTTTTTGTCTGAAAGATTGTCTGTGCAACCAGTTATGTGCAACACATGAACAGTTGCATGTGACATGTACTCTTGTCTTGAAGCCATGAATGCCTGGTGATTCAAACAAGGAAACTGAGGTTATTAGTGAATAAAACTTTGGCAGTAGTCAATAGTAAGATAATAAATAATGCTTTAATACTGTTCGAGATGCCTGTCCCCTAAATGTTGGTATGTGAGGCCACTGAGACATGTAGCATCATTGGTCCAGTTGGTGGTTGCCAATCCTCTCATCCACACAGCTGGCACTCTTCACACATGCATGCTCTCAACAAAACTGGTTTTCCCACATTCCTCCACTCAGCTGATTTTGTGTAGTCAGATGCACTTCAGCTTCACATGTAAATTTGATTTGTTTTCAACGATCTGTGTGTTTGAAGTAATAAGTACTCTTGATGATCTAATTTATGATTGAATTCAATCAATGTCAGCATGAACAATAGCCGTTCTTGAATGGAAGAAAGCAACACATATGAGTGATATTTTGTAGATCCTGCAAAGCGATGCTGATTTGACAATTGCAATCAGTGTTAATGAGGAAAGATAAACTGAATAAAACTCTGTTCTGTTTCATCTTTCTGCTGTCAATGTTGAGGAAAAGTCCCACTAATGCTTGAGCCAGATTGGCTCAACTCGTCAAGCCTCAAAACTTATTATGTGCACAGGTGGTATAAATCTATTACCGGTGAATGCTGTTGGTTGTAGTGGGGTTTATTAAGTAGGATTTTTCAGAGAACATTGTGTCCAACTTGCAGCACACATTGTGACTCGTCTTCGGTCTGTCTCAATTTTTTTTGGGCGTAAAAGCTCTTCAGATTAGAGAAATTAGCACTTATTAATCAGCCAAAACATCTATCTGTAGCACTTGCATGCCAGTGGCACTCACAACCAAACTATGCCATTGGCCATTAGGCCTATATGCATTTTTCATCGTCCCATAAAGGGTGGGCTAAGAATGACTCGCTGCTTTGAAAAGCCACTCAGTGTGTGTTACACATTTTCAGCACACACACACACACACACACACACACACACACACACACACACACACACACACTCTCTCTCTCTCTCTCTCTCTCTCTCTCTCTCTCTCCTCTCTCTCTCTCTCTCTCTTTCTCTCTCGCTTTCTCTCTCACACACACACACACACACGCACGCACGCACGCATGCACGCACGCACGCACGCTCACACAGAGTTTGAATGGCTTTTATGTTATCAGTGCTTTGTATACAGGAGAGAGATCTATACAGACGGGTGGGGGAGGAGGGGAAATGGGATGGAAGATTTGGAAGAGGGATGAGTGTGTGTGTGCGTGTGTGTGTGTGTGTGTGTGTGTGTGTGTGTGTGTGTGTGTGTGTGTGTGTGTGTGATGAATGCCCATCTCGTTAATTCATTGGAAAACAATGAGTGCCCATCTTGTTAATTCACTGGAAAACAGTTAATGCCCATCTTATTAATTCATTGGAAAACAATGAGTGCCCATCTTGTTAATTCATTGGAAAACAATGAGTGCCCATCTTGTTAATTCATTGGAAAACAATGAGTGCCCATCTTGTTAATTCATTGGAAAACAATGAGTGCCCATCTTGTTAATTCATTGGAAAACAATGAGTGCCCATCTTGTTAATTCATTGGAAAACAATGGGTGCCCATCTCGTTAATTCATTGGAAAACAAGGGGTGCCCATCTCGTTAATTCATTGGAAAACAATGAGTGCCCATCTTGTTAATTCATTGGAAAACAATGAGTGCCCATCTTGTTAATTCACTGGAAAACAGTTAATGCCCATCTTGTTAATTCATTGGAAAACAGGGAGTGCCCATCTCGTTCATTCATTGAAAAACAATAAGTGCCCAACTCATTCATTCATTGAAAAACAATGTCCATGTTTGGAACTGTAATATGGTATCCATACTTAAGGCTTGGTATTGAACGTTGTTTTAGCATCAAAAACTATTTCCTGTTTCACAGCTGGCAGTGAATTCCGTCATGCACGATGACTCGCCAACGGACATCGGTCCTGCTCGGATGGCCACAGCAACCATGGGTCATTCAAGCGAATCGGACATACCAACAGAGGAGCTGCACAGCCCGACGTCGATGGATGATGACGCATCTGCCTCAGGTCCTTCAACAAGCAGTTTTGGTGTTCGTGCCAACTTGATGCCCACAAGAACGATCAATTTCAATGTTGAATACCGCAGTTGCAATGTCCAAATCGTTTTGCATGATACAGAAACAGTGGGTATGTAACCTTGTTATGTTTTTCGCATACCATTCATTTTCTGTTCGTATATGATCAAAGGCTTAACTGTGTTTTCTGTGAACTGAGGTTACAGAACACCAGAAAGAAAACTTAGCCAATGATGCACTGCAGCTGTAGTGCAAAGATCATTTTTAGCAAGAGCATTTTCAATTTATCTTTCATTTCCATGGAAAATGGGTAAAGTAAAACAGTTCCTATGACCATAGCACCTGGTCTGTTGCACTGAGTTTGCTGTACTGTTTGGCTAGTACTATTAGTTGTACCTGATCACATGTTTGAAATATACTCACATGCTGATGCTTTAAGCAAGTTTTGTTTCCTCTCTCTTGCTTCCCCCCCCCCCCCCCCCCCCCCCCCTAAAATTTAGCTTCTCTGTGTACCTGATCACATGTTTGAAATATACTCACATGCTTGTCAAGTTTTTGTCAGTTTTAGAGCTCAAAGCAATTAAGAATGGATCATAATGCAGTTAGAAATTTTATGAAACAGAACTAACTGTAATAGAAGCTTGATTACTTGCTTGCAAGTGAATGAATTCAATAATCGACTACACCAACATGAAATCTTAACTATTTTGTGTGGAAATGAAATGAAATGAGGCAGGGAACAGTAAACAATAAACAGTAAATAAGTGGGGTAACGTTTGCTCCCATAAGAAAACCTAACACAGAGTAACTTTTATTCAAGACTGGCACAGTCTTTTAAAACTTGAATAAAGTCAGACAAATACATAGACGAACAATCTTGTTCGTCTATGTATTTGTCTGACTTTATTCAAGTTTAAAAGGCTGTGCCAGTCTTGAATAAAAGTTACTCTGTGTTAGGTTTTCTTATGGGAGCAAACGTTACCCCACTTATTTACTGTTTATTTTGTGTGGATCAACAAAATGGATATCAAAATCAAATGGGGCCAGGACGTTTTACGTCTTATCCACTTTTAGCTCTGTATTTTAACACATGCGTACGTTTGTTAGAACTGTGAACTTGTTCCAGTGTAGTCTTTTATGTGCTTGATTGTATGGAAAGGCAGCATTGTCAAAAATGTACGTTTAGCTTGGTGTTTTTATTTCCTGAAATTGCGTATTTAAATGTTCCTGTTTGTGCCAAATTTTCAATTCCTAGAACAGGACAGAGAAATTTTATTTGAAATCATTAGGTTTATTTGTTTGTTGATATGACGGTTTGTGGATAGCAGTTGTCATATTGACAAAACCATTCTTTTTTCCAGTAAAAATTCGTCAGTATTATTGTTAGTAGATGATAACAGTATTAATATGACTTGATACTTTTCATGCGTTACAGTCCTGAAACATAGTTTACATTGGTATTGTATATTGTCAGAAATGTGAATGTAGCAGAAAGAAAATGTTTGGAAATGATTTTAACGCCTTGTGCAAATCATAGACAATAAAGAAACTGATCATGACAATTCTCTGTGCAGGTCGAATCAAGGAGATGCTAGAAGCTCAGTTGGGCATCCCAGCAGATAAACAAGAGCTAAAAGGCTTTTTCAAGCGAAAAATTGATGATACGGTAAGCATTAGGAAAGTGTGCTTAGTAGTGTTCTGTAGTT
This sequence comes from Conus ventricosus, assembly GCA_018398815.1. Taxonomy (NCBI): domain Eukaryota; kingdom Metazoa; phylum Mollusca; class Gastropoda; order Neogastropoda; family Conidae; genus Conus; species Conus ventricosus. The sequence goes on from CM031600.1 coordinate 45,528,497, forward strand.
TTGATCAGTTGGCTTTCATGCAGCTATGTTACTCATTCTTCCAGGAAATGTGGAAGAAAAAAAAAGATTGGGGACACAAAATACTGTAACTTTGGTTCCTTTTTTTTTTCTCTGAATTGTGGCTAGGAAAACTGCCAGTTTTGTTGAAAATGTGAGTTAGAAGTGCTTGGAAACCTACTGCATGATAGAACATCATTTTTGTGATGAGACGAATGAAAGGAACGTATCCATGCACAGTCTAAAGTAGGCTTTCTACCTGAATATATCATTATGTGATATTGGTTTTTTTAACTTGGAAATTAAGGCCTGCTACAACTTTCCTTTTTCACTTTCATCATTTCATAACCAAGGTGGTTTTGTTTCTTTTTAACTATTGTATTATTTGTGAATGAGGAGACAGGCTTCTTAGCTGGGACATTGCAGCCAGTCTTGTGTCTTTACTTGTTTGTGTGTATATCGTTATGCTTATGTTATACTGAATAAGGTTCATCAAACCAAATACTCTTGGCTGATATGTGTTTGTTTTATCAACTTTTATGTTGCTAGGTTCTTCGCTGGTGTTCAGTTTATCTTATCGTTTATGTTACTAAATTACTATTACTGTGTTTAATTAGTTGCATTGGCTGTTGGTCAGTTTGTTTCTGCCAGTTAGACAGTCCTGATGATCAAAACTTAACATCTGAATTTTAGGACATTGATTTGTTTCATAACTGAACTTCTTTTCAGAATTTTAGAGGTGAATGTGGGAGATCTGCACTGTTATTCCATGTATCATAGTAGATTACACTCTTCATCTGTTGTCAAGAATGTGTGGTGTTTTCAGATGGTGCTACGAGATCTTTACCTGCCCAAAGACAACGTACTGTATTTGCTTACCCCTCAGCTGTGTAGTCCCTCAGATAACGCCATGTCCGCTGACAGGACACCTATGTAAGTATCAGCTGAGAAGGAAGCCACTTGTGTGTTTCTTGCGCTAAACATAGGTTTATAAGGGATAAAAAGATCTATTGTAAAATTGTTTTCATGTCGCTCTGGAACTGCTGAGACTGAGTGGGCTTCTTTTTTTTTCTTTTAATCCTGCAGTTTAAGAATAGCTGTCAGCTACAACAGACAGACATAACTGAAATGATGAAAAGGGTGTTTCATGGATGTCTGTGAGTGAGCCACAAGCTGGAATTGTTTTTTTTGTTTGGTTTTTGTAACGGGGTCAGCATTAGTCTGTTGGAAGAAAGTACATAGCTGAGTGATATTTCTGCATTTCTACCACAAATTTTCTATTGGTCAGCAAATTTTGGCTGCCACATCTTACCTGCCTCTTCAGTGGCTCTGCCCCCGCGTGGTTCAGGTTGGCTGCTGGTCCACAGCCACACCCATGCTTACCCTGTCAAAGGTCCATCTTGGCAGGCAAAAGGGAGCAGTCAGTGTCAGCTGGAGGATGGTTTTTGTTTTTTTTTTTGTTTTTTTTGTTTGCTGGGGAGTGTTGGGTATTGTCTCGTCACTTGGGTAGGAAAGTAGAGTCAACCCTTTGTCTCGCAGTGAATGTTCATGTCCACATTCCATGCATTGTGAATGGTACTTCATGCATGTTTGTGTGGTACACACACACACACACACGCAAACATGCACGTGCATGCACGCACACACACAAGCACGCACGCACACACGCACGCACACACGCGCAAAGAAGAAGAAGAATGTGTTTGTTTGTTTTTAAAACATACAGGCAGTCTGGGAAGAGAGAATGTGTATATATTTTCATAAAAGCTAAAATGGAATTACTGAGCTCTCAAATGAAGAAATAACCAGACACTGGCATTTCAGCCTACTTGGTCTTCTTCAGGCAGGACCAACATTCAAAACAAAGAAATCCTTTATTTCTCTTTGCTGCAAGATGAGCAGAGAGAAAAGGGGAGAGGGGGTGGTACATGGTGGGTAAATAAAAAGTTGACCTGGTGAGTCAGATCTTAAGAAAAGTGTACATTTTTCATGTATATCAGTTATTCTGGTTTGATATTGTGTATATTTTATGCTGTTTCTTGGTTTTTGGTAAACCTAGCCTGAAAATTTTTGTAAAAAATCTAACACTTTTTACATTGTTGTAGTAAATCAGCATTGATTTTGTGTTATATGTTAACTCTTGTTTCATGAAGTCTGCTTTAGTCTTGCATTTTGCGTTAACCCTGATTTATTGTAAGTTCCCCTGTGATATTTTGTCAAGTGAGTAGGAGCTGTTTCATTGTTCAATGTTGCTATACTGCTGATCCAATATTGATGAGAGTCAACTGTAACTGCTCCAGTTTGAGTCCGATCAGTGGATTAAATTTTTATGCTGCCTTATTTTTCAGTTCTCACAGAAACGATGAATACAAATTGAAGGTTGTATTCAACAACGGTTCCAAATACAACGTCTACAATTTGAATGTCAAAGGAAGCAGAACGATTGGCGAGGTGAGATTTCTCTTGCTTAATATTTTGATGCACGCCTTTTTTTTTTTTCTTTTCCTAGCATACATATTTTAAGTGGGTTTTGTTTTCCCTATTCGGCTATCAAAAAAAGTTGTTTGGGGGGAGCCGTTTAGATTTTGCATTTATTTTGAGAAGTGTGATGTGAGTGATGCTGCTTCCTGGCTTATAATACTTGTGAGTGTGACTGTGACAAGGATTCCAGCTTGCACACCTGATGGACAGACTGACAGATGTTCAGATAAAAGAATTACTTGTCCAAACAATACTTGATTCCTGCCTGGCTCAGAACAGTAGCGCAACATGAAGAAGCCTATCAAATTGAAATATGGAGAGAAGAGAGCCTATTCTGCATTGTATACCTTGGCAGAACTACCAGAGTGATTGCCCTTGGCATACAAGTCCTATTGTGAGCTGTACGCTCGGTTTCATTCCGGTATTTGTTTTGACAGCTAAATAGTGTTCAAAAATATTTTAAGGAGGGAAATTCCTTTTTATGTTTGTTACTTTTTTTCATTTTATGCTTCATCAAAGTGAAAGAAAACATGAGTATAATGTTTCAAACACTTTTTGCTTTGCACTGTGTGAAGGTGAAACAAGATCTGTTCTCCATTGTGAATGTGCCGGCGAGACATCAGCAGTGGACTGGCTTACCTTCCACAGCCACAGATGATGTGAGTATATTGTGTTATACATGGAAAAGTGTGTGTGTGTGTGTGTGTGTGTGTGTGTGTGTGTGTGCTTCCTTTTGATATGAATGATGTATGTTTTAGTCAAGGTAAGATGCTGAAGTTGAACACACACACACACACACATGCACACACACGCATACATGTTTGGCATTAATGTAAACAAAATTAGATCAAAGCAGAGCTTGTAAAAACAAACTCCCCTCCAACCAAGTAGTATTAGTGTTCTTATATCATACCTGTATACTAATGAAATTTAGGACTGACCATAAAATGAACAGCACCTTTCACAAAAAATTTGTTACTGAATTTAGCTTTGAAGATACATACAAGTTTTTTTGTGTGTGTGTGCACTCTTGTGTAAACATGATTTGCCTGAATGTTGATTGAAGTTTTAGTGTGAAAGTAATGATGGTGGTATTGATGTTGGTTGATGGGTAGCATAGTCAGGGATGAAAACTCCTCCGCCTTTTCCGCCGTCTCCGCCGTTATTTTTTCGCATCTCCGCCGAAAGAAAAAGTCTCCGCCGAAAAATTATTCGAAGAATGATGCTCAGAAACGATCTCAACTTGTCTGCACAGCGAATTTCTTCTCTGTCGGTAATGTTCTCAAACGGCGTAGTTCTCATTCTGTTTCCTTCCAGTATCATTTATTATTATGGCGTCGATTCACAGTGAGAGTTTGCCGCCAGTGAATGCAAACAAAACGAAAAAAAAAAAAGAAAGAAGTATGTGAACCACTAGAAGACTGAGTGGCAGCAGAAGGACGTGTGTGACCGCAGAGTCGCGGATGCAATAAGAAAACATGACAAAGACGGCGAATTTGAAGTGTTTTGCGAGCCTTGCCAAAAACGTGTCTACTTTGGTAGTCGTGGCTTTGTGGCAATCAGAGATCACATCGAGCGTCCCAGTCACCAACAGAAAATGTGTGTGTTTCCCACACCATTACAGCATGTTTTCAGATCATTGGGTATGCAACAATCTACGTTTAATTTCCAAAGATAGTTTGACTCCTACTCTAAGTACTTCCACTCGTAGAGTCTTCAAAGCAAGGGAAAAACGTCAAAGTGACGAAAAGAATATAAAAGAACAAATGACATAAAAATAAACTGATGTCACAACAGTATTGTGTAACACTTTTCCCCTGGTATAATGCAAACGTTTGCTACATTTGTTAGGTGTCTGCTAACAGCCCCCCTATGAAATCCTTTTCCACCAGCCCACTCCCCCCACTACCTATATACTTCCTCTACTCCTCCTCCTTCTCCCCCAACCCCCACCCTCACCCCACAACACACATACCCCACACACTTCGCCCCCTCCCCCCCACCCCCGTCCCCACCTCACACACACACACACACACACACAAACAACCCCCCCCCCCCACACACACACACAATCACCCCCCCCCCCCCCCCCCCACACACACACACACACACACTTGCCAAGGGGGGGGGGGGGGGATATGATTAGTTGTAAGAGGGAAGTTGGGGGGGGGGGTGTACTGTTGTGACATCAGTTTGTTTTTATGTCATTTGTTCTTTTATGTTCTTTTTTGTGTTTAGTGTTTCCTGACGAAGGGTCTAAGGCCCAAAAGCTTCAGTTTTTTTTAAAGAACTTCAAAGTAATTATTTTTCTTATTGTGTTTATTGAAGTCCAGCAGTCGTTTTCATACATCTGATTTACTTAGTTTGATTTCCCACTCTGATTTACTTATCTACAGGCCTTATTCTTTATGTCTTGAAAGCACTGTTTGTCAAATTTTCTTTAGCTAGAGTTCTGAGGATTCATCATACTAAAATGTTTGTCTCAATTGACATAGTTTCTTTCCACATCAGTCTCAGTCTTCATGGTGTGAAAGCTGATCTATAGAATGAGTTGTTTAGAAGAAAGAAAGTGATTTCTAAAGATTTTTATGCCATTATTTAATAAAAAAATATGCTTCAGGCTCAGGGGGCGCTGCCCCCCTGACCCCCGCTGGGCTGTTGCCCATGTACCCCACTGGGGGCCCATGGTGAACCCCCAGATCCCCGCCAATCTCCTTTTTTTTTTAAAAAACTGTTTTCATCCCTGATAGTGAAAATGACCATGCTGAACAACAAACTATTACACATCAGGTGAAATTAGAATAAAAGCAAAGCCAAATGAGGGCCAAGTTCAGAAATTATTCAGTTTTGCATGTAGAGGTACAGTTGGACAAACAGTTGAAACACAGTGTTAAGCAGTATTGAAAATGTCTGTAGAAAATAAATAGAACTTGGTCATTTGAATCATGAGTTTGCTACTGAAAATAATCAAACGCTTTGAATTCATTTGTGGACAGCAAAGTGTCAATGAGCTCAAATGCTTTTATCCAGTCTGAGTTGTAGGCACTGAACGTCAGTGAAATCTTCCTCATCATATTCAGAATCTGGATCCAGTTCCACTAATCTGAGGAAATGTTTTGTGTGGAATGGTGTGAACTGTCAGCAGAGTTCTTCATTTTTCTTCTCTGTTCTCCTTGGCAATCGCTTTGAGCAGAAAGTCTCCAAAATCCGCCTTGGTTTCCTAACCAAATCAGCTGAGGTTTTTTACCCAAAATGTTAATGCCAGCATCCATGATTTTGTCAAGTTAACATTTTTTGGATAAAAGATTATTTATGTGAAAAATTGATCACAGAGAGCAACAGGACTTGCAATGGAAGGGGAAGGCATGTAGGAACCAGACCTGTGCACTTTATGATTTTTGCGTATAATCTCATAAAATTCGATACAGCTATATGTTTTGTACGTTTGAAATCCAAATAGTACAAAAATTTTGATGACCGAGCTCACGAAAATGCGCTAAACAAAAATGTGGCTGAGTCCAAGAGTTGGTCCAACTTTAAAAGTTCCCATGGTGCATGCGCACTTCCTTCCTCAATGAATGCATATCAACGTGGCTTCTCGTTCAGCTTCAACTCGCGCCCATGAAACAGACAACGAACATCAGATCCATTGGTGGAAGCTGTGGTCAAAAAGAAAAAGATATATGAACAGAAGTACAAACCAGCGTATCATACAATTTTCAAGTTTATTACTGCGTCAAAGAAGGGTGATACGTTAACACACGGTACCAACATGTAACTGTGAAATCTCGATTGCTCACAGTGGTCGTTGTGACATTCAGCAATAGGCAGGTTTCACGGTATTTAGTCGTTTTGAGTCCATGAATTTTGAAAGCCAATTTCAATAGATTTGTGCGAAATAAAGATGTTGAATGAAACTGTATTGCATGATTATATCTTGAATAATAAAATGTATGAATACAATTCAGTTTGTGTGATTAAATCCTGGAATTATATGCTGTGAATGGTGGCGATCGTGAGAAAAGCGACAGACTGCATTTACTCTTACCAAGCACTTCAACAAATTACGGTTTATTTCAAAGTTTTTCTTTTTTTAATCGAACATTTTGGCCACAGAGTGGTAAACTACAGTGCGATTAACGATTACAGCAAGAAACGGACACAAGGACGCGAAATTTACACGTAAAAGGTTTCGGAAAAATTGAATCGAAAGTCGGACGTCATTTTGTCGCTCGAACACTGGCGATCGCCTTTCCAAATGATCATCTTTTTCTTGAAAGATACAGAATTTTATTCGTTTCAAATCGGTTTGAATTTATTATTTTAAATACTTTAAGGTGAAAAATAAAAAATCTGAAAGGTTGATTTCCTCGCGGAAAGCGTGTGCCAGGCTTCGATTCCTACCTTCGAGTCCGTCTGTCACCCGAGTCTAACAATCGTGACTTTCATTCTTTTAAACATTTCCCATAGTGCATTTCGTCTATTTATACTTCTAATGACGTCATTTCCTCTTCCTACATGTGAATGGTTGTGGCGCGCCTCGAATGTTGGTAAAAGTTTACGATTTTTGTATTTTTCGAACTTTTTTTTGCGTCTGTCAACAAACGATCGCCATCATAGCGAGCGACACTGCTTCCACTGAGCTTGTTTTCCCGATATTTTGTGGATTTAACACATAATTCACTTGATTTACGTACACAATAACACTCGGAAAACACTGATGATTGGTTGTTTACACCAGTTTCGACCACGTGTTGTTCGATTCAGTTATTTCAAACAAAAAGAAACCGATGGGGCAGATTTTTGGCGATCGTTGGTTTGAGTGACAGATGTTAGTAGCGACCGTTGTTGACGCGGACAGACGAAACTGGCGATCGTTTGCAAATGGACACACTGAACGTGGCGATCTTTTGTTTGTTGACAGATGTTGAAACAATGACATTGTTAAAAAAAAAAAAAAATTGTCAAATGGGTGTCATTTTGGTTCAACCTCTATCTTAAAGCCATTAATAACATTACATACTTATATATAAAATTTCCTTGACATCATGAAATTGTAAGAAATGTGGACAAAATATGAAAAAGTATTTTTTAAATGACTATGATCTCACAGATTGAAATTTTGCTGCTATTTTACAAGTAAAAATTTTTTTCAATTGTTCATGAAAATTTATATGATTAAAAAAAAAGTTTTTCATAAAAAATAACAAAGTGTGTTTCGATATGACTTAGAAAAAAAGTCATAAGTTGAAAGAAGAAATAGAAGAAAAAAAAGGGGGGAGGGAGGGGGGAGTGAAAAAAAAGCGACATGATTAGAGAACATACTCACAAATAAAATTGCTCACAGTCTTCTCACATTTACGAGCAAAAGAAAATATGCATCTATTCTAGATTTTTTTTTCTACACTTTATTTTGCTTAAAAGAATATTCTCTCTTTGCTCCTGAAGTCTTGCCTTTTGGAGTTTTGCTGTCCTCATTAGAATCAAGATGCCATCAAAGTCAGCAGTTTACCCGTGAAAATCTAAGGAAGAATCATCCTGAGAAATATGAAGAGATGCTGAGGAAAGCAAAGGAGCGAAACAAACGGAAAACAGGGATTGCAAAAAGGAGAAATGGCAGTCTGAACCGCAGACTCGTGCACTCGTACAAGAAATGGAAAAACACAGAGAGCAGCAAAGGTAAGGTTTCTCTGTGTGTGTGTGTGTGTGTATGCGTGTGTGTGTGTGTTTTGGTGTGTGTGTGTGTGTGTGGTTCTTCTACTAGTAAAAAGAACTGAGCAACAATGCATGAGTTTGCACATGCAGGCCTTACAGTTTAATGACTACATTTATTGAAAATTTAGTGTGTGTGTGTCACTGACTCTGTGTGCGTTTCTTCCCATTCACAAACCTCTTATCCAGAAGCAAGATCAGTCATGTTGAAAGCTAAATCCAGTGCCTCTGACAATGCGGTTAAGGTTTTTTTTCTTCTTTTTTTCCCTTTTTTTAAAAAACATTTTTTCCATGCTGTGCGCAATCTCTCCAGACTTTACTTCCTTACAAAAGATATCTCAGAAAAGAATCTTTTGTATTGAAATTCATGCAGCATTCTATTACTTTGATTATAGTGTTTTGTATGTCATAAGTGTGTAGATTTATTCTATTCATTTCTGTTATTTGTGTAAAAAGATTTTTCTCTGTTGTAAAAATGATATTTATAAACATTAAACAAGGAAATACAATGTGAGAAATAGAAATTGATGCATATCTAATAATTTTATAACAGAGGATTCTGTTCATGATCAGTTACTTCCATTTTCTTTTAACCGTTTGCGTTTGTGTTAAAGGGAAAGATGGCACCGTTACTACGCCAACAAAAGAAAAAGGAGCGACCCATCACCAGGCAGACCAAAACCAGCCAAAGACAAGCATGTCATGACGACCTACTTCTCCAAATGCCCCAAGGACATGACACTTGCGGAGTTTAGAGAACACAAAAGAAATCTGAAGAGAGAGTCCCGGAAACGGGAAACCCCAATGAAGACTGTATGGAGAAAAAGGAAAGACAAAATTTATCAGAAAAACAGGCGAGCAGCCCAAGCAGATAAACGTCAGCAGCAAAAAAAAACGTTAGTATCAGCAGTTAAATTCCCCTCCTCAACCTGATTGTGAGGAGTCCCTGTGGAGGTACCCAGCCCATCAAGCAGTCTGAGTATAATTTTGTATCCTCAGTGAGAAAGAAACTTCTGACGAAAACACCGTCCAAGTTTGCAAAGCTGCTGTCAAACTTAGCTACAAACACCCCACTGCGCCAGAACTCAAGAATCTTTGAAACGTCAAAGGTTATTTCTTAAAGCAGAGAAACGCCAATGCAGTATAAGAAATCTGAAAGAAAGGATTTCTTCTGCAAGACGTAGATTATTTGAAAAGCAAAGAAAAAGAAGAAAAGATGCCCTTCCTGACAAAGACTGCCAGACAGTAAAACTGTTTTATGTCAGAGAAGATATATCTCGAGCTTTGCCACACAAACGTTTTGCCACAAAGCATGGCCCTGGATTTGTTATGCAACAGACTCTGAAGAGTGCTCACCAGATTTTTTTTGACAGATTATCCTCACATTAAAGTTGGTTACACCCTTTCACAAGACTGAGACCAAAAAAATGTCAGAAAAATCTCCCACAGTTACTTGGACACATGCCAGTGTGTGTACTGCATAAATGTCAGGATGAAGGTCCTGGCACTTAACCATGCAGTGCGAGTGGGAAACCTCAACAGCTCTATGAAGGTGGAGGATGAAAGGGCAATCTATAAGCTGCTACTTTGTGATAAGGGGAAGCACCTTTCCACAAACCAGACTGCATCAGGGGTATCTGCACTAGCTGCTCCGACATAAGAAAACGATTGGAGACCACTATTCTGAGCTTGCCTCAGTCAACCCCAAAGTCAGCTGGACTCGTTGGAGCAGGCATTCTCCGGTTCTGTTCGTAAACCCAATTGTGACTACATCAGATGTCCAGGAGTTACTGACTGAACTTGTGGCAGACCTGACTGCCCCGGCTCAAGGCACCACATTTGTGCAGCATTTATTTACTGCTGACTGGCAGCACAGTCAGTACCGTGCCCTGAAGGAGAGTCTGACTGAAAAACAGCTAATGCTCGTTATGGACTTTGCTGAAAATAAAAAAGTCAAGCCCAAGATGAAATAAAATCTGCTCATTTAGCAAGCAGCAGTTCACTTCCATCCTGTTGTAGGATTCTACAAAGACAACACAGGTCAGTTAGTCCGGCATGCTGTGACATTGTGACTGATGATTGCTGCCATGATTATCATGCAGTCCACCATTTACCAAGCTGACCCTGAACCATTTCAAAAACCTGGGCATCATAGATGACACATCTTCTGTGTTTATTTTCAGTGACAACTGTGCTGCCCAATACAAGTGCAAAAGGAAATTTTTGCTGACTTAACGTACTACAAGGGGCATGTGCAGAGAGTCTACTTTGGTGCTGAGCATGGCAAAGGGGAGGCAGATGGGGAGACTGGTGTCATCTCCAAGGCAGTGACACTCCCAGTGCTGTGTCGCCAAGTCATATCACAGATGCCAAGGACTTTTCAACTGGTGTGAGGCAAAGCTGACAAAGATGATCCACATTCAAAACGTCAGTTTTTGTACGTTGGGACAAAACAACATCGCTCGACAAAGACCAGAACGGAGGTGAAACCAGTCCGTGGAAGCCGCAAGTTTCATCAAGTCATTCCCATCGCACCTTTGCTGTTTAAATTCCAGGGATCTGGCCTGTTTTTGTACGTCATGTTTGACAGGATGCCACAATGAGTGTGAAAACAGGCAGTACACCAGAGGGCTTCAAATCCATGAGCTGCAGCAGGATGCTGATTGTGATATAGAGAAAGATCTTCCCCAGCATCAACAACGCGTTCCATCTCCAACTCCACCATCAGTGCCAAGAAAAGATTTTTTTTCTTCACTGCATCAAGATCTTGTTGCATCAAAGAGAATTGGCTTCAAAAATTTTCATGAATGTGCCAGGGAGTACATTCTCAAAGCAGAGGTCTACCCCTTGCATTTTCCAGCCGTTTGAACCATGCCTGTCGAAGCAAGGGCTGTTCCAGACCAGGCCGCTGAAAGATGGTTGCCAAAGGGTGCAGTGCCCCATGAGTACTATCCAGTATCCACTGAGGCGGATGGCAACTGTCTCCCTCGCGTGTTGTGTACAGCTGTGTTCGGACATGATGATTCCCCCCAAATGAAATACGCGTTCGGATAGCCTGTGAGATGGCTACAAATAAAGATTTGTACTTATCTCCAAGCTATCTTCCCCGAGGCGCTCTCCTGGATGGAATGACAACAAGAGATTTTTATCACCAATCTGGTGACTTTGTTCATCGTGATATGGAGGAGGCGTTCAAATTAGAAACCATGGAGACAGTGTCTGATTCAACATACATGGGTCCCTGGCAACTCCATGCAGCAGCAAATATTTTGAAACGGAAAATTCATTCCATTTATCCAAAACTGGAAGCCCGCTGATAAGAAGGGAGGTAAACCGAGTCTTTCTGCCTGAATCCACCTCTAAGCATAGTCCTGTCTACATCATGTGGACTTCGAACAGAGAGGATATGAGGCAGATCCAATCCCAGTTTTGGATCGCCAACCATTTTGTAACCCCTTGTCAAGGGGGTGGACAGTGAATCACCATCTTCTGTGACAGGAGAACAAGAGGACAGGGCACCACGGGTTGGAGACTATGTGTCTGTGGTATACTACTTTGGAAAGAAAAAATTACCCAGACGATTTTATGTGGATGATTGTTCCTGTACCATTGCACATCTCAACATTAGAAGGACAGTGTGTTGTAAAATTCTTCCAGAAATCCAGCCTGGGGAACTATTATGTCCTTGAAGACAAAGAGTATGTAGTTTGCATTTTTGAAGACAAAGTGACTGTAGTTCCTCCACCAACTAGGAACAACAGAGGCCACTATATATTCATGGACTAGGTTCCAGTGACTGATATGTTTTCGTGTCCTGAGTGTGTGCGTGCATAATCCTGCTTGATCTATATGGATTTTTTTTGTAAGAAAGCACCAGCTTAAAGAAGTTTGCATTCAAACAGCTTGACTTCTGAGACTCAAAACTGAGTTACTGTCCTTACCTTTCAGGACACGGGTTTCATGTTTGTATCAAAATAAGGCTTAAAGCCCAGATTACAGCAGTTTAATTCCTTACACAAAATGTCCTGTAAATGTCTTGATAATTATCACAGCTGTTTTAACAAAGTTTTTTTTTTAAAAAAAAGGATCCAACGCATTTTTTTCACTTTTTGCGTTCACCAAAAATTAGGGGGTGGGATAGCATTTTTCTTTTAAATCAAGAATTCTTTTTTAAATACTGTAGAAACTGAATTATTTTTGTGTACAAATGTTGTTTCCATCTTTTTGTATTATTTTTAATGTGGTTCTTGATTTGCAGAAGTGTGTAACAAATTTTGAGGGTAAGTTTTAATTTGAAAAATTGTTTTGTCAAATACATGACCACATAAATCATCAGAAAACCCCCTTAACATGTGTTTAGTGTTTTAAAATATCTTTGCTTATTCATATATATTATAGACTGTGTGAATTGGAGCATCTAATGAATTCTAAGTGTTTGAAAAACCATGCTTCTAGTCTTAAAGATGATTTTTCATCGTCTGAAGGGGTGTGTACTTTGGGCTTGAATTTCTCATGAAAACAAGCCTTGGCTATAATGTTTTTGGTTGATATATTCAGCAAAGGGTTCAAACTAATGAAAAATAACCTCAGTAACAGTTCATGTCAGCATTTGGTTTTTCATGTATGTGCCTGTAGACAGTAAAGTACAGTGTCCAAAACCGTGAAACCTGCCAATAGCAAAAGTCACAAGGGAAACTCTGATTCTGGAAAACGGTAGGCTATGAATATTCAAAGTTCTTTTGTGAAGTCGAGTTCTGCTGGCACTTCTTCTGATGAGAGACAAAAAACTCAAAAATCTCCCAAAGGAGCACTGTCCAGTGAAACTCTTGAAAGTTTTCTCATCCTGAACAATGACTGTTCTTCAAAAGATGCAGTTCACAGCCTCTCAGCTGACAATTTAAAAGAGCTGAAATCACCAAAATCTGAAATAAAATTCACATCATAATTATTATGCTCTTCAGAAAGACTGCGTAGCTTATCAACAGACAGTGAAGAAGTACCCCGGATAGTTATTTAAAAGTGTTATAAAAAATTCACTTAAGTTAATGTTCATGTTATTTTTCTGAGCAAAGGCTTTTTGCCCATCAGAGGACACTGGCAAGAAACTCAGAATAGTTTGACAACCATTGATTGTTAATGAAGCCACTTTAAAGTTTAATGCCTTTCATGAAAATACATCTTTTATGATGATAAATTTTCAGTGTTTCCAATGTCTAGAATGCATTCAGTATTGTTTCCCACGCAGCTACTGTGCGCTGCAAAAGCTTACACATTTTACACACAATTGTACACACTTTTGACCCAAAACCTACACATAGAATTTCTGAGGGGTAACCAGGTCTGAGAAACAAACTGTGGATGCATGCGATTTGCAGGACATATGAGGCTTTGTTTTTCCCTTCAAGTGCATAAAGGCATTACTTCCTACTGTGCTGTTCTGGCCTATAATGGTGAGAGAGTTAAATTGCTGACCATCAGTTATGAGAATTTTTTTCCATGAAATGATCTCTCGTCTATGTTTTCCTTGGTTTCTTTGGTATGTGTCTTTATGGTGTGTTTTTTTCCTTTTTTTTTCTAATCTAGCACTTCCCTTTTTTTTTCAGGTGTGTGTATGTGATTCTGGAGTTAACTATCCAAGTGCAGAGTTTGAGGTGTATGAAAAAGAACAAATGGCAGCAGCCCCAGTTTCACACATCGACCAGATCTACAAAACCTCACCAGTCGTCAGAGGTACTGTAATCCATGAGATGCCAGCACATTTCCTTTGTCCCAGTCTTATTTGTTTTCATCAAAACATCTGAAGATATGTTTTAATCAAGAGTGAAATTTGATTTTGAGAATGAAAAACCACAAGGCCTTGGAAATCAAAGATGCAATGATAGCAATGTTTACACTTATTGCAGAATTTGATATGGATTGTTTTTTTTTAGACATTTGTATAACTCATTCACAATAAAGAAAAGTCAGATTTTGGCTCTCATGAGAGCTACTAAACTAAGAAAATTGACAAATGGTCCTGGTCCTGGTTAGACTGAAAAGTGGACCATTACCACGTGATGCTCAAATTTTCATCACATTGATGACACTATTGTGATGCAAAGTTTTTTAATATTTTTCCAGGTGGGAAGGGAAGGGGGGAGGATGGCAGTGGACGATTTTGCTTTTAGTCCGCAGGAGTACTGATTTGACTTAAAGACCCAGACTCAGAAGTAAATCATGTGTATTATGGAGTGTTGGCTACACATGTTGGCCATCACAGACAAGAACACCACACACGCACACACACATACACACACTCACACACACCACACACCACACACACACACACACACACACACACACACACACACCACACACACACACACACACAGAGTTACAGCCAACTTTCTGACCTTGTTTTTTTGGGGGAGCGGAGGGGGAGGGGCTGTACAATAACAACTACAACTTTTTTTCTTTGTCCTAATGATTTGGTCATTTTATAGTGTTTCATGACAAAATGCTTATTTTATGTCATTTCATAATGTTTTGTTCTTTACCCTGGTTTTTTTTCTTTCTTCTTTTTTTTTTTTTTTGAAAGCCCATGGAGTCTGACGAAGAAGAGGAAGATGTCATTGAAGAGGAACCAGAAGACTTCTTCGACACCAACGAAGATCTGCTTCAAAGGAGGAGACAGGAGCCTCTTAGTAAGTCAGATCAGAGGTACCACAATGAGAACCTGGCTTATCACAAGATCAGTTTAACGAGATTAACAATTAAATCTGTTAATTGCATTCTGTCTATTGTTGAGTGTTCAACAATTTTTTTTCTTCTCCATTCTTTTTTTTCTTTTTTCCTTCTCATGTTTTGTGAGTTTTCAGTTCATTTATCCGCATTGCTTATTCTGGCCACCCCATGATTTGGGGGAAACAACTCACAAGATAAGATTCTGCTTTGTGGCTGAGATATTTTGGTGGTGTTCAGTGGTGCCAATTCTGATCCATCAAGTGCAGGACATCGCTAATTCTCTGATGGTTTAGTCACGGAGCTGGCACATGTGGGTGTCTTCTGGTCCAAAGGGCGCTATCATGTTCATCCAGCAATAGTCGTGAGTAGATAGATTCTCATAGCTATTCATCCTCATTTTATTGTTATGGAGAATACCTGTATAGCATGACTTTGCAGATACTCACTGTGATTCAGTCTCATTTATGTTTATTTGCTATTGAGGGTATCTGTATGTTTATCATTTATTTTTGAGAGTACATATATACAGCGCAAGCCCCTGCTTTAGAGATCAATCTCCAAGAGCTTTACAGTCCATGTTCTCGTTCACACAAAGGGCTGCAAGTAAGGCAGACTTAGCACGGGACACATAAACAGAGAAAGAAATTACCTTAAAAAGAGGAAAATGTAGGTGATTTATCCTTATCCAAATGTTAAGTTG
Source organism: Conus ventricosus (assembly GCA_018398815.1). NCBI lineage: Eukaryota > Metazoa > Mollusca > Gastropoda > Neogastropoda > Conidae > Conus > Conus ventricosus. Next base: position 45,544,110 of record CM031600.1, read on the forward strand.
TATGTCTGTATTTCTCTAATCAAACTACATATTGTCATCAAGACTTATTTTGCCTTTTGTTATTTCATACCTTTGTGTGTGTGTGTGTGCAGACTTGTTTACCCTTACGATTTTGCCAAAATTTTTATGAAAAAAATTGAAATTATGGGAATATGGCACAAAAAAACCCCAAAAATTACGTGAAAAAAAATTTAAAAAAAGAAAACTGTTAAACACTGTTTTGTCTGCTACCGTTTCAGTCAAAAGCAGTAAGAAACATTTCCCAGCATGCCTTGCATCTTTCACTTTGTCAAAGATGGCGATGAAGCAGTCTTGTGCGCCAACGCCTGGCTCCTCCAAATCTTCAAAGTTGAGGAAGGGGTTTTGCGATTATGAAAATTACAGTTTTCATTTTAAAGTACAGGTTTTTGTCTGAGATATTACAGGTACACGAATTGGGGGTAGACAGATCTGGAGTGTGTGTATGTGTCTGTGTGTGTTTGTGTGTGTGTGGTGTTTGTATGTGTGCGTGTATGAATTTTCCTATCCCTTCTTAGCTTTCTCTTTTCACCATCTGCAACTATGTCCATTTTTCTCTGTCTGCCTGTCTGTCTCTGCCTCTGTCTAATTGCCCATTTCTATCTGTCTCTCTCTCTCTCTGTGTCTCCGTCTGTCTTTCTCTCTCACCTCCCTTCCCCTCCCCTCCCCCTCTTACACATACACACACAATGTAAGTATTTTCATTATCTTTGCATTGTATCTTGAATTAGAAATATGTTCATGGTTTGTTTGTTTGCTTTTGTTTTTAAACTCAGTGACCACAAACCATGCATCTGAGATGGAAGCTTTGGAACATTTTTCTCATGAGTTGAACAGAGGTCAGTAAAACGGTTGTTCCCTTGCTTCTTTACCCTTTTCCACCACCCTTCCCCTTTGGTCTGTCCCCCTAATGCCTGATTTACTCTGAAAAGAGAAACAACATTTTTGTTTTTGTCCTGTTGTCCACTGTGCTGTCCACTGGCATGACTTTGGGGCTCTTTCTGGTTTTCTTGTGTATGACCAGATGTTGGTTTTCACCGATGCAGCCCATACCCCTTACATATATTCTGGAAGGACTGTCTGAGCAGCCCATGAACAGAGCTGTCAAGTGCTACACTTCAGACGTAGCATGCTACAGTTTCATTTTTAATGCTACACTGCTGCACTTTGAAGTTGAAGTTTTAGAATGGTATGAATCGATGAACAACTTTCGCTTGAAAGGTCTTCCCAGCTGAAAACCTATAAGAGTTTAAAAATAGACTATCCAGTCTGTGACTGAATCCCAAGATCATGTGATTTGGCAAAACGCAAAAAGAATGGCAAGCCATATGAAATTTGGCTTTTCAGGATCAAATCGACAGTTCAACTGTGGCTTGCTGGTGATAATTTAGCGACTGGAACAAAAGTCAAATGATCTATGCAACATGACCAGCTTGGACGATCAAAATGGTGATGTTATGTGGACGTGCAAATGTGTTGTGCATGGTGCAAAAGTGGCCAGCCTTCATAGATTCATCAGAAGTTTCACAAATTTACATCTCTCACCTCTTGTTCAACACCTGGCTTCCAATTATCATTGCACTGCATTGCAACTGGTGTAAAGCAATAGCGGATTTCAACCTTTCGGGAAATGGCTCATATAGTGGACATTCTGATAGATGCAGCTGTGATGATAATTGAAGACAGCATCCACATACCAAGTTTCATTGTCAAATTTTTATTTTGTATGTGCTCACATTTACTCTATTTAGTTAATAGCACTTAATACTATCCAGCCGCGGGCGGCATGCATGGGACGATTCCCTGGCCCTGCATGCTCACACACGGTGCTCAGTCCCTGCCGACACGCATAATTCACCACTTTTTTTTTTTAACCGTAAACTAGACAACAGCTGACAGTGTTGTGTTAGGTGCCAAAGGAAAGGACAAACACTCAACTAATCAAATTAGTAATCTTGAGTCAGTTACTTTTAATGTGTATATGCGACTGTCCGTTGAAAAACATGGCTGCCAAGTTAAAAAAAAAAATTTGTGTACATTCTATTCCGTTCTTTTACAACACACTGTCAAAATCAGAAGCAAAACAAGTAAGCAGCATCGCCATTGTTTGCATTGCCGTATTTTGATCAAATGCATTTGTGCCCCAATCATCTGAATGGCCTCATCAGCGACCATGTTTGATGCGGCGGCGTCTGCTGCAGTTGATGTTGATGATTCGTCATCAGAATCATTTTTTTCGGCTTCATCTTCAAATAATTAACTTCCCTCTACTCTGTCATAAATTTCTATATCTCTATTGCTGCGCTCATCATCAGATCCACTTTGTTGTAAAATTTCAAGCGCTTCATTGCGCGAGAAATTGCTACCACCCCTTGCCTGACCGACATTTTTTCCGGCACAGGAAATTCCAGGCGCGCTTATTGGGAAAGCCGGGTGCCCGTTCCTTTGTTTCAAAGCTGCTGGGGTCAGCCAAGTTCACGATTTGAGCACTGAAAGTTGGGTCTACAACTTGCTAGAACATCCCCAAGACTAATTATAGAGCTTATTTCCCTTAGACCATTTCAAGGAAAGTGTAAGAATTTTTTTTATGTTCCTGTCAGTCGATAGTGGCGGACACGGCAGAATGTACTGTCTGCCCGTCCGCCAGCCTTGGCTGACACGGCTGCAAGGGAAAGAAATCCCATCTGCGACTATCCGCAGAACTAACATTGAATCTGAGTAAATTTGCCAAAAACAAAAGAAAGTTGGCAAAAAGATTTTAAAAGACAAAAGTTTTACAAACTTAATGATGACTAAAGTGGAATGGAGGCAATGTAGTCTTTAGAATGTTGAGTCATTTTGTTCAAAACATGGCCAATTCAGACATATGTTCACCCAAATGATTTCACATTATTATTTTTTTTTTTTACTTGTTTGGCAAAAATATGAGTACAACACACAAAACAAAAAAGGGGAAAAAAAGGTTTTTGGGAAGTTCTTGAGCAGTAACAGCATTTGCCAAGTTTTAACAGTGGTGGTGTCTTGAAGAGCTTTGAACTAAGAGTAACAACTCTTGCTGACTAGCACGCAGGAATTTACGTCTGGCTGTGTTTGATTCTTCAGTAACTTGCGGATATTTAGAAACAGTAGCAGCAACTACAGATTGTGAACCATGAAATTAAATGCCCTGGTGAGAGGGCATGAATTTGTGCCAAAATATGCTCTTGAATCAGGTACAATGTAATTTGGAAGAACTATTTTAGGTGTGCTTGTTATAATAGGTTCAGGTGTCAGTCTACCTTAATTCCCCGAAGATGGAGTATTGGCTGTTTAATGGCGGGATAAAAAAGGGTCATACACACAAAACTCCACTGCCTGGCTATACAGGAGTGTCCGCAGGAGTATCAGCCTGCGTACGCAGAAAGAAAAGAAAGAAAAGTCTAACCTTAAAGCTGCATGATGGCAGATGAAAATGAATTGTAATGGCAGCTTGAAAAATGAATTCTCTCACCCCTCTCCTCATCCCTCCTACTCTTCCATCCTTCCTTCCCCTCCCACCACCCTTCCTTCTCCCCGCACTGTAACTAAAGTTTGGAAGATGAACCCACCGGCTTTTACAAACAATTGAAAGGTTTGTTCACATTCTTTGTAGAAAATGCACTCTTGCCAACAACAATTGTAGGGTATGCAGATCAGCCAAATTGAGTATTGAGAGGGCAAAAAAAAAAAAAGCAGAAAGAAAAATCACTAGAGACAGTTGGCATGTTACCACAGTAATGGCTTGTTTTGTTTTTGATCATTTTGATTTTTTGTTGGTTGGTCAAAACCATGTGATAACTGGCAAGATTTCCATCTTCCAAGACGGCATCACACCCTCAGCAAAGCAAAATACAACAGAGTTTCTATTGAGTCTGACTTGTCAGATATTGAATATGCTACGAAGACAGTTTGAAAGAAGGACCCAGCGAAAACAGATCCACACTACAGCTTTGGCAAAAATTTCATGCAAGTGCATCACAGAAATTCGGAATGCTACACTTGAGACGTTAAAATGCTACATTGCATGTTTTTGAGAACTTTGGAGGTGCATTGAAGCTGTCTTAGAGAAGTGCATCCTAGTCTGTGACACAGTTGATGTTTTGTGTCTTCAGGTATGGAGAGCTCATCCTGTGTTCTACATCGGCTCTTGGATGATGCCATCAGGGATGCTTTGCAGTGCAGGGCCACAGAGGTGAGTACAGCTGACCGTGACACTGCTGAAACTGTTCTGTAGAACAACCGGGCCATTCTTTACTTGGATCGTCAGAAACCCTCATTTTGAATGTTAGCAGGTTCCCCAAAGATGGAGTATGGCTGCCTTGATGGCGGGATAAAAAAAAAACGGTCATACACACAAACTCCACACCCTTTGTCGGGTTAGACCCATTATTATCCTTGCCTGTCTATACAGGGAGTGTCCGCAGAAGTATCAGCCTGCGTACGCAAAAAAAAAAAAAAAAGAAAAAAAGAAATGTTAGCAGTTAGAAGAAAAAAAAGGGGGGGTGGGGGGTATGGTGGGGATGGAGAGTGAGAAAGATATGGGGGGTGAGAGGGGGAGAAAGGAAAAAAGAGACAGAGAGCTGGAGTGAGAGTTAGGCAGGGGGCAGGAGTTGGGAGAGAAGGCTGATACTTAGACGCTAGAGGAAGGGGGTAGAAGGGTGTGGTAGTTTTCCTGATTATTTGATCAGTTCTCGTTGTGTTATGTGGTCTTTTTTTTTTCAACCAATCTTTGAATTATTATGATTTTTTTCACAAAAATTTGTTTACATCTTATTATTGTCATTGTTAAATGTGAATGGAAGCAAAAATTAATCTGACAAGAAATTGGATCCAGTTAGTCTGTCGGAGAAGGAAAAAAATATAATGCCACGAATGTCTGTGTCAAATGATATGACGTAAAGTCTTCCAATTTCTGAAGAAGAATTCTGAGCTGGTAGACACTTGGGAAAATTACAAGGGATGACAGGTGCACAGCGCTAGCATACACTGAAATCTTAAACAGTGAAAGTTAAGATTGACATTTTTTTTTAAATGGTTAATATTGTGTGATGTCAGAATGTTTTCCCAGAAGGAGAAGTATGCAGATAAGTAGTTCATTCTTTTCTCTGTGCACCCACCTGAAATTATTTTACAATCTCAAACTGTAGTTGAGTCCATTAACAGAAGTCTTTAATTACTTTAGATGAGCCACTCACCCACTCCCAACCACCCGTTTTAATGAAAGTGTCATGATTTAGATTGGGCATTGTAACACAGACGTTTGCTTGTTGCAAGGTTCAGGATGAGAAGCAGCGTAGACTTTTGTTGCAAGGCTCAGGAGGTTTTTTTGGGGGGTTTTTTGTGTGCAAAGGCTCAGGATGAGAGGCTGTATAGGCATTTGTTGCAAGCCTCAGGATGAGAGGCTGTGTAGACATTTGTTGCAAGGCTAAGGAGTTTGTGGTTGTTTTTTTTGCAAAGGCTCAGGATGAGAGGCTGTTTTAGGCATTTGTTGCAAGGCTCAGGATGAGAGGCAGTGTAGACATTTGTTGCAAGGGTCAGGATGAGAGACAGTGTAGACATTGTTGCAAGGGTCAGGATGAGAGGCAGTGTAGATATTTGTTGCAAGGCTCAGGATGAGAGGCAGTGTAGACATTTGTTGCAAGGGTCAGGATGAGAGACAGTGTAGACATTTGTTGCAAGGGTCAGGATGAGAGGCGGTGTAGACATTTGTTGCAAGGGGCAGGATGAGAGGCGGTGTAGACATTTGTTGCAAGGGTCAGGATGAGAGGCGGTGTAGACATTTGTTGCAAGGGTCAGGATGAGAGGCAGTGTAGACATTTGTTGCAAGGGTCAGGATGAGAGGCGGTGTAGACATTTGTTGCAAGGGTCAGGATGAGAGGCAGTGTTTGACATTTGTTGCAAGGGTCAGGATGAGAGGCAGTGTAGACATTTGTTGCAAGGGTCAGGATGAGAGACAGTGTAGACAGTTGTTGCAAGGCTCAGGATGAGAGGCGGTTGTAGACAGTTGTTGCAAGGGTCAGGATGAGAGGCAGTGTAGACATTTGTTGCAAGGGTCAGGATGAGAGGCGGTGTAGACATTTGTTGCAAGGGTCAGATGAGAGGCGGTGTAGACATTTGTTGCAAGGGTCAGGATGAGAGGCAGTGTAGACATTTGTTGCAAGGGTCAGGATGAGAGACAGTGTAGACATTTTTTTGCAAGGGTCAGGATGAGAGACAGTGTAGACATTTGTTGCAAGTGTCAGGATGAGAGGCAGTGTAGACATTTGTTGCAAGGGTCAGGATGAGAGGCGGTGTAGACATTTGTTGCAAGGGTCAGGATGAGAGGCAGTGTAGACATTTGTTGCAAGGGTCAGGATGAGAGACAGTGTAGACATTTGTTGCAAGGGTCAGGATGAGAGGCGGTGTAGACATTTGTTGCAAGGGTCAGGATGAGAGGCAGTGTAGACATTGGTTGCAAGGGTCAGGATGAGAGACAGTGTAGACATTGTTGCAAGGGTCAGGATGAGAGGCGGTGTTAGACATTTGTTGCAAGGGTCAGGATGAGAGGCGGTGTAGACATTTGTTGCAAGGGTCAGGATGAGAGGCGGTGTAGACATTTGTTGCAAGGGTCAGGATGAGAGGCGGTTGTAGACATTTGTTGCAAGGGTCAGGATGAGAGGGCGTTGTAGACATTTGTTGCAAGGGTCAGGATGAGAGGCGGTGTAGACATTTGTTGCAAGGGTCAGGATGAGAGGCGGTGTAGACATTTGTTGCAAGGGTCAGGATAGAGGCGGTGTAGACATTTGTTGCAAGGGTCAGGATGAGAGGCGGTGTAGACATTTGGGTTGCAAGGGTCAGGATAGAGACGGTGTAGACATTTGTTGCAAGGGTCAAGATGAGAGACAGTGTAGACATTTGTTGCAAGGGTCAGGATGAGAGCAGTGTAGACATTTGTTGCAAGGGTCAGGATGAGAGGCGGTGTAGACATTTGTTGCAAGGGTCAGGATGTGAAAGGGGGTGTAGACATTTGTTGCAAGGGTCAGGATGAGAGGCGTGTAGACATTTGTTGCAAGGGTCCACAATGAAGGTTTGATGGTGTGTTGGTGGACAGAGGAAGCTGCTGGCTCTGTACCTGCACCATGACAACAGCATCCAGGCCCACGTCTTCTGCTCCCAGCTCCCGTGCTCAGAGACCATAGTTAACTTCCTTTCCCTCAATTTTATCACCTGGGCCTGGGACCTCACTCATCCCGACAACACCCAACAGGTAACAGAGTTTCCTGTAAGGGCAGAAAGTTCTCTGAGTTTCACACAGCCAGCTCTGATAAACACAAAAGGGTGGTAAGCATGAGTGTGTAGCAAACGGCGATATATGTAAGATCATTCTGTTCTTTTTTTTCCTCTTTGAAGTAAAGGTTTGGGGGTTTTTTTTGGGTGGATAGGGGGTGGAGAGAGGATAGGTAATTCAGTTTGATTCTAGAGCGCGCCCTTGCGGATTCCCGCAATATTTTTCTGAAGGCCGCAAAAAAATCGCGAAAGACGCGGCCCAAAAGCCGCAAAAAAAAGAGAACGAACGCGTTTTTGCACAACCAGCGCGGCTTCGCCGCTGCCGTGTGTATAGCCTCCTGAGCAATTCCTTTAGCCGAACGCGGTTCTACCAAATTTTTTTCATTGGCCGAGAAGCAGCAGTTGAGCCAATCAGCGGTACTGGCAGTTCAACAGTCCTCATGTCGGCTTCAACGATGAAGCGCGCGAAGCCAAACACTCTGTTTTCTTTCGCCTTCACGAAGAAAAAAACGCACTGCACGGCTGTTCAGAGCAAGTTACTTAGTTTTGAGTCGCAGGGGAGTTTACAGCTGCAGAGACCAAGCTGTGAATGCAGGTGAGGGAAAGGAATGTTTTCTGCAGGCCCCTCCCCACCAGCCAGCTAACCGCACTGTATTCGGCAACTGAATGTCATCTGTGCATAGCTGGTCTGGCAGCAATGCGTTCGGCAAGGTTGAGCGGCCATTACAAATGGGGCTGTTAGGTTTGATAATTAGTTTTTTGTCATAAAAATGTAATATATCTGCACTATAGAATGACTGAATTGGCGAATTCCAACATTTTTTAATACCAAACTGACTGTGTTTATTTTCTTGTAGATAACATTTATGCCCCGCATGAAAGCTTGTACGCAAGTGGTCAGGCAATATTAGAACAATGACAACAAACCCCAATATTGTGCAAAAATGACGTCATCACTTTCTGGGAAGTTAATTTTCCATAGTTAAGTTGCCAAAGTTTGATACATGCCTCTGCTCAGACTACAGCAACAAAAATATTGGATTACAAATGTGTAAAGCCTTGTTTGTTGCCCTTTCTCACTAAGTGTCTCAATAAGGACGGAAATGTAAAGCTGTGACTGATATATCTAAAGATCATCAGCTGGAAGCCGATAATGAGTCTACAGCCACCGTTACGGCTACTCAGTCAAGCGATAGCGTGTCTCAGCCGATCGACGCCGGAGGCGAAACGGTTGAAAGTGCCAGTGAACCCGAAGATCAGCAAAATAATGAAGATGGTGAAAACAAAACCGATCCCTCCAGTTCGAAAACAGAGGAGCAGAAGAAACTCTACAAGGCGTTTCAAGAATCATGGTTGAAAGACAGACCCTGGTTAAAGAAGGAAGAAGATGGAAGCATGATGTGCTCCTTGTGCCTGAAACACAAAAAAAGAACACGTTCACGAAGCCGGGGTGCAAGAACTATCGAACATCGACTCTGACACGGCATGTTCGAATGGCAGACCATAAGCAGGCCCAGCAGGCTGAACTTCTTCATAGCAACTTCATTCAAGTAAGTAGTACTTTCTGCTTCTACTTTGTGTTTGTATGTATGGGATTTTTTTGTTTTTTTCTCCAAAGATTTTTTTTTTTAAAAAAGAGAGAGAGAGACTTTCTACACCCCCCCCCCCCTCCTCACCATGCCTTCCATTTTTCCTGTCAGTAGGGCTTCCATTTCTTTTTTCTTGTCTGAAATTTTCTGCTACCTTTTTAGGCTTAAACACACACACACACACACTCTCTCTCTCTCTCTCTCTCTCTCTCTCTCTCTCTCCTCTTCTCTCTCTCTCCTCTCTCCCCTCTCTCTCTCATATATGCCTTATTATTCTTACATATGCCTTGTGAAAAAAAAGACTTGGTTTCCTTGTTGGGAAAGCTTTTTTCTCACCTCAATACTTTGTAAGTAGAAATGCTGAGGGAAGATGTTTTATTTAACATTAGAAAAATTTTTACAGTAACAGAATTGCCTACATGTGGAATTCTTTGCCATCTAACCTGAAATATGCACCTTCAGTTGATTCATTAAAAATCGTTTTGATAATTTACCAATACATAATAAATATTTATTGACTTTGATGAATTATCATTTTATGTTACATTAAAAAAATGGAAAAAAGTTGATATTGACCTACAAGTCCTTATCCAATTTTGAATTAGAAGAACATAGTAACGATGGGACTGTTCAAGCTTTATGGCTATTAGTCCCTACTACTACTACCCTGTCTCTCCCCAGCTCGCTCTCTTTCTCTTTCTCTTGCTCTATTTCCCGTCTTTTTCTCTCTCAATTGGCGTTTGTAGTATTAAAAAAAAGTGAGTGGTGACTTAATTAAATTTATGATTTTCAGTGTAGGGGTTATTTTGTAATTGTAGTTTTTGACTTGCTTTCAGGTACCCCCGTCTGCTGTTCGGAAGAGTCGAGCCAGTGCAGATGAAAGTGTTGTAGGGGCCATGCGCACAGTCTACTGGTTGGCAAGGAAGATGTAGCTATCAAAAAGTATCCCAGCCTTATCAATCTTCAAGTGCTGCAGGGCTGTGAGGCAGTTTCAAAGCTATCTGTAGCTCAGAATGCAACATACACCTCAAGGTCATCAGGGGAAGAGTTTCAGAGATGTGTTGCGGGGGAAATTCATGGAGGATTACAACTACTTTGAAGGAGGCAGACATGTTTTCTGTACTTGTAGACGAAAGTACGGACATAATCTATTTCAAAGCACCTAGTCCTGTATGTTAGAGTAGTCGATGCAGAGTTTGTGCCCCATACCTTTTTCTTTAAAATGTGACTATCGAAAACCCTAAGTGATGCCAAGATCCTCTTTTACAGTGTTAAGCAGGCTTTAGAATCTGAGGGACTGGACATGTCAAGGGTTTATGGATTTGGGTCAGATGGTGCGGCTGTGATGATGGGGCAGAAGAATGGGGTGCAGCACGTATCAAGGAACAGAGCCCCGCACTGCATCAGCATTCATTGTATGGCCACAGGTTTAATCTGGCCACATCCCAGGCTTCGAAGGGGGTTCCATAATTTGAAGGAGGTGGAGAGCACTTTGTTGATCTGTATTATTATTTTGGAGGCAGCAAGTCTGCAAAAAGAAAATGTGAGCTAGAGCAGATTCAGAAGGTGCTTGAAGACCCCTGCTCAAAGTCAAGGAGTGCCATGAGATAAGGTGGCTTGCCTTTTTGAGGCAGTCAGAGCTGTGTACCAGTCCTGGGCCTCACTGCTCACCTACTTCAAGAGCCATGATGACTCCAAGGCAGTCAGTTTCAGGACAGTGTTTCAGAGCCACAAGTTCCTTGCAGTTTTGGCCTTCCTGATGGATGTAAATCCCCTCTTTGGCCCAGCTGTCAATGCAGCTTCAGAAAGAAAATTTGGATGTGGCCTGTGTATATCCTGCACTGAATAACCTACAGACCAAAATAAAAAAGGTGAAGAAGGGAACAGCACACTACCAGACTGAGCTGCTTGAGAAATTAGAATCAAAGAAAAACAGCAAGGTGAGATTGAAGAAGTCAAGTACAAAAAACAGAAACTGTCTTTTGTGGCAAGCTTGCGAGCTGTCACAAAGGAAGTAGAAGAGATTAGAACTGTGTTCTGTGACAATCTGGCCAAGAACATTGAGCAGCAATTTCCATCAGACACGAAAGATGTGGCCTGTGCCTTCAGTGTCCTTTCCCTGCGGCCCTTGTCTTTTCTGAGCCAAGAACAGCAAGAGGAGTATGGTGTCAAAGAGCTAGAGACACTTGCAAACCATTATGGTCAGTCTGCAAGAGGGAGAGAAGACTAGCAAGCCTCTGGTGGACAAAGCTGCTTGCTTGGAGGAGTGGTCAGTTGTGAAGCAGACTGTCCTGACCAACATGTACCCCAGGGACTCCACCAAGGCTCTCTTCAAGCTTCTTCACACCTACCACAAGGACAGCTTCCCCAACATCCTGGCCCTGGCCAAGCTAGCCCTCATCATGCCCTAACCACACTGCCGACTGTGAGCGTGGTTTCAGTGCCCAAATGCCATCAAGACAGCCATGAGAAACAGGCTGAAAGAAGACAGCCTCAATGTGCTGATGACCATCAAATGTGAAGGCCCTCCCATCAATGACCATGACTTCACAGCTGCTGCAGCAGAGTGGAAGCAACAGAAGGATAGGAGGATCTACAAGAAATGAATGGAGTTCTGTGGGCTGTACATATGTATAAAGCTTTTCAGTTGTGTATGGTGAAGGTGTACACAGTGACTTTTCACAGTTAAAGGGTTTTCTTAAGGTGATGGTATATAAATCTTGACAATAGTGATGGTCCCTTCATATAAAGAGACTGAATTAATTGTGGGGTAGGCTTAGAGTTGCTGGATTCTATGATGAGGTGACAACAGACTTGCTCACTTGCTGTATGACTGCCAAGAAGGGAGCTCAGCTGAGTACATGCACCACCAGAAAAAGACAAGTCTTCTAAGGTATGTCAGAATGTGTGTGTACTCTGTGTGTGTGTGCGTTTCTGTAATAAAATGTAACTCGTTTCTTGTTTCTTTTTGTTGTTTTAGTTTACTTTGGCCATAATGTAATCATTGTGATTAAGCTTTAAATCTGAATTTTCACGCGTTTTGAGGGCCTCCCATTTTTACCCTATGGGCCCCCTTTTTATATGTGAGGGGGCCCTTGGGCCCCTTTTTTGAAATCCTAGAATCAACACTGTAGATTACACCCCCCACCCACCACAATAAAAAGTGGAAGGATTTGATTTTTAGTATTTATTACTGTCAGTTTAAAGTAGGATATCTGTTGTTATGACACCTCCAAAACATGCCTGTGTTTTTCTCTTTGCAGACTCGTAACTTCCGCTACCAGACATTTTGGTTAGTATAGCAGCCAATCAGATCCGCATGTTACAGAACGGAACCCAAATTCCTGCGCTGTTGATCATTTCACGTTCCAAAGCCACCAATGAAGTTCTGGATGCCATACAAGGTATGGAGGATTGCTTTGAGGATGGTACGTTGCACATTTGTTTTAAATATTTTTTTTTCTGTTTTTAATCTGCTTGTAACTACGTGGGTGAAGGATTATGGTGTTCTGTTTTAAGGTACTGTGTATGCTTGCATGGATGTGTGCAGATAACACATGTGGTAGATAAGTTATGTGAGTCTTTATACAAAGAAATGTATTTTTTTTCTGATTCAGTGTTAGAGCAGATTTAATCCAAAACAAAAAAAAAAAACCAGTGAAAGAGGTGATTGGATTCACTTTTGTTATTAGTTTGAATTAAAAGTGTTGATGTTTTTCCAGACAGTTTATCATCTTTACACAGCGTGTATATATAGTGGATTATTTATATTTCAATTATTTAGACCCTTATTTTAATGCCATGACTATTTGTATGCAGCTATGTGGTTGGAAATATGATGTGACTCCAGACGTTGAAACCTGTTCAGTGTTTCAGTCAGGGCATTAGAAATTAATAGACTTTCACTTTGTAAAGGCATTTGTGTCAGATGAAAATATTTTAGATGAAAGTTGATCAAGCATGAGTGTATCACTTTGCAAAGGCATTTGTGTCAAATGAAAATATTTTACAAGAAAGTTGATCAAACTTGAGTGTAAGTACAAGTCTCACCTTTCATTGCTATGACCCTGTGAGACCAGACGCTGTGTAGAAACACTTTGTTCAATGTTATTATTCACCCGAAATTTTCCTTTAGCTGCTTGTTGGTAAATTTACAGACCTGCAATTTTCGATGATTTGTAATAAGCAGCTAGTTGTGCCATGTTACAAGAAATATCACTTCTTATTTAAGATTGGAAAACACTTTGCTTTGGTTATCAGTTTCAACTTCAGCCAAGACAATTTAATATCATGTGATGTATTTTTCGAAGTTAATGTGTTTGCAGCATTGTTACTGAAAAATGCAGTGAAAGCATTTTGTGTTCTTATTATGCATGAGCTAGATTAATACCATGTAATTTTTCAATGCCTCATTACTGAGTAACTTTCTGTTGATTTTCATGCCATAAATGAAAAGTTTACCTACTGTGCCAGTTTGTGTATGGAGTATGTTGTAGGAGCTGACTAAACTACGAATTAATTTTATGACTATTTTTGCAAAACGTACAGCTGGCAAAAATGTGGAATCTTGGATATTTCATCTTTACTTTTAAAGAAAATAGGAGGTATTAATGAAACGATTGTATTTAGTAAAATTGCTTGGTTTAGTTTTTATATCATTTGGACTGGTTGGTGCTGTTTTTTTCTGATTTCTTTGAAAATTGTTTCTGGCAGAATTTAGAGTGATTTTGTCCACATGCTTTGCCATAGAAACAACCCAAATTAGGAGCAGTTATTTTTGCAGATAGGTAGTTGAATTCTAAATAGTTTATTGAAGGAATCATGAAATTTATGTGGATCAACAACATATTTTTTATGTTATGATTATGGAAATGTTCTTGTTTCAACTGAATATCAGTCACACATGTTGCTTAGTAAATATCTTTGCATTCTCTTTAACAACAAACTTTTTCCAAACATATTTTATTATCTTTTATTCAAATTTAATACTTTTTGTTGTTATTTAACGCAAACTGACTAATTGTTAACTTGCGCAGCCAAATATAAAAATGTTTGTAATTTCTCATGCAAGATTTGCTTGTGGCAGTCTCTGGCTAGTACTGAAGTAAGGAACTGGAGGTTATTGGAGTTCCATTGGCTTGCCATTGAATATGAGTTAGTGTAGATGTTGTGTCATTACTGTGTGACTCTCTTCTTTCAAAGTTTGGGTAAGGCCAAGTCACCGATTTTATTTTAGGATCCAGAATTACCAATTCATTATTTGATGTTCTGTTGGAATGGTTTTGTTTTTGACTATTTCAAGGAAACATGGCTGCCTTTTAGCATTGGTAGCATTTTTGGATCTGCTACTCCACTAATAAGGGAGTTTCTTTACAGATTTGTATTCAACACTGTAGAATTAGTGAGCTTTGATAAGTTTTTGTCATCAAATTGCATACGCATTCTGTATTTTACATTATTATTTCAGCAGTGTGACCATTTCCCCCCTAAAATTACCTGTATATGATATAATAATTTTTTTTAAAAAGATATTTGGTGCAATCTGACATCATGTGAACAGTAGTGCAGTAAACCAGATAAGTTTGCGGAAATTGTGAAATTTGTGCTGTGCTGCTACAGTGCTACCATTTTGTAATTTTTTTTGGCATTGCACATTTTACTTTAAAGTATTACTGTTCTGTCTGTATATAAGGAACTGTTTGATGGAGAGTATTACATATTCATTTGACCATTATATTTGTACGTGAGAAATGCTTAACTGGTCAGCTAACTTTGTATTTTTATAAGCTGTTGCTCTCATCAGGACAGAAGGTGGTTGACTAAACAGGAACAAATGTAGCAGATGGTTTTCTGAAGTTTAGGAACACCTTTCTACTTTGGTCAGAATGGATACTCACTAGTATTAAAATCTCTTCTGTTAACAAAATTTTTTAGATTTTTTGAGTTTTCCTCCTAATCCCATATGACAAAAAATATCAAACAGCTCTAACAGATGTAGTCTGGATTTGTTCAGGACAAAAAGCCAGTGAAGGTTTAAGTCAAAAGCATCCAGAATATTGCATTGAAAGTGGAGACGTAGGATTACCAACAGACAGATTGCATTGGAAGCATTAAGAGTGTGACAGATAAGATTTCTTGTTACTGTTGTGGTTGCTTATCTAGAATGTCTTGAAGGATTATGATATTGACCAGATGTTGAGTCTGTAAGTATAACATTATAAATAGCTGAGATATTGACCAGATCTTGAATCTGAAAAATGAATGATTGTGACAGTGACCAGATGTTGAATCTGTAATGCTGTGCATGGTTTGGACATTGACCAAATATTGAATTTGTCATGTTGTGAGTGGTTGTGAAATTTACCAGATGTTGAATCGGTAATGTGTTGAATAGTTGTGATGTTGGCCAGGCAGTGTGACAGTTTTATGACAGAAATGGATGAAATATTTATCGCATCTCACTTTGTTTAGTAAGCAGATATGTTGTCAGATAGTTTTGACGATAGCTCATTTGGTGTTTACCAAATTGTTGGCATTTTGCCTTTTTTTTTTTTTTTTGTTGGTAGAATTATATGCGCAAGAAGTTACAACTGTATGTCCAGTTTTTTGGTCAGATGAAAAAATCAGTGTGGAGGATATTTAGAAAAATGTTTGTTTTGTATGTTTCTTGGTTGACCTTCCTCGACTGATAGTCTTGTCACGTGACCATTAGAACTGCATCTCTTTTTCTTGGGGAATTACATTTGTATATTTGTAAATGCTAATTGATATTGCTAGAAAGCAGTCTTGATTGCTTGAAACTTTGGTAGGTGATCCATTAACAATTCAAATTTTGATTTTGTGGTGTTTTTTTTTGTTTGTTTTTCCTTCGCGGTAACAAGTCTGTGTGTATGTGTGTGTGTGTGTGTGTGTTAGCTGTTGTTTTTAAATACAGTTATTACTAAATCAGCTCCGCCTGGTGGTTCTTCGGAGCCACTTGCCGGTCTTAAGCCCGGGTAAAGGAGGAGAGTTGGGCGTGGGGCTAGCAACCTCACCCCGTAAAAACATTACCGCTACGGAAACGACAGCAAGAGAAACTACTCCATCTGGCAGAGGGAGTGAAGCAGACCAAGCAATTGGACTTATGAAGGAGGGGGACCAAAGCCGAAAGGACGTCTCCAGCCCGATAGCGGATCTCCTAACGCCAAAACGTCACATGCGAGTTGGATTTTGGAACGTGCGGACCTTGTACCAAGCTGGAAGATTAGCACAAACTGTAAATGAGATGAAGAACTACAACCTGAGCCTACTAGGGGTCACAGAAGCAAGATGGACAAAAACAGGAAAACAGAGACTGAGTACTGGAGAAACCATCATCTGGTCAGGAAGGCAAGATGACATCCATCAGGAAGGAGTTGCCCTCGTTATTGCCAAGAAACATGCCAATGCCGTACTGAAATGGAAACCAATCAGTGAACGCCTGCTGTATGTGAGAATGAACTCCAAGTGTGCCAAGCTATCAGTTATAGTGGCCTATGCACCAATAGACAACACTGACGAAGAGGACAAGGATCAGTTCTACAGTGCGCTCCAAGCAACATTGGATGACATACCAAGACACGATGTTCTCCTCCTAATAGGGGACTTCAACGCAAGAGTTGGTAGCAACAATGAGAACAAGGAAAGAGTCATGGGGAAACATGGAATAGGAGACATGACCGACAACGGCGAATGACTCATCGACCTCTGTGAAGAAAATGATTTGGTCATTGGCGGTACTCTTTTCGCTCACAAAACCATCCACAAGCTAACATGGACATCCCCCGATGGAAAGACAAAGAACCAAATTGACCACATCATTATCAACGGAAAATGGAGGCGCTCCCTACAAGATGTACGTGTGATGCGACACGCAGATGTTGGTAGTGACCATGAACTACTGGTAGCGAAACTGACCCTCAAACTGACGAAGGCAAAAGTTGGGGACAGTCGGAACCTGCGCTTTGATGTTGCCAAGCTAAAAGATATAACAACAAAGAAAGAATTCTGCGTCACCTTGAAGAATCGCTTCAGCGTCCTCCAAGATGAAACGGCACTGACCATAGACAGTTTCAACAAGGCTATAACCGAAACAGCAAAAGAGACAATAGGTTATAGGAAAAGTGTGAAATCTGAGTGGATAACTGCCAACACATGGAAAACCATTGAGGAGAGAAAACAGATCAAGAAGAAACTGCTAGATGCCAAGTCACCCAGGCTAAAGGAAAGAATAGCAACCCAGCACAGAGAGAAAGACAAAGAAGTGAAGTTGTCTGCAAGGAAAGATAAACGTCTCTATGCGGAGAGGCTTGCTGAAGAAGCTGAGGCAGCAGCAGAGATGAAGGATATGAAGACAGTGTATAGAACCACCAAGAGGCTGCAGGGAGACAGAGGACAGAACCAAGACATACCAGTTAAGGCAGAGGACGGAACACCTATCACAGAAGAATGTGCCAAGCTCGAGAGGTGGAGAGAGCACTTCCAGAGGATCCTAAACCGCCCTGATCCACCAACACCAGCTGACATTCCTATGGCAGAGGAGGACCTGGACGTCAACATGGGAGACATCACAGTAGATGAGGTCAAGGAAGCCATCCGCAAGCTGAAGAAGGGCAAAGCTCCAGGAGAAGATGGTGTATGCCCCGAGATGCTGAAGGCAGAAGAACAGGACACACCTCTTATCCTCCAACGCATCCTGCAGGACATATGGAACCAGGAGACAACCCCAGCTGACTGGAGAACTGGTACCATCATCAAATTACCAAAGAAAGGAGATCTAGGAGAATGCAACAATTGGAGAGGCATCACCCTACTATCAATCACCAGCAAAGTCTTCAGTCGCATCTTACTCCAGCGTATAAAGAAAGCGGTAGATGACCTACTTCGTCAAGAGCAGGCAGGCTTTAGAGCGGGGAGATCATGCATTGATCACATTTTCGTCTTATGCCAGATCCTCGAGCAGTCCCATGAATGGAACAGCCCACTTTACGTGGTTTTCATTGATTTCGAGAAAGCCTTTGACAGTTTGCACCGCGCTTCTCTCTGGAAGATCCTACAACACTACGGCATTCCCCAGAAAATGGTCAACATCATCCAGTCCCTGTATGAGAGCTTTGAGTGTCGCATCATCCACAACAACCAGCTGACGGAACCATTCAAGGTGGACACCGGAGTGAAACAAGGCTGCATACTGTCACCAATCCTCTTCTCCCTGGCCATCGACTGGTTGATGCGAAACGTCACCCAGGGAAAGCAACGGGGAATCCGGTGGACGTTGACCTCAGTCTTGGAGGACATTGACTACGCAGATGACCTGGGGCTGCTGTCACACAAGCATCAGGACGCCCAGCAGAAGACAGAAAGCCTCAGCGAGATAGCCAGCACCATTGGGCTGAAGGTCAACGAGAGGAAGACGCAGGTCATGAGGAAAAATGCCACAAATAACAACCCCATCACCGCTAACGGCAAGCCACTTGATGATGTTCAGGAATTTGTATACCTGGGCAGCAAGATGACCACAGACGGCGACTGCAACCAGGAGATCAACGCCAGAATCAGCAAAGCCAACCAAGCTTTCGCAGTGCTTAGGCCCATCTGGAGATCCACCGTCCTCAGCATCCGAACGAAGATTCGACTCTTCAAGAGCAATGTCCTCAGCATCCTCCTGTATGGCTCAGAGTGCTGGAAGACGACCGTCGCCATTGAGAAAAAGCTGGAAGTGTTCCAGAACAAATGTCTGCGACGTATCCTCAGAATCTTCTGGCCGAACATCATCTCAAACGAAGAACTGAGGACTAGAACAGGAGTCTCCACAATACAGGACACCATCCAGGCGCGTCGATGGAGATGGCTAGGGCATGTCTGTCGCATGCCACCCAGCTCACTCCCCAGAACAGCCCTGCGCTGGACCCCCAAGGTAAAAGAAAACGGGGGCGACCGAAGGAAACCTGGCGCAGGACAATAGAAAGAGAGCTGAAAGGCAAAGGACTGACTCTCAACACAGCCCCCAGAGCAGCCGCAGACAGAGCCAGATGGAGATCTCTTGCCATAGCCTCAAGCGCCAGCAGGCACGGAGAGGACTGATGATGATGACTGATGATTACTAAATCATTTTGAAATAATGCATGATTGGTTTGTTACACGCTCCATCCTTTTTCTGTCTTTGTATTAAAATGTCACTAGAAGACATGTATAAACTTAAGTGCAAATGAAGCATGGTGTCTCTATTGAAAATAATATTGTAGATTTTTTTTCAAATTTTTAATTTACTCGTAGATGCATGTGTTCATGCATGTTTACCTGTGTGCATGCTTTTTTTGTGTGGCAGTGTATTTTCAAGATCATAACACTTTGTGAACAAGATGGATGTGCTGCTGTATGTCAGTGCCGCACTGAAACGGTCTTAACCACTTTTCATACTTAGTACCTGTGCAGAGTTTCCCTTTTTCCTGTATGTGGAAGATCAAGGCCATTAGAAAACCTACCACTGAGGTAGCATCAAGTGGGTAGGTGTTTCTCATCCCATTCTGTGGGTCATGAATGGCAAGGTACCTTGGATTGCTGTTCTGTAAGGTGGCTCTTTTGAGATTTAAGATGCAGTCAGCATTTTCTCGGCTGTTTTAACCCCTTTCCTGCATTCTGTACATATATACATTACTGTGTACAGTCTTGTGTGCCTATATAGTGTACATTCAAAACAATTGCTGTCTCAGTTTTGTTCAGCATTGTACAGAAGGCCTCTAGAGGTAATTATGTCCCTTGCACCACTCCTCTGTGAATCCAATCAACCGTCAAATTTGCATATTTTAAGACAATAGTTCTAGGAAATCGGGCAGGTTTCAGCATTGGCCTGTCACATGTGTTTCGCGAAACAGGGAAGAGTGATCATGATGGAAATCTTGTTCTTCTATTCATGAAGGCAATACCAGTGATCAAGACAGTAGAGTAGAGAAGATTTTGATGATGTGGAGTTAGTGAAATTAAGGCGGATGATCTTTCTGATCTGAAGTTCAAATCATGTGCCAGCTGGTTGGAGAAGGTTTTGTTGTTGTTGTTGTTGTTGTTGTTGTTGTTGTTGTTGTTGTTGTTGTTGTTGTTGTTGTTGTGTTTTCCCCCACAAGTTTTGCAGTGACCATGCTGTCTTATTTTCTGAACTCGATAGAATTATGCACACTCTCTCTCTCTCTCTCTCTCTCTCTCTCTCTCTCTCTCTCTCTCTCTCTCTCTCTCTCTCTCTTTCTTTCTCTCTCTCTCTCTGTCTGTTTGTCTGTCTGTCTCGATCTCTCTCTGTCTGTCTGAACAGTTTTGGCTGCATTGATTGGTTTGTTTTTGTTGTAATTTTGCTTAGACTCATGAGGTGTTAAAACATCAGTGATACCTGTTTGACAGCATCTGCGTGTGTGTGTTGTGTGTGTGTGTGTGTGTGTGTGTGTGTGTGTGTGTGTTTGTGTGTGTGTTGTTATGGAATATTGAATGTGTGCATTAGTGTTATATATGTATTTATATATACACACACATGCATGGAGCATTTTGGTTTTACATAAATCAGTCTTGACTCTAGCAAATAAGTTAATGGACAGCACTGACACCTTTCTCTTTTACTTTTTTCCCCTCCCTGTCTGTTTTCAAGGTTTTTTCCTCATCTCTGATATATTGTAATTGCCTGTCTTCATCAGCAGAAGGAAAAGAAATTGTTGTAGGTGATTTTGCTGTTTTCCTGTACACTTACTGCACACTGAATAGAAATTGAATCAGCAGCAAAAAGGTTAATAGAACTTAGCATTAGTTATGCCAGATCTCAAGTCAGTACTCTTGCTCAACTCTGTGCTAATATTGTGTGTACCGGGTAATAATGGTTTTGTCAAGGACATCCAGTTTCTGTTTGAATTGTTTCATTTAGTATATTGTATTTTTGTTTAAATGTTGTGAGGATTTCTTTGCTCTTGTCCTACTACCATTCTTCTTTTTGCTTACTCATGTTAAAACAATATCTGCAAATATGACTTTTAAAAAAAAAAGTAGAAGATGAAGTGAAATACATGGTTGATTTGCATATGTGGAGAAAAAGAGGAGGACAGGTGGTTTCTGTCATTGCACTTTCCTCAAGTCTGCATGCTTGCCAATTATCATGCATACATCATGACCGTGTGTTGGTATGTTCTAGGCCAGAATTATAATGGTTCTAGCATCAGTCCTCTTGAAGAAGTTATGGTGGAAGGTTGGTTTGTTTGTTTTTCAACACTACCACCATCAGCACTTTTCCAGAGGTTGGCACATCTCAATCTTCACACAGTCAAAGGCATAGAATTTTCTCAATTTCGTGTATAGGCCACTCAGTGTTGCGTACCTTGCAAACCTTGTGTATGCAGTGCCTTGGGCAAATGGTGACCTTAGGCTTTCATAACATCAGTGACAATCCGTTGGTGAGTGTCTGAAGGCAGTTCCTTGGAAACGTGCACCAAAAGGGTACTGGATGAAACCGGACAAGGAATGGGAAGTGAATATAGGAAGACAGGAACCTGAAGTGGCTGTGGGAGTTTGGCTGAAGAAGCCAGGAAAAGAAGCATGGCATCTTCCTGTGTGTGCATTCACAATGTTTCTGCTTTTCATTGACAAAAAAACAAAAAAAAACCCAAACCAAAAAATCCAGAGCCATTAATCTGAGACTTGAGATTCAACTAGTCATGTTGTAGGGCAATTCCAACAGTGAAAGCTGCATCACCGTGCCGTGGGCATATATAGAGGTCAAGGCAATGTGACAGAATCAGAGAATAATCAAACGACAAACAGCTGATTGTGTAGTGTATTTTTCATTGTGAATGTGAGCTTGAGACTTGATGGCCAACAAACAGCTTGAAGCATGCAGCTTACACTATGAATAAATGGTCATCATTTCAAACAGATGAGCATTTGAGCGAGGAAGGAAGACGGGCCAGCTGACTTACAAACAAGTGTTAGAAATTAAATGCCTGGTGTTTAAGTTGTTGGGAAACATGTGATTTATGTATTAGGGCTAAAAATGCATTTTTTTCTTACAATGCAATTATCTTTGTGTGTATTACTGTAGGCATATGTGAGTGTGACTTTTGTTTGTGTATATTTGCAAAGACTACTGTGCATGAAAGACATGTCCCTAAAAGCTTTCGCTATGAGGACGTAAAACTCAACTATTTTCGTTTGTGTATATGCTGGTTGATCTGTACGTGTGATGAACAGACAGATAGAGAGAGAGAGATAAAGAGACATATATGTATATATTTGTATATATATATATATATGCATTTTTTATGTTATGCTTGTAATCCAGAAAAATCTTTAGGCTGAAGTTTTTGTTGCATGTTGGCCTGTGAGAGATGCACTTGTCTGAGTTCACATACAGTCTTGTCACCTTTTTCAGTTCTTTTTTATTTTTTTTGTCCCAATCCAAGGTCACATCACATTGAACGAACTGATGACCAGGTTACTGCATGCTGTAGACGTCTTCACCACACAGAAAGAGGCTGACATAGCAGAAGAGGTTGGTATCTGGAAAGGGAGAGTGCATGGAAAAGGAGGGAAGTATCAGGCCCTGTTTCCTTGCCATCCTGTACTAGAAACATTCGGACCTTGATCATCTTCCCAACTGAACTAAAAGACTTAACCTTGTTTGTGAAACTTGCAACTTACTCATCAGTCTTAGGGCAGAACACAAAAGTCTGTGTTTTGTTAACAGTATAGGACTGTTAAGTGTTTGATTCATGGGTGAAACTTTTCCGTCTATGGACGGAAATCCGTCAAAATGACTTTCAGTCTTGACGGAACTTCCGTCAATTTAAAAAAAAAAAAAAAAAAAAAAAAAACGATTTATCGGTTCCGCTTTTGTGTTCGATCCAAGTTTTCCATCTCATACCGGAAGCAGCTGTTTCTGTGTTTCCGGCATCTTCACAGGCTAACACTGGCGCATCTGACTGACAACGAAAGTTTGCACGGTGCTCCAGAAATTAACCCCTTCGCTGCTATCATATTTTGCTAAGTCCCATGCTAAGAAATTTTTTAGAAAAACACAAAAATCACGCCTATGCTTTTCATTTGCTTATAATTCAGAAGATATTGATCATAGCTACATAAAAGTAAAATCAAATGAAAGGAAATTGAATGAAGAATCTGTTTGTAACAATAACATAATGGAATGATAAGCTAGAATGACACATGAACTCCTTGAAATGCAATACATGTACAAAAAAAATGAAAAAAATCAATCATGACGTTATTAGGTGATGCTGGAGCTCACAGCAGTTCATAGCACATTTTGCATTGAACATTTACAGTGTACAATGATCCAGGAAGCAGTGTCCAGTCACAACATAGCACAGTCTAGCCACACAAAGAATGAAAGGCGTTTATCTCCCAGTTTCTGTCACCTGTAGACCGAAAAAACACAAAAATCACGCCTATGACTTTCATTTGCTTATAGTTCAGAAGATATTGAAGATAGCTACATAAAAGTTATATCATATGAAAGGAAAATGAATGAAAAATCTGTTTGTAACAAAAATATAATGAAATGGTATGCCGGAATGTCACATGAACTCCTTGAAACGCAATATAAAGAAATGAAGACATCAATCATGATATAATCAGATGATGCTGACCTCACAGCAGTTTATAGCACACTTTGTGTTGGAGTTATACAGTGTACAAAGACCCATGAAGCAGTGTCCAGCCACACCACACCACAGCCTAGCCATACAAAGAATGAAAGGTGTGTAGATCTCCCAGTTTCTATCGCCAGTAGAAACACTGAGTGTGATAGTTCCAGAAGCAGTCTTCCAAACACAATCCTGGTTTGCTGGAGCAGTCTGGGCAGTAATATCCTGGTGTCTTTCCTCTGCCCTTTCTTTCAGCAGACACGGCACCTCTTTGATGGCCGTGCTTTATGTTGGGTAGGGGGCAGCACACCGATGAAGTGTTGAGCACACAACCTGACAGCATGGTCGTCCTCAGCATTAGCTGGATCTTTGTCGCCAAAAATCATCTCATTCATGGCTTCTTTCTGGAAGTCAAGGAAGAAGCTGCTGTGACCATCCTTCCTGAACACAATGTGTTCATTCTGCATCCAGCACCAGCAGGTCCAGCAACAGGCCCAGCACC
Organism: Conus ventricosus; assembly: GCA_018398815.1. NCBI lineage: Eukaryota > Metazoa > Mollusca > Gastropoda > Neogastropoda > Conidae > Conus > Conus ventricosus. The sequence continues at coordinate 45,568,148 of CM031600.1, forward strand.
GGCAGGTCCAGGCTGAACATCATCTCCATGCTGCATCAGCCTAGCTGTAACACATTGAAAGCAAGAGTTCAATTTTCTACAGAAATATTTCATGAAATAAAAAGAAAATGTACCACACACACACACACACACACACACACACACACACACACACACACACACACACACACACACATATGAACACACATATGAACACACACACACACAGTGTAAACAAGCCACACCCCCTTCTGTTAGTCCAATAAAACTCAAATAAACAGCATACAAAATCACTTCAAAATGATAACAATTTTTTGTATCTACTCTTGCTTTCAGTTTATGAAAATATTCACAAACACATACACACTATAAGCGAACAAACATACACAAACTAAAATTGGGTCATTAGCATGCCACGCCCCCTTTCATTTTCATCAAGCAAACACTGCAAACAATCCAATGAGTTATGCTTCTGTACAAGTAACTTCACTGCAACATTGTTTAGATCAGTGTTATTTATCACTGTGTGCTTTCTGTTTTCTAGAAAAAGTATCATCAACACACACACACACACACACACACACACACACACACACACACACACACACACACACACGCACACACACACATTTCCCCCTACTCCACCCTGCCCCTCATACGAACACACCCAGGCCATAGGGAAGAGTTGGGCACACATCGGTAAGAAACGCTTGTAAACCTCAAGCAAACCAAACACACGCAGCGTGACTGAGAGCGAGCGAGTGACTGACACTGGCACACGAGCCCAACGCCTTGAAAGTCGGTCAAGCACACTGGTCATTGATGACCGGCTCGCTCGCTGACGCGGCCCGATCAGCGGTACAGACATACAATACACATACTTGGTTGTTCTATTCATAATTATACTGAGAAGAAAAACAACACCATTATGTTATAAAATTGAATGAATCTCTCAAATACACTCACCTGCGTCTTGCATTATTGGATCTCCATGCTCTGAGTCTGACTCAGACGACCAGTCACTCAAAGCTTCTTCCACTTCCAGATCAAACTCTGGGTCGTTAGCATCAACTTCACGAAGTTCGATGCCAGCTGGATCAAAATCTTCATCTCCACTATCTTCATCTCGGTAAATTTCGTAAATAACCTCTGCAACTGTATAGCTTCGTCGTGGGCCAGCCATGGCTTCGAATACTGAAAGTAGGACTTCACAGTACCTTGCTTATCGATCGTCATAAATTATGTAAATGAACCAATTACCTTGAACACATGGTACACCAAAAGCAAAGAGTGGTCAAGGGAGCTTATCAAATCATAAATAGAGGGATTTTCGGCAATGCTGGACGAAACAGAGTGTTGAATCATGACGGACAATGTTCGTCAACAGCGCATTGCAGGCGGCACTTTCATGACGGACACTGTACGTCAACAGCGCAGTGAAGAGGTTAAGTATCATGGCTTTTTGAAAAAAGGAGATCCAGTAGCATGCGTCGAGGGCCAAATTAAAAACAATGGATATGACAATGGCTAAATGAAACTGATGACGACGGCAATGAATATCGCAAGTGGTGCAAGAAAATAAATGTGGCCGGCTCGTGTTTCTGTATCGTTTGTTCAAAAACGATCAGTTACGGAGCGAACGGAAAAAAGAAACTTCGAAGCCATGCTGATCACCCAGAGCATAAGAAAAACATGAAGGCGAGTTAACATTTTTGTATTCTTTGCTAAAAGTAATTAGAATCAAATTTAAAAAGTTGATGGGGGGGGGGGGGGGGCTAATTATACATGTAGTTGATATTTTTGGTGGGGTGGGAGTAATTTAATGTATATCAGGGGTGGAAAAATTTTCTAATTTTTTATTGTTTGGATTTTTTTTAAGAGTAAATTTCCTTTTTTTATATTACTTTCAGGTGGTGGGTGGGGGGTGATGGGATTCTTAGAAATTTATTATTGTGAGTGGGGGTTTTGTTGTTGTCAGTTTTCATTTTGTTTGTTTATTTTTTTTATTTTTTTTTAGTTCCTTTCCTTTAAAAAAATCATGTTTGTTATGATACTTTTTTAGGAAAAGAAAAGGTGGAAAAACAGAAATGACCTGAATCCTCCCTACACTTTACTTTTTTTTTTTAATTTCACCAATTCCCACCTCGGAATATTTATCACAAGCAGCCCAAAAAAATAATGTAGCTACTGTCTCCACCACGTCTAGCCTATTTCCAGCTGCAGCCCCACCTGTCAACATTTCTACATCTGTATGTCCATCTGTGCCCCGTCATGGTCAGTCTGCTTCTTCAGCTGCTCCATTGTCTCCAGTACCTGGCTCCAGTAGAAAACGAAAAGCTGGTGCTGCAGACATCAGGCAGTTTTTCAAGCGCCCACTACTGGACTGAAAGACTTTTTTTTTTTCTTCATCTTTCTTTTCTTTTTCTTTTTTTTTGTTTTTTGTTTTCTTTAACACTCATTGTTTGACAGGGCAAGAGAATTTCATTAATATATGACTGCTTAATCAAAATCAACAGAAATCATAATGACTCGTCCTTGCTTTTGTTTGACACCATGGAAAATGATAGAAAGGTGGATGACAGGGAAAATGATAGAAAGGTGGATGACAGCTTTGCACTTTATTGATGGACAATTCTGAAAATGATTGAAAGGATGAATTATACTTCATGTATATGGTGGCTTTTTGACAGTGAGGACAAGAGGAACTGACAAGATAAGAAGGCCACCTTTGTTCATCCATTTTCTATATGTGGTGTGGTTGCTAGGAAAGACAAAATGTGCTGATAACATGTCAACTTTGATTTCTCCTTATTTAAAATGGTGTGATGGTGCCGGCAAGAATAAGGCTACTTTGGTTCCTCATTGTGCATCTCAAATGTGTGAGCATGTATATTCTTTTTACTCACAGTCTTGATTCAAATAGTAAAGTGACCATTTTAAACAATTTGTGGGGAAATTTTGTTGATTTTTGGAATGTTTTGATCAGTTCAGATTGGGTGAGAAAAATTTCCCTTTTTGAGTTTTTATATTCTGGTTTATTTCTACACTTTTAGACTTTAACTTTCCTGAGCTTGTACAATAAGCCATGAATATTATTTTTTATTCATTTAAATGAATTAATGGAACATAAAGTCTAAACAGTAACTCACAAAAGCATGTTACAGTTAAGCTTTTTGCTGCAGAAATCATGTTACAAGTAAGCTTTTTCTGGTGCAGGAGAGCCAACGAAATTGGCCTAAAAAAATTTTAAAATCAATTTCGCCTGGGGGCTTCGCCCCCTGGACCCCAGCCTAATTTCAGTCAAATCAAGTTTTGTAGGTTTCACCCATGGTTTGATTGTATGTGTGTTTGATGCAGTTTGAACCTTTATTATGGGGTACTGTGCTAAATAAAAGTGGTTGCTGTTATTGTAGCCTGCAAAGAGTAACTGCGCCCCAACAGTTCCAGAATCAGTAACGAACTTCATTAGACTTAGACCCATGTTGCAGCCAGAAATTTGAGAGACTAGCAGGACTGATGAAAAGGAACCTTGATAACGATGGCAAGAACACCCACTACCCCTTCCTCCTAAGGCTGAATTTGCCTGAGGTTTTGTTGGTGATTCAAAGTGGGAACATGGCCAATCACACAGTGTTCTAGAGCATGGAGAAGATGGGGAACTGGAAGATGTAGAAGGAAAAGAGACCCAGCTTCTAACTTACAGAAGGTGGTCAGTCTGAAATGAATTCCAGCCTGATCAAAGAGACGGCTGCTCAACTGAACGTGTTGAAGGAGCCCTTGGAAGTTGGGTGAATAAGTGAGAAAGGAACAGGCAGAAATCCTGAATGGCAGTTTCACAAAGTCATGAATGGCAGTTTGACAAACAAACTAAGTCCAGAATTGCAAATAAAAAAGAAGTTTAAAGGTCTTTAATGGACTAGCAAATTGTCCTAACTTGTCAGGCCTTTTGTCATCAACAAAATGTAGTCCCAGTTGCGTTCTGATGCTATCAGAAGTGACTGTAAGATGCATCACATTCAGCGAGCTGTAATCAGAGCTGCAGCCCTGTGCATGCACTCGGTGGACCGAGTGCTCACTGGCAGCAAACCAAGTGCAGAAGTCAGTTCAGATGCTGTTCTAAGGTCATGGGAATCGTGGGTCACAATTCGAGCGAGATTTCATCGCATGGACACAGTGGCATCGGACCACATCGCCAACCAATCAAGACTCCATGACTTCAAGTAATTAGCATGGAAATCACATGTGTGCCCCGGATGTCAAAATCTCCACAGGTATACATCTGATCAATCAGCGAAGAGGAATAATTGAAAAATTATAATAAATTTACCTGGGAGTTGAAGTTTATTGGAGATTACTACAAGGATGGTGCTCTTGGGTAGAGGCATTCATGTGCCTATCCATCAGCAGCTTAAAGTAGTTCCATCAGTCCCTTCCTTCTGGGTGTGTGTCAGGGATCGCATGTAGTTTAAGTCTGGTACGCATGGACAGGATTGTCCTCCACATGTATACCTCTACCCACCAACATCCTAATAATGGCCATGAAACTTCCGCTTCCAGGTAAGTTTCATTTAATTTTTTCAGTTAATCAAAAAACATTTTTTTTTGTCTGTCTTCCTCCCTGTACAGAGGGAACGCATGGCACGTGAGCAGATCAAGCAGGAGCAAGACCAGGCCTACCAGGAATCATTACAGGCTGACAGGAAAAAGGTGAGTGAACTCTGTCATGACATGAATCTTTGGGGGGAAAAAAAAAGTATGCAAAGTCAGGGCCATTGTTTGAGGCTGAAGTAACTAGATGAGTATAAGCTTTTAACACCTGATATATATATATATATATATATATATATTTTTGTAGCTTGACTGTGATGTAAAATTTTGCTTTTTTTTTTCAAGTTTAGAATACATTTCCCTGCACTTCATATGCTACAGTACATGTTTATTACAAAGGAGGAATGTTAAAAACGTCACTCATATGAGCGAATAAGGTGGAAAAAGAAAAGAAGCAAAAGTCCAGTGATGGTATTTGTGCAGGCATTGGTAAAATCAACAGATTAACTAGATTTTGAAATGTATATGCTCAAGTGTCCAGGTATTCTGTGTCAGTTCTTTCTCACTTCAGGATGTAAGAAAACTCATTGTCCATACATGTATAATGCTGTTGTCATCTGCAGAACGGCTTTGTTGTGATGAGTCCCTGCAACAGTTAAGATAGACGTCATTTAGAAGCTATTTTCAGAGGAGAAAATACCTTTTTTTGGGGTCAGTTTAGGCACCTCAATACTGGTTGTACCAAATGGTTAGAGTAACTGGCAGCAGAACAGACAGCGTGAGTTCTCATTTCCAATGGAGTTAGATTGTTACGGCGTAAAACGTTCTTTTCCATCTCGCAGTAAATGGATAGCTGATTCAGTGTAGGAAGGTTAAGATGGCAGAAGTGTCCGGCAGTAAATGGATAGCTAATTCAGTTTTGGGAAAGTTAAGATGGCAGAAGTGTCCCACAGTAAATGGATAGCTGATTCAGTGTAGGGAAGGTTAAGATGGCAGAAGTGTCCGGCAGTAAATGGATAGCTGATTCAGTGTAGGGAAGGTTAAGATGGCAGAAGTGTCCGGCAGTAAATGGATAGCTGATTCAGTGTAGGGAAGGTTAAGATGGCGGAAGTGACCTGCAGTAAATGGATAGCTGATTCAGTGTAGGGAAGGTTAAGATGGCAGAAGTGACCTGCAGTAAATGGATAGCTGATTCAGTGTAGGGAAGGTTAAGATGGCAGAAGTGTCCGGCAGTAAATGGATAGCTGATTCAGTGTAGGGAAGGTTAAGATGGCGGAAGTGTCCCACAGTAAATGGATAGCTGATTCAGTGTAGGGAAAGTTAAGATGGCGGAAGTGACCTGCAGTAAATGGATAGCTGATTCAGTGTAGGGAAGGTTGTGGTGGCAGAAGGGTGGGCTCTTCCTCCCATAATGCTGTGCCTTAGACACACTGAATCTCTATAACAGTTCCTGCCCATGTGGCCATTAGCCAAGAACGCCACAAGAGAGAAACTGTCCAACACTTATATCCCCTGCTCAGATGTGAAACCCAAAATTAACGATTATGTGAGAGACCTCTGGCAGGAGGATTGGAACACACAGACGAATAACAAACTCTTTCAGATCCGTCCAAACCTTAAAGACTTCCTCCCATCTACGTCGGGTGGTCGTAAAGAGGAAACGGTTCTGTGCCGG
>CM031600.1:45579349-45599349 GCA_018398815.1 Conus ventricosus
TGGGCCGGAAACACAGTACAAGATGTGTTGAACTACCTGATCAGCAAAGGCTTCCACACGGAGGAGTACAAGGTCCTCGCCACCTTTCCTCGCCGGGATGTGAGTTGTTTTTCTTTTTTTTTTCTTCTTTCTTTTTGTGCATGTGTGTGTGTGTGGAGGTTGACAGAAAGGGTTAGAAGGGGAGGGGAGGGGATAATGTTCGGTTGGTAGGAAGGAATGACAAGAATCAGACTGGGCAAAATATGTCTTCTGCTGGAGGTTTAGTAGACTGATCTTAATGTGGGTTGTGTTCTGTTGTTTCATCTAATTAAGTGTTCTGCCTAAAGGTTTTAGATTTGATTCTAATGAGAATTGTGTTCTGTTCTTTCATTCATTCATTCATAATGTGTGTGTGTGTGTGTATCAATCTATCTGTCTATTTATGTGTGTGTGTAGATAGATAGATAGATAATTAGAGATGTTATATAGTTAATTTATTTATTGTTTTGGGGAGGAGAAATTGGACTGCCATAACTTAACATAATTTACTGTCAGCTGTGCATGTGACATTGGATGAGGGTCAAGGTCTCTGAGGAAGCTGTTCTGTTCTCGATATGAAAATATTTAGTTTTAGAAAATCTTGAGAAGGAGACAAGAGAGCTGCTAATTCTGATCTTTGCCATTTGGTTAAAGCATAAATGCTCAAGAATGTCATACCTGTACTTGTATGCGTATGTTTGACTGAGTGAAGTCACTAAACCATGGGCTTTGTTCACCTTCAGTTGTTTGTGCAGCGTTTGAAAGGTTTTCTTGGTCTCCATATCACAAATGTTTCTGAACATCATCTTATGGAAAGACATCCTTTACCAGCCCTCTAGTCTCTCTGTCCCTCTATATCTCTCTCTCTCTGTCTCTCTCTTTCTCTCTCTCATTCTCTCTCTCTTTCATTCTCTAGCTCTCTCTCTGTCCCCATCACTTTGGATTTTGTTTTTGTTTGTTTATTTCTTGTTTATTCTCCATCCTTTCATTATACATTCCTTGGCGTGTGCTTGTAATTAGACCCCAGGGCTGGGGGGATCCATGATGAATTGATGGCAGACTTGAAGCCTGACAGCTTCTCTTAAGTGTATGATGATTTTGCCTGCTTGTGGCATTACCGGCTCATGAGAGGTTGTTGGTCTGATATGATAAAGACTCAGCATGAATCCTGGGCCGTGCCTTAACATTTTTTCTTTTTTTGATATGTGTGTGAACAGATCACACAGCTGGACTCTTCACAGACGTTAAAGACAGCCCAGCTGTTCCCTCAAGAGACGTTAATCTTGGAAGAGAGGTCGTGAAACTGGTGAACCCAAGTCTGTGTTGAATCGTTTCATTGTTCCGTTTGTTTATTTAACAAGGCCCGTGTGTGAGTGTGGTATGATGTGTCTGCATGTGTCGCTGGCATGATATTAAATAACTGTTATTGCATTTTTATTAAAAGCCACCACCCAATCTTGTTTCAGTAACTGAGCACAACAACAATTACAGTATCGCTTTGGTCTTTAGATTCTCAGCACACAGGAAATCAAGGCCGTCATGATGAAAAAAAAGACATTCTTGGAGCCTACACACTTGGGGATGTACTTTACACACCATGTTACACCAGCAAATACCTTTTGATACTTTCACACAATACAGTATTCATAATTAATGTAAAAGCCAGCTTGTCAATAGAAAGGAGGAATGGGATAGGGGAGTGAAAGGAGGGGGAGGCAGGGAAAGGGGAGGGATGCTGGTATTTGAATGGAGTTTTTGGCCAATCTTCACAGGAAGGTGAAATCTGCAAGATGAGGATCTCTAGTTTCTAAAGGTTCACCAGCATACAGAAAATTTTTGACGAATAGATGCTTGAATGTATTCTGTAACAGAGCTGACAGCTGTAATAACAGTTTGTCTAAAGCTATTTTGGAAAAAAAAAACCAATTAGAAAAAAAAGAAAGTTCCCATGGTCTGTTTACCATGGGAAGTGAACTGTCAAATGTTCACCGAGTCTAGGGCACAGCATGATGGGAAACCGAGCAAATCCCTCTCCTTCTGCCGCCTTTTGCCTTCCCTGAACTGAATCAGGGTTTTCAAGCCTAAAAGATCTGACCCCACAAGTGGTTTATAACTCACTGCAGACATGCTCTGAAGACAAAATGCTCTGATCATTTGACCACGAGCCCTTCTGAAGCAGTGAAATTCCAGACATAGAGTGGTTTTCCTGAAAATATGAGAAACATATCACCAGCAAAGTTTCTTAATGTAGACCTAAAATCTTAATGTAGACCTTAAAAGCATATTCCTGTATGAGGCTTTGGTACTTGTTAGAGTATGTCTTTGGTCAACAGTGATTACAGTATTTTTTTGAATAATGATATAAGCTTATAGCACATTCACATAAAGTTTGAAAGTTTTCAAAGTTGTAAACTGTCATGTAGGTAGAGCTCAGTCAGTTGTGGAGCTAACCTGAAAGCAATCACCAAACATGGGTCTTTTGGATCTTTACAGAATCTTCACTCACGCACACACGCACTTACGCACAATCATGCGTACGTGCACACACACACACACACACACACACACACACACACACACACACACACACACACACACAGACATACAAGCATGAGCATGCATGCATGCAGGAACATAAGTGCACATGCGTACACACTAAATAGTGAGATGAGGGGATAAAATACCTGTTTATACAAGATGTAGTCTTGTTATATTTCAAGAGAAAAGCTTTCTTTTTTTTATTGTTTACGCTACATTTTCAGTATTTGTTTTTTGAATAAAAGAATTTCTACCAACAGAAACAGTGGGGTTTATAGTCACTGCTATGGTGACATTGACATCAATTTCTGTCCTAGCTTCACGCCCTCTTTCCTCCAGCTATTAGCGTTCAGCCATTTTACCCACTCTGTCCTAATTGCATGCATTTATCTCCCCCACAGTCCCTGCTTGTGATCATTAAAAAGTAAAGTACTCGATAGACATACATAATTATGTTTGGATTACTCGATAGACTTACATAAAAAAATTGGATTACTCGATAGAGGTACATAATGGTTTCATTCCTTCCACATAAGGCAAATTGCAGGTGTTGAATAGAGTTATTTTGAATGGCTCTGTGCTTTACATAAATCTAGAAAAGATTAAAAATCCACTTTTGCCAGGTTGACAAACACTCCACACACTTTAGAAGAAAAAAATTGCTATTGGTTGGGTATATTTAATCTGGAAAAGGGCAACCCAAATTTCAATGTTTTCTTTTTTTCTGGACTGCAAATGATACAAAGCTTTCATGTACATATACATTCTTACAAAAACAGGAAATTGTATCTGAAGGTGAGAATGATATATATGCTGTCAACACTATAAAATAAAACAAAACAAAACAAAAAAAACCCAGGAAGCTGATGTTATTACATTGATGATGACTGAATGAGAATTCAGACTGATGTGTCCTTGAAACTTTGTTTTGTATTGCACCCTTGGTCTGCATGGCAGGGTGCAGAATTGGCCTATCTGGTGTGTTTGATGTACAATTCAGTGGTAGGCACAGTGCTATCATGGGACAACAAAGGAAGGATTTCACTGTTGAACCGGTTAGGTGCGAGTGTGATGATGTTGCTGTGATTGGTCGCACCTGTAAGATGCATTGTGTTGGCAGAGAGAGAGAGAGAACAGAAATGCTGTCTTCTGACATGTTCATGATGAAGATGTACAAGTAGTAAAAGGATGATTGTGACCACAAAAAAAAATGCATGTATTTCATATTGATTGCATATGTTTGTGTGCTTGGTTTTTCCCTTTCTTTTCTTTTTTTTTGTGTTGGTATCTTTGGGTAGCTTATCTGAGTTTTAGATTTTTATCCTTCCCAGTCTTGTGGCCTAGTGTTAAAAATAAAAAGGAAACATGAGAGAAAATGATGTCAGTGAAAGGTGATGGTAGCAGGTGTTCTGTGGCATGTCTGCAGGTCAGATTGTGAAGCATACAAACATTTCTGTGACAGGAACAGAAGTCGCAGGTGACCAAACGAAAAATCCCAAATAACCTGTTGCCAAATAATTAATGAATCAGTTTAGGAGAACGCAGCATAATGATTTGAGGAACTTACGGAGATCCATCTGTACCTCCCTAAAGCTTGCCAGCTTGTCTTTTTTTAGTGGCTTGGGCTTTGTTTTTTTGTGTGTGTTTTTTTCAAACTAGTTGCTTTGTTGTTTCAAAGCATATTGGTGTGAATTTGTTCTTTGATATTTCAGTTGTTGAAGGGGTATTAGTTATTCTCCTGAATTGTTTTTTTTTTCAGTTTGTAATCTTGTGTTTTTCTTTCTTCTTGTTTTTATGGTGGTGGGATAAAGCTGTAGAGAAGGTGGAGAATTGTATATTTAAAGCCTTCAGCATTGTTTTTTAAGGTATAAACTTTAAGTTTCGTTTTGACCTCTTTTTTTTTTCTTTTTTTTTTCTTTTCTTTTTTTTCCAGTCCCATTTTACACTTAGGGGAGTGAAAAGGGAATAAAGAGGATGTGTAAGGCAAATGAAAATAAGCGTCAATTTTATGGCAGCAACAGTCTTGCTTGTAACTTTGTCGACTAACAAATCCAACCGCCAATATCTGACCTCTGAATGTGTAGCGAATTCTATGCCAAAATGATGTAATGCATGTTTTGTTTGACAACTTTAAATAACCACATGAAAATTCTTTCTGTATCTTGCGCTTTCCGTCTTACCCTCCTTAAAACGGTTCTTTTGTCTTTATGCATGCATATTCTGTGTTCCTGTGAAACTGAAGATACATATGTTGAAATGAAATGAGCAGTGAGAGAACATTTCAGACCGACTTGACAATTGTGCCGACAAATATTGACTTTTAAAAAATTTTTAAAATCTATAATGCCTGATCATTTGACATGTAGTTTTTACAAATTTAGAAAGAGAGGGTGTTAGTTACCGCCAAGGACAAACAAACTACAGGACAAGACACAATGCATATTGACCTTGTGGATCTTCTTCAGGTAAAAACAAATAACGTTTAGGACAGTGAAAATGAAGAAGGAGGTACCACTTATCTTCTCATATTCGTTGCACAATCAAAATGCCTCTGTATGTGTGTGTGTCTCCTATCAAAATGTTGCTGAGAAAGTTGTTTGCCTTTTTTGCCATTTTGATTGTGTGATGAATATGAGAAGATAAGTGGTTCCTGATTCTTCGTTTTCACTGTCCTAAATGTTATTTGTTTTTGCCTGAAGAAGACCCAAGAGGTCAAAATGCATTGTGTCTTGTCCTGTACTTTGTTTGTCTATGTCCCTTTTTTTTTGTGGGGCTCGGATCAGACCATGCAGAACCACCACAGAGATCAAGTTTGTTCATTTTTGTTGAATTGATTCAGTCATTTATCATTTGTATGGCTTTTTATTTATTTCAAAATTTTTCAAAAAGTTGATTAGTTTGCTATTATTAATATGTCTTATATATTATTTGATTTATATGCCTTGTTTATTTCTTTCTTTATTTATTCATTATTCATTTACGTATGTATGCATGTATATGTATATGTGTGTAGTATGGATGTATTTATATTTTATATATATGCATTTTTTTTTTTTAATTCTTGATTAATTCTTTCATCAATTTTATTTTCTTTCTTTAATTTTATCAATTTCATCATTTATCAAGCTTCGACAACCTCTCCCCCCTCCCTCTCATCCCAACTCCTCCCCTCTTTCTCTTTTCAAACTTCCACTATCTTCATCCCTCCCCCCACCCCCCCTTTCTCTCTTTTAAACGGTATTTACACAGTGATGAAAACTTAATGATGCAAGTCCGTTTATCATACTCTTCCTCTAATTCTTCTCTCTCTCTCCCTCCCTCTCCCCCCCCCCCCCCCACCCCCCGTCCACCCACCGCCTGTCTCACAACAGTATTAAAAGGGGAAATACCTCTCCCCTCTTTTCCCCACCCCCACCCCAACCTCCCTCCCTCCTACCTCATCCTCGCACGCACTGCCCCCCCCCCCCCTGCTCTTCTCTTCCCCCCCCCCTCCTCCCCTCTCTCTCACAAGTAATGGGTGCAGGAGGGGAAAGGACTGTCTAAAGAAATAGACCTCTGTGATCAGATTCCTCATGCTCCGATCATGCCTCCTCCTCCCCACAGTCAGGGTCCTCCTCCTCCTCCCCCCCCTTTTTTTTAATATCTTTTTTATCTTTTTTTTGTTTTGAAAAAGGTCTTTTCTTTCATTTATTAAACATCAATCTCATCCCAAAAATAAGAATACATCTTGTATCTTTAAATATTTCAGTGCTAGTACTCTTTCAAAGACACACACATTCACATATTTGAAAAAGCAACATTCAACCTGTGGTTCCATCTCTCCCACATCACGTCCCTTGAACATAAAAGTACGGAATCGAAAGTAGCTCAAGAGAAGCAGGAAGATTGAAATCAAGGGAAGTTTAGTTGTTTAGGGTGTCGTTGCATCTTTATGAGGGTTCACCATTCTGTCAGTTGAGAGAGAGAGAGAGAGTGCGTGTGTGTAAGTGCATGCACGTGCATTCACGCGTGCGCGAGTGCATATGAAAGCCTGCGTGCATACTCGCCTGCATATTTACAGGGGAATAATACTATGCACAAGAATGTGTTTGCATACATGCATATGATTAAACATACCATAACCCAAAAGAGAAAATCTGCACCTTTGTGAGCCTCATCTGGTTTTCAAAGATCAAAATCAAAGGGAGACATGACCGTGTCTTCTTATAAATACTTATGTACATTTCACCTATGAGTAGGATGTGATTAATTCTTGCTGACCTTGGTACTGTTACTCCAAAGAGTACTGCCTCAATCGTCAAGTGCAAATGAACATCAGATCTGTTAAAAAAAAAAATGCTCAACTTGTTTCCAAAAGACTTTAATTAACCACAGGGCAGTTAAAAAAGAGGTGTTCTATAAACTCAGTTTCACCAGGATGATATGGACAGTATTGATCATTAGAGACCTTTATTTTACATAAAAGAATATTAGTTGGGTAGATGTGCAGCAGTTTCCACTGAAGCACCCTTAAACGTGTTTCTTTACTAGATCGGCAAGCCATTAACCAGTGCTTTTTGTTAAGTTCAACTCCAAATTTCCTTCGCCAAAATCCACGTGAACATGGAATACTGACTGTGTTTAAAATGATTTGCTTTCTAAACTGCCTTGCCGGCGTCAGCCTCTGTCTACAGAGCAGAGGGATGTCATCATGGTTTTACGGGATCAGTCACAATGTGGGCAAAATCCACTTAGCGAAGTGCTGCACGAACTACATTATATTGTAAATTCTTTCAGGCGAGTGGCCAAGTTTTTCACAAGTTTCTGCAAATGACAATAATCCGTGCTCATTATACATATTACTTATATAATAGATTCCTTTTTTTTTTTAATCCAGTCAGCGTAAAATAAGACATTTCCTTGATATGTAATGTCAGTCCGTAACACCTGTGAGACAGTGGTAGTAGGGCCTGTGCTATTCAAGTGGAGCCACATACTTAAGACATGTCTTCTTCTTCTTCTTCCTAAAATACTTGTTCACTCAAAAACGAGTGCTGTTAAAAAGTAAAATAAAATAACATAAAATAGTGCGACTCAGACTGTTGGCCCCTGGAGCGAATTTGGCAACAAGGGGTCGCACTCGATATTCAAGAAGTTAAAAGCAATGGCCAAATTCAGGCCCAGGTAACAGTAAAATATCTGGGGAAGTTAAAATAGAAAATCGTCAATATGCAGATCTCAAAACTGTCGTATCAGTTTGTTTTTTAAATGAGACTGCATTTGTGGCAATCTTGATGGCACCCGGCAGTGAGTTCCACAGCCGTACTGAACTAGGATAAAATGAATGTAAGTGGCTGTCAATATTTGATGCAGGTATGGTATAACATTGACCGCCACTCCTGGTGCTACTTTTATTCAATACTAGTTGTTCCATTGGAATATCAATTAGTTTAGCTCTGCCTTTGAAGAAGTTTGATAAAAGCTCTTCTCTCTTCTATGGGTTTCCATTCTAATTTTCTCATGTTCTTCCTAGTATTCCCCTTTTCTCTGATGTGGTTCCCTGTTACGAGCCGTGCTGCTCTCTTCTGAATCTTTTTGAGGTTATCAATGTCCTTTAGATGGTAAGGATCCCAAACTGAGCAACCATATTCCAGTACTGGTCTAACCAGTGTTTTGTAGCAGTCGTCTTTAACCTTTTGGGGGCAGTCATCATGTCTCCAGAAGCATGAGATTATCAAATCTTGTCCATGTCCTTGGCGGTTACTAACCCCCTCTCTTTCTACATTTTGCTTTATTTTCCACCTTCAGTCACACCGTTTTGAAACTAATGTAGTTTTTTAGGGTAAGGAAATGAAAGGGAAGGAAATTTTTAATCTTTGCAGCTTCTAGCTTTGTGATTCGACCTTGTGCATGACAAAAAATGATAAAATGACTCAGTGTATATGATTGAAGCGTGTTGGAACCAGTCGGTTGAATGCTCTAATTTATACCCCTTGGAATTTTTGTTGTTGTTGTTTGTAACTTAGGGTATATGCCTCTGTGTGTGTGTGTGTGTCTCCTACCAAAATGTTGCTGAGAAAGTTGTTTGCCTTTTCTTCTATGTAATAATTTGAGACGCACTATTTCAGGGAAGTAAATCATTACTTTCTTGCATGTGTTAATTCCAAGTGCCTATGACTTGGCTACACTGTTACATCTGGGGCAGTTGGGATTTGTGCCATGTTCTTAGTTGCTTCTTCTTCCTTTTTTTCTTTTCTTTTTGTATGTGTGTGTTTTGGATTTCACTCTCTATAATTATGTATTAATGTAGGGAATTGATCGGATTTGAAGCAATGAAGAAAAAAAAAGACACAGAAAAAGCGTATCTGAGACAATAGATTTGGGGATGAGGTTTACCATTTTAGTGAAGAATTTTTGTTTTAATGGAAAGAATGTTCAGTAATGATAATGAGGGCTAACTTAACAGTACACACACACACACACAACACACACACACACACACACACACACACACACACACACACACATACTTCTGGTACTTGTTTAATCTTGCATTTTGCCAAGCAGTTCAAAATAAGTAAGGTGAAGTAACCTACACAGACCCCTGTGGGGATGAAATTATGGGATTATTTCCAGGACTCGCATATGGAGAGACAGAGAACAAGAAATAACTGAGAAATTAGAAAGAAAGTATATGCTTTTTTTTTTCTTTTTTTTTATAGTTTGATTTTTCCCCCAATTTTGTGTGTGTGCATGTTTGTTGATTTTCATCTTTTTCTTATATGTGTGTAACCAGCTCATTTGCCTGTCAAACTGCCAATAGCATGACCACCCTCCTTATCCCATTACAAACAACAAATGACCATTTTGGCAGGGTTTTGTCATTTCAGTTGCATTTAATTGTCCACTGATCTGCTTGCCAGTAATTGTATGAAAGAAGTATGTCAGAAGAAGAAAGACATATCCCTGTGTAAGATCTGGTTCTCTGTGTCATGTGTACATGTTTCTGACAGCAAAAAGTTATGTTTATGCATGCACATAATGGTATCGTGTCGGATAATTAAATCTATTTGAAATGCCAAACTTGTTCTTTTGAGAAGTGGAATTGTGTGTGTGTGTGTTTGTGTGTGTGTGTGTGTGTGTGTGTGAGAGAGAGAGAGAGAGAGGGAGAGAGAGAGTGTGTGTGTGTGTGTGTGTGTGTGTGAGAGAGAGAGAGTGTGTGTGTGTGCGCTCATTTTCAGTTCTCTGTTAAGTGCTGGCGCTCCAACAGCAATCATTCTGGTTTCCCTGTGCACAGCCACACCTGGCTTTGTTCTGTTGCAGTCTAAGCACTGGTAAACCACAGGGAGCAATCAGTACCAGGCTGTCATATGCATTAGGCAGCCCAGTAGAGAAGAGTCTAGTCTTCTGCAGAGTTACTGGTGTTCAGTCAGTGGTGCGTGTTATGAATGATCCTACATATTCAGGACACCACTTTCTATGTCCCATACTGACATCAATAATAACCATGTGTGACACTGCGGCCTCTTGCAGTACGAACTGTATTGCTGCCTTCTGGAAATTCCTATGTTACCAATAATATTCATGCTTTCAGGGTTCCCTCTTTTCTGCAATTTCACATATTTTAAAGACATTAAAAAAAAAAACATTTAACAAAGCACACACACACACACACACACACACACACACACACACAAATTCAGTATGTCCCCCCTCCTCTTAAAAAAAAAAAATGAGGGAGGAAGAAACATCTGCAGAGCATCAATTGTTTTTGGTCTGTAATCAGAGGACAATGACATCATGAAGCCTTGTGAGGACTTCTTCACAGGAACAGGCGTCGCTATTTTGTATGCCCATGATTGTAAGCAGATAATGATAACATAATGATATCACACACTGACGTTATATGTCAGCAGGACGCTGCAAAAATGAAAGAGATCATCGAAAGCAATATGAACAAATGGTCCTTGTCGTAGCTGGACTCAAAAGAGGGCGATACCACATTCAATGCTCAAAGAATAACAGCAGGCCTGCTTTTCCTTCGTAGCGCTTCAGGGGTTGGGTTTTTCTTCGTTGGAAGCCTCGGTTATTTCTTCTTTTCTGTCATTCTCTTTGACAAGCGTTTTAGCCAAGGAACTTAAGAAAGAAAGAAGAGACTGCACTCACTTTGTGAGTTCAGCTGATTCCAACCTTGGCTGGGGAAAAAACATTGTAGGAAAAAACTAGATCTTTTGTGTGGTGTCTATATACCATTGTGAAGTACATACATTGCTCAACATCCTGATTAGTTACTGATGGCTTCCCTCTGCTCTCGTGTTCATAGTTGTCAACATTGTTCACTCTTCTTTTACAAAGCATTGCTTTTTGTGATTATGGTTGTGTGTGCGTGTGGTCATTTAGTTTTTCATATGCGCTTGATGACAAGTCCAATATGATCAATAACATTAACAGAAAAATGAAGTAATCTCAACTGATGTAGATTTTGCTGAGATGAAACGAAAGGGAGTTTAGTTTTAAATCTAGTGTAGTCCACCATTAAATATGTATTTCAAGTGAAATGATAAACCTATGAATTTTACAAACTGATCAGTATCAGAAAAAAAAAAACCCTCCTTGAAGCTATGTCAAGTCCAAAATTTGCATCATATTAACCAAAATTACAGCCGAAGCCACATCACAGCCAATTTTTCACAAAACATAACGATCTAAAAAAAAAAAGTACACATCATTCCCAAACTTTCGAGGGGTGCATTTCAAATGATTGAATTACGGGACTTGTAACCACCGATTAAATACAGCATTCACAGATTCTGGAGGTATGAGCTTAAAAACATCACATGCACGCAGGCACACACACACACACACACACACGGACACACACACACAAATGACTGAGCTTGCCTATTCATTCATTTGCCAGCATGCATACACACGCACACGCACACTCCACCCTTCCTCCTGCACACACATGCACACACACACCTACCCTACCCTTTGCCCTTCCCCCCCTCCCCCTCCCCTCAGCTGTGTGTTCGGACTAGCTGTCATTTGGAATGGAGCATGCGCCTTCTTTACGAATCCGAAACAGTTAATTCCGACAGATACCTTTTGGGAGGGGGGGGGGGGGGGGGGGGGGGGGGGCTTCTTTAATTGCCTTGAAACTAAGGATTTGCATAATAAGTGCAATTTCATTCACGACTTTTTCTACATTCAATCTCTCTCTCTGTCTCTCTCTCCGCGCGTGTGTATGTGTGTGTGTGTCCGCGCACGGATTATTCAATCTGATGCAGATTCTGGGGCTTTGAAAATGCAGCTGTCATGTGCCGTGGGAAAACTTGAAATGTGTATATATGATTTTCCTTTTTGTGCACTTTAAACCGGCAGACCTGCTCTGCGGATACTTAATATGTTATTAGGAGAACTTTAGCTGGAGTGACTGAAAACCCACCTTTACAGAGTGCTTGCTCCTCAGTGATCAGTTTCTTTTTTAAGTCGTTTGAACTCTTGGGATAAAAGAGACTGCCTGTCATTTTGGTCAAAGCAGCAGACTAGCTAAGAGGTGAGAGAGAGAGAGTCAAGAGAAAGAGAGAGAGAGACAGTCAAGAGAGAGATTAGCTAAGATGAATAAATGAGAACAAAAAAGTATGACTTGGAGAGACAGAGAGCTGAATTCTCAACTGTTTGTAGGCTAGTATAGTACTGATCCAAGGGTGAATATGGGATGCGTGAACATAATTATTTGATGATTTTCAATGAAAGCTTTTTTTTTCTTTCTTTTTTTTAAAATCGCGATCTCGAATTTCGATCGTTTATTCTCGTTTTGATCGTGATCGGAATTAGTTCCAAATTCCACTCCGTTCAGAAATCCAATAGGTAAAATGTGGATCCTGTGATCGATCATCACAAGTATATTCAAAATAAGTTATTAATTTAGATTACTCATAGAGTGCATTGTCTTTCCAGGGCGAGCACCTTGTACGGTGAAAGTATGACTTGGACGTAGCCCCTCGCAGCCCATCAGATGCTTCAGGAGCTGCGGGCTTTGGACTCTCTCCATGGCAAAGAATGTCTGCTGTCGACAGAATTTTTGATTTGGAAATTTTATGACAGTAGTGTCCTCAAAGGAAAGAACGTATTACTTTTGGTGACTGAAAAGAAAGGGGATTTTTTTTTCATTGAAAAGTTTTTAATTGAATTGGGGTCTGTGAACCCAGAATGGATTGTTATTGATGTGAGGCAAATTGGTTGTCTGTATGACCTGAAAAGAAGTTTGTAAAATAAGTGAATGAATTGAGGTCAGTGTGACCTACATATGTTTCTGCAAGAACGGTGATAAACACACTGTGTAAAAGGGGAAAAATATACTATTGTTGTGACGTCTTCTTGAATAACATATTATGAGAAGGAAAAATGAAAAAAGGAAATTAAAATCCCCTTGCGCCAAAAGAAGTGAGGCGCGAATAGAAGGGGGGGAAAATAACATTTCGATTTTTTTTTTTTTTTAACCAGGGAGAAATTGAGAATTTAGAACTGAATTCTTTCTTTCTTTCTGCATATGCAGGCTAATACTCCTGCGGACACTGTCTGTATAGACAGGCAGTGGAGTTTTGTGTGTATGACCGTGTTTTATCCCGCCATTAAGGCAGCCATACTCATCTTCGGGGAAGGTGCATGCTATGTGTAACGTGTCATCCATACCAACGGCCAAACTGGCCTTCTCTTCCGAAAGTTGATGGGATTTTACGAGTGCACAAGATGTTGTGCGTGCGTTCACACACGGAACCTCGGTTTATAGTCTCATTCGAAGGACTGTATGGGGAATGGAGTCAGAACCAATGTTAACTCCGAGGGAAAAATCCCCCTGTACCGAAATTCGAACCGGCAACCCCAGGATCACGAGTCCGGCGCTCTACCAGCTGAGCTATTCCGGCCCCCAAATTGAATTCTAGTCTGTTGTGTTGAAAGAAAGGAGTCAGGCATGTTGTTGCGTGCGAGGCGCATGATTGTCTCTGTGTGCATGTGAGTGTGTGCATGGGGACCGTCAAGTGACATCAGCTCAGTATTGTCAAACAACTACATATGTTTGCGTTTAAAAAGGGAGTTGAAAAGACAAATACCATATGACCCCAAGTGACATCAGCTCAGTATTGTCAAACAACTACATATGTTTGCGTTTAAAAAGGGAGTTGAAAAGACAAATACCATATGACCCCAAGTGACATCAGCTCAGTATTGTCAAACAACTACATATGTTTGCGTTTAAAAAGGGAGTTGAAAAGACAAATACCATATGACCCCAAGTGACATCAGCTCAGTATTGTCAAACAACTACATATGTTTGCGTTTAAAAAAAGGGAGTTGAAAAGACAAATACCATATGACCCCAAGTGACATCAGCTCAGTATTGTCAAACAACTATATATGTTTGCGTTTAAAAAGGGAGTTGAAAAGACAAATACCATATGACCCCAAGTGACATCAGCTCAGTATTGTCAAACAACTACATATGTTTGCGTTTAAAAAGGGAGTTGAAAAGACAAATACCATATGACCCCAAGTGACATCAGCTCAGTATTGTCAAACAACTACACATGACGCGATGAGTGTCGAGTACTATAGAAAGCGTACAGCGTGTAACTGATCAACATGCACGGGTTAAAAAGAAGCTGGGTACGGGTGTCAAACATTCGATTTCCAGGCGTGTAGTTTTAGTCACCAAGGCGTAAACGAGATTTTTTATTGTTGTTTTGGTGGCAAAAATGGGATTTTGTTTCTATCAATAATAGTGAACGGTTTCATATATGTATAGATAGTAGGCCTAGTTTATACTGTGTTTATGATCAAATTCATTTGAAAGGTAATGAAATTAATATTTGTTAACAGCAAAGCTGGCAAAACCGCCGACGTCCCCTGCTTAACGCTGACGTGCAACAATGTCGTCAACGTATCGATCACACCTCACATGTTGCACGTGAAGCACGGAGGAGTCTATGTTCCAAGATTCTGTGTGCCACGCAAGACGTGATCTTTAAATTAATGTGTAGACATATCTATGGGGAAACATATC
The DNA here is from genome assembly GCA_018398815.1 of Conus ventricosus. Classification (NCBI taxonomy): domain Eukaryota; kingdom Metazoa; phylum Mollusca; class Gastropoda; order Neogastropoda; family Conidae; genus Conus; species Conus ventricosus. The sequence continues at coordinate 45,593,952 of CM031600.1, forward strand.
CACAACTGAACAAACGTGTTGATAAGTAATTCGGCGAACAACGTCTTTTTTTTTTGTCTTTTTTCTTTTTCCAACTGCAGTCACGCACCCCCTCTTCTCAATTGAGACAAGTTAGGGCAAATGATCTGCTGAGGCCAAGAGTATGTGTATTGAAGACCGTTCGATGACTTAAACAAAAAATGACATTAAAATGACTGTAGATCAGATATCAACTAATCAAGACCGCCTTGGCTTAAGGCCGTGTCAGACCAATTGACAGAGGCTAGAACACCAAACTACATCAAAATGTTGTTATGCTCTGCATAGTTATGCGGGGATTATCTTCAGTCGTGACAGGCTCCTAGTATAACATTATCAGTCTCCAAAATCCCTCGAAGTCGGAGTGTGGCAGCCTACGTGGCGGGGTAATCAAAAACGGTCACACACGTAATGTTCTCATCCCTAGCTGATGCATTTGTACCATAGTGTTCAAATACTTGGTTGTTCGGATGATCCCTGGAGTGTTTTAGCCAGGGTACGACAACAACAACAACAACTAATCATGAAAGAAAAAGAACACATATAATGAGAAGAAACGGGCTGCTTGAAAACAATAAAAGCCATATAGTTTCAAGTCTAGACACTCAACTGGCTGACGTCATTTTTACATAGGCTATTACGTAAACAAATCACCAGTCGTACACGTATCTTTCAGTAAACCTCTCTCTCCCTCTCTCTCTCTCTCTCTCTTGCGCATGTGCAAAGTGATCAATACTATAAGACCACGGTGCGAGGTTTTCACTTGTCATAGAATTAGGGACTTGTTTATTCTCTTTTTTGGCGGAAGGAATTTTTTTGCTAACAGAGTAAACAGTCATAGGTTTACAAACAATTGAAAATTCGTCGGCATACTGCTGGGTCACTTCCGCTTAATTATAATTTAATAAAAGCAATGTTATAGCATTCCGGAAAGATAGCCATTTGAGTGTTGGAGAAAAAATGGTTATAGTACAGTGACATTATGCCTGTGGTTAATGCTTGTGAGTATTCAGGAATAGGCCTATTCTTGTCAACGTGCTTGAGCTTTCTCGCTGCGTGCAAAGAACTTGCAAGTACTAGAGTAAAAAATGATTTATTTGTTTTAAAAGGGTTACATACATTAAAGAAAACAACTCCTTTGATCTGTTTACGAAGTTATTTGATTCTGAAATAAAACGCAAAACATGCACTATATCTATTAAACCTATGAAACGTTAATTGTCAATAGGACGCAAAACATGCACTATATCTATTAGACCCATCTAACGTGAAAGTCAGTAGGACGCAAAACATGCACTACATCCATTAAACATATCAAACCTTAGTAGTCAATAGGACGCAAAACATGCACTACATCCATTAAACCTATGTAACCTGAATAGTTAGGACACAAAACATGCACCACATCCATTAAACCTATCTAACCTGAATAATTAGGAAGGAAGCAAAACATGCACTACATCCATTAAACCTAAGCCTGTCTAACCTGAATAGTTAGGACGCAAAACATACACTACATCCATTAAATCTATCTAACCTGAATGGTTTGGACGCCAACATGCACTTCATCCATTAAACCTATCTAACCTGAATAGTTGGGACGCAAAACATACACTACATACATTAAATTATCTGACCTGAAGAGTCATTTTGAAGCAAAACATTTACTAGGCCTATACCCATTAAACCTATCTAACCTGAGCAATTTTTCAAAATTATTCATAAGGCTTCGCCGAAAAACGTAGACAAACAAATCACAAGACAAAACACGACGCGTTTCGACCTCTTAGGTCTTCTTCAGGCAAGATAGCACTCAGGACAACGAAAATGAACGAGCAATCACTTATATGTCCGTCTAATTCGGCGCAAGATGGGCATTGAATGTAAACGAGGCTGTTGGGAATGAGACAATGTGAGTCGAGGAAGGTATGATGATAATTACGATACTGATACAAAAATATTGAAAAAACAATAAAGAGAGGATTGCTGCTACTTTTGGTGATGATATGGTAATAGGACGCAAAACATGCGCTATATCCATTAAACGTATCTACCTTGAATAGTCAATGGGACGCAAAACACGCACTATATCCATCAAACCTATCTAACCTGAGTAGTCAATAGGACGCAGAACATGCATGATATCTATTAAACGTATCCAACCTGAATCGTCAACAAGATGCAGTGCATGCATACAGCTATTGATTCCATCTCCTCTGGGTAGTCAACAGGAGGCGATACCTGTTCTCTATCTGTTAAACCCGTCTCATGTAGGTAGTCAATGCGATGTGTTTCATGTGTGAAGGCAAATGTTTTTATATCAATAATGTAGTGTTATAGATGATCAGAGAGAGAAGTGGGGGGGGGGGGGGGGGGGGGGGGGGGGGAGTCCAATTTTGTATTAAAAATAGTAAATGTCACAAACGTAAATTTGGTTAACGTTCGTGGTAGGCTGAACAACCTTAACGTTTAAATAAGTTGAACAAGCAGAGGAGTTTGAAGTTGATTTTGTTAGGAAGATGACAGTCATGGAATGTGCGTGTTCACATAAGTGTGTGATTGTCAGTACAACCTTGAGTTAATCTGACAATAAATTGGTTTCAGTCAGTCAGTGATTGTGAACTCAACTGTAACGAGACAGGCGCTGAAACTGACAACATGCGCGAAGCTGCTCGGATGTGCAGTTGTAGAATGCGGACGACGATTACAACTGCAGGTAGTGTTTGCTAGGCTGTGTCTGCATTCTTTGGTTTTGTGTTTAGCAAACCTGCTGGGCCTCTTTTGCGTCATTATCTCTCTTTCATTCTTTTTCAGATATTTGTTTTATGGGACAGAAGCCCTCAGGTAAATTACTTATCTTTCTCTTTATGTAGGAACCTGGTCAACAACCTAGTTGGGCCCCACGAACCACTTCTGTTAACCGTCAAACGATGGAAGATGGCATGGTTTGGCCACGTCATTCGTCACAACACCCTCTCCAAAACCATCCTTCAAGGTACCGTTGAAGGAGGGCGCAGACGAGGACGGCAGGGAAAGAGTTGGCCCGATAATATAAAGGAGTGGACCAAAATGGCCATGCCAGATACTCACGACAGTTACAAACAGAAGAGCCTGGAGAGAAACGGCGGCTGCCTCATCACGTCCCTCCAACGACCCCAGCGGTCAGGGTAATGACTGACTGACTGACTGTTCTCTGAGTGAATCCCTTGTGCGACATTGAGTCCAAAGACAGTGGTGTCCCCTAGTTTTTATGCGCAAGAGTGGGTCAGAACACACAGCCATATTCTTACTTGAAAACAAGTGAAATTTGAATAACCCGCTTCATGACATGTACTATTTTGGTCAAACTCATCTAGACAGCCATAAGGACAAATGACACGCATTAACACCATCTGATCTGGGTAGTCATTGTTGTGCAGTAGACACTATGTGTTAAAACCGTCTTATTCGGCTAGTGACGAGAACAAAGTACACACTATATCAATAGATTCATCTAAACCAAATATTGGTAAGGGCACAACACAAAAGTTAACGCACGTGCGCGCACTTATACACAAACACACACGCGCGTGCGCGCACATACATACACAAACACACGCACGAGCTCACACACACACACTCACACACACATGCGCGTGCACAGAGACGCGCGCGCGCACACACACACACACACACACACACACACTCCAATCATCTAATCTAGCCATAACGACACAATACACACTCTATGTGTTACCATATCGACCAAATAATACACACAACACAAACAGTATATCTATCAAAACTATCTAATCTTGGTAGCCCTATGGACGTAAAAGGAAAGCGCGCTATCAACCGACTGTCATGTACCCAGATAGCAAAAGAAGACTGCAATCAACACGCTATCCATTAAACCATCTAAATAACTGGATAGTGACAAGGGCGCAATGTAGGCCCTACTACAGCTCTGTCTATCAAAGTTGCGTGATCTGGATGACAGAAAGAAAAACAAAGAAAACAAAAAGGCAAGGATATGGTGCGATCACTTTCCATTGAAACAACCTTATATGGGCTGAGATAAGGACACAACACCCGCTCTAGCCATTTTAAAGCTACGTTGTCTAGCATGAAGTAAGGACGCAGGTAAGGACGCATTGCACGGGGTTTCCATACAGCCTGGAACTGCTATCAGGAGCGAAGAACGAGCGTGTCAGCTTTGTCTCTTGCCGGGCGATGCCAGGGTGCCATCGATTGGAATGGGAAGGATGCCAGAGCCAGGTAAGTTTTCACGCTTGGTCTTGGGCGAGGCTGACTCGCTCACTTGCATGCGGGAAATAAAACGATTATTGGGCAGAGTACTAGTACGTCGATGAGGGTGTCGAATGACACGGGGCTGCGCTCGCAGCATTCTGTGGCGTTTGTCATGTATTTCAGTGCTAAAAGAGAACTGTGTCACTTTACCCCGCCTGTCTTTCCGCCCGCATTAGTGAGTGAGAGAGAGAGAGAGAGAGAGAGAGAGAGAGAGAGAGAGAGAGAGAGAGAGAGAGAGAGAGAGAGAGAAATGTTATTCATATGGGCCATGGCCCTTAATGAAGGGGGGGTGTTGTGAACAAATCACTTCAAAGAAGGGACAAAAGTCAAATATTCAGAGATCTGCGACAGGTAATCGACAAATTAGATATCAGTCTACATACATACCATACGTCGAATCTTAAATGCCTTGTACAAAAAAAAAAGCAAAGAGAGGAGAGAGAGAGAGAGAGAGAGAGAGAGAGAGAGGAGAGAGAGAGAGAGAGAGAGAGAAACAGACAGACAGGCAGACACAACTAGACAGACAGAGAGCCCTGTTCATGCCGAATTATTCCGACTACGTAAACAAATGTCTCATATGCGATTGAATAAACTATCTGTTTGGTTGGAAAACATGTTAGTTTAGGTTGACACTGTGTTGATCGTTTATTTTCTTTGACTTGACGAATTTATGTATTCAAAAGATGAGGATTTGGGATGTGTTCGAATGTTTAAAGTGAATTTCTTCATCAGTGTATACGAACATAACGATTTTAAGAGGGAGGTGTGTGTGTGGGGTGGGGTGGGGGGCGACTGATGGACAAAAATAGGAATTACGATGAATTTAAAGAGACAGAAGTTTTAGGAAATACAGATAATAGAATTACTTAATTGTTGACATTCATGTATGTAAACATAAATCAAAACAGCAGCTTGGGAGAAGAAAAAGGAAGGTCGTACACACACACACACACACACACACACACACACACACACACACACACACACACACACACACACTGAGTGAAGCAAACATAACACAACGGCAGATTGACACAGCCCAGCGAGACCCACAATCTCATTCAAGCAACACGTGCTAATTCAAAATGTC
>CM031600.1:45604349-45616849 GCA_018398815.1 Conus ventricosus
GAAAGGTTCTTTTGCCCTAAACAAAGCACGTGGTTAAAAGTACTTTTGTCTAAACAATGCACGTGGTTAAAAGGAGGGAAATATACTTTTGTCCTAAACAGTGCACGTGGTTAAAAGGAGGGAAAAGGTACTTTTGCCCTAAACAATGCACGTGATTTAAAGGAGGGAAATGTACTTTAGCCCTAAACAATGCACGTGATTAAAGGAGGGAAAAGGTACTTTTGCCCTAAACAATGCACGTGATTTAAAGGAGGGAAAGGTACATTTGCCCTAAAAAATGCACGTGATTTAAAGGAGGGAAAAGGTACTTTTGCCCTAAACAATGCACGTGGTTAAAAGGAGGGAAATATACTTTTGTCCTAAACAGTGCACGTGGTTAAAAGGAGGGAAAAGGTACTTTTGCCCTAAACAATGCACGTGATTAAAAGGAGGGAAATGTACTTTTGTCTAAACAATGCACATGGTTAAAAGGAGGGAAATGTACTTTTGCCCTAAACAATGCACATGGTTAAAAGGAGGGAAATGTACTTTTGCCCTAAACATTGCACGTGGTTCAAAGGAGGGAAATGTACTTTTGCCCTAAACAGTGCACGTGGTTCAAAGGAGGGAAATGTACTTTTGCCCTAAACATTGCACGTGGTTCAAAGGAGGGAAATGTAGTGCTGACAGAAGTACAAACGCTGCAACAACAACAAAAAAGAGAAAAAAAGGAAAAGTACCGTTGACTGAAAATTGCATGAGACAAAGAGTAGGATTGAATAGTGCTGACTGAATGTTGCGCAGTGGACAATAGTAGTGCTGGTTGAAAAAGTGCCTGTGGTCAAAAAGTGAGGAAAAAGTAGCACTACCAGATCGATGGATTTAGCTCAACAACAACAACAACAACAACAACAACAACAACAACAACAACAACAACAAAGGGGAAACGGTACCGCAGCCTGACTGACTCTTGAGGCTGAAAAGTGAGAAAAAAATAGTGCTGTCTGACTGATGTATCCATTTAAAAAGTGCAAAGAAGTAGTGCTGTCTGACTGATGTATACAGTTATTAAAAAGTGAGAAAACGTAGTGCTGTCTGACTGATGTATGTAGTTATTACGAAGTGAGAAATAGTAGTGCTGTCTGACTGATGTATACAGTTATTAAAAAGTGAGAAAACGTAGTGCTGTCTGACTGATGTATGTAGTTATTACAAAGTGAGAAATAGTAGTGCTGTCTGACTGATGTATATAGTTATTACAAAGTGAGAAAAAGTAGTGTAGTCTGAGTGATGTATGTAGTTATTAAAAAGTGAGAAAACGTAGTGCTGTCTGACTGATGTATGTAGTTATTAAAAAGTGAGAAAAAGTAGTGCAGTCTGAGTGATGTATGTAGTTATTAAAAAGTGAGAAAAATTAGTGCTGTCTGACTCATGTATGTAGTTATTAAAAGTCAGAAAAGTAGCGCAGTCTGAGTGATGTATGTAGTGTATGTAGTTATTAAAAAGTGAGAAAAAGTAGTGCTGTCTGACTGATGTATATAGTTATTAAAAAGTGAGAAAAAGTAGTGCTGGTTCACTGATGTATGTAGTTATTAAAAAGTGAGAAAAAGTAGTGCTGGTTCACTGATGTATGTAGTTATTAAAAAGTGAGAAATAGTAGTGCTGTCTGACTGATGTATATAGTTATTAAAAAGTGAGAAAAAGTAGTGCTGGTTCACTGATGTATGTAGTTATTAAAAAGTGAGAAATAGTAGTGCTGTCTGACTGATGTATATAGTTATTAAAAAGTGAGAAAAAGTAGTGCTGGTTCACTGATGTGTGTAGTTATTAAAAAGTGAGAAAAAGAGTAGTGCTGGTTCACTGATGTATGTAGTTATTAAAAGTGAGAAAAAGTAGTGATGTTTGACTGATGTATGTAGTTATTAAAGAGTGAGAAAAAAATAGTCCTGGGTCACTGATGTATAAAGTCATCAAAAAGAGAGAAAAAGATAGTCCTCGCTCGTCGATGCATGTGGTTAAAACGGGGTGGAGGGGGGGGGGTACACAAGATAGGTAACTTTTGTGCTTCGAGTGAAAGAGTTATATGTACATAACCCTACACTAATGTTTCTTGTGGTACCAATCAATCTAGCACGTAATGTAGACAAGAGGTTAGCAGAACAAACTAGGGAACGTCCTTCCCTCCCCCTCACCCCCCACCTCTCCTTCCGTAAAGAGAATTCAAGTTCGCCCATAGGTCTATATCCCAAGTTGACGGATTCGAAAGTCTTTTGGAGGTTTCCATGTTAGTTCTACGTGCATCTCATTTGTCTGTGTACTAGGCGAATGGGCACCGAAACCTGAATTAGAACAGAGTTACGTTGATGTAACAGTATCAAGATGGAAACAAACGTTTACTACCCCCTTTGTTTTGTCATTGATTCTTTACGTCTCAAGACCTCACTCGCTGTTTCTTTCACTTGTAAACCTGCTTGAAGTATCGATTGTTCATACTATATTTTTTTCCCCCACCAATAGATGTTAGAACGTTGTCTTGTTCACATACCCGGTACTAAGGGACTATAGGGTCTAACAGATTACAAACACGGAATCTTCAGCTTTTAAGAAGAAAAAGAAAGGAGGATGAAAAGCTACGGTCGCTATTCTTCACATGTGTTTTCATCTCAGAATACAGGCCAGAATATAATACAAACGTTTACTGCTTAAATTTTCTAAAAAGTCGAACTCTGATATCCTGATTGGCTGGTGCCCAATTTGCAGGAATTGACCTGACCTCCATTGTTGCTTGACGATGACAGTGGCTGCAACGCCGCTGCCATGTCCTCAGCACTCTTTCCAGCTGCATGGGATTTCTCTCTCTCTCTCTCTCTCTCTCTCTCTCTCTCTCTCCTCTCTCTCTCTCTCTCTGTCTCTCTCTCTGTCTCTCTCTCTCTCTGTCTGTCTCTCTCTCTCTGTGTCTGTCTCTCTCTCTCTCTCTCACTCTCTCTCTCTCTCACTCTCTCTCTCTCTCTCTCTCTCTCTCTCTCTCTCTCTCTCTCTCTCTCTCTCTCTCTCTCTCAATTTACAACTAATGGAAATTCGCATAAATTTTTTCTTCTTCTTTCTTTCTTCCTTTCTTACTATCTTCCTTCCTTCCTTCCTCATTTCCTCCTTTACTTCCTTTCTTCTTCTTCTTTTTTTTGGTTTTGTTTCTCTACTGTTCCAGACACATGGAAGGAAAGATGGGTGCTCTCTCAACACCACGGTGACCGGCAAGGCCAGTTCAAAGTGTCACCCGGCAATTACTATGGAGACCCCGTCAGAGATCAAGGTGAGGGAGTTTCTGACTGCCGACTGTTTAGTTCAGTTGATACAGGGGTGATGTCATCCTGAGAACTGACTACTTCTTTGTCTAGAGAGTTAGAGTGTCGACTGCTGACTGTTCAGTTCAATCGATACAGGTGTTATTGTAATCCTGAGAACTGACGCTTCTTTGTCTTGGGAGATAGGAGGAGGCGGGAGTTGGGGGAAGCGTGAATACATTGTGAACTATGACATTTGAGGAATAGGGGGGGGGGGGGGGGGGGACAGAGAATATAGTAACTTTTCATACCTTCCTACTGTACGTTTGTGTTGTGTGTTGTAAACTTCTACGAGCGCGAAAACCAGGTTGAATAATTAGGGATCTAAGACAGTCAATCCAGTGCGACGTAAATAAGATCGTTTATTTTTACAATGTGTGGGCTAATTTTGAATGATGACTGTATTGTGTTTCGTTTCGCAAAGGATCCGCCCTTTGCCTGTGTAAACACGAGGAGCTCTCTTTTTGTCTCTGTCTCTGTCTCTGTCTCTCTCCTCTCTCTCTCTCTCTCTCTCTCTCCTCTCTCTCTCTCTCTGTCTCTCTCATTCTCTCTCTGTCTCTGTCTTGTCTCTCTGGAACAACTGCTTTACAAGAGATATGATCAATTTGAGGTTTATCTTGACGTTCCAGCTCCTGTTGCATCTGGGGTGACTTGCTTCTCAGAGCAAGCTTCTTGTGTTATTTCCCTTTGTTGTGTCAGACAGAGATGTCTTTCTTAACGTACAAATTACTGTTACAAATGTGAAGGCAACGATCCGGGATTTTTAAGGCGAAGAACGACCGACGACCAAATTTTCACCATATTAACATTTTGATTATGTTGTATAATTTAACATGATGAAGTAATCAAACAATATGATTTTTTTCAAGTACATAATTTCTCTTTGTAGAGCAAATGAATTGTTGATATGGCATTAAATATAAATTGTTAGCAAATAGTCGGGATGAGAATTCTCATAGCGTGAAATTTTATACACACACACACACACACACATACACACACGTGTGTGTGTGTGTGTGTGTGTGTGTGTGTGAGAGAGAGAGAGAGAGAGAGGGGGGGGGGCAAGATTAAATAGATGGACCGGAGACAGTTATATGGGATGTTTAAGTTCGATGACGAATGAGGATTTGTTCTCTTCCGAATGTCTAAACTTGATTATTGAAACGTTTTTAGGATATGACCTCTAAACGATTGTCAATGAAACAGTGTATGACTGCAATCAATCACTTCAATTTTACTGTATGAACGCCCAGCGTTAACCTTTCCCGTACGTCGCCCAAGATTTTGCGCGCCATACGTCGTGGGTCTCCAGAGATCATGCTTTTTGTGAAGGAATAAACCTTTGCTGTACATCGTGGGTCTCCACGGACCCTTGTTGTCTCCTGAAGGAATAAACCTTTGCTGTATGTCGTGGGTCTCCACGGACCCTTGTTGCCTCCTGAAGGAATAAACCTTTGCTGTATGTCGTGGGTCTTCACGGACCCTTGTCTTCCGAAGGAATAAACCTTTGCTGTACATCGTGGGTCTCCACGGACCCTTGTTGTCTTCTGAAGGAATAAACCTTTGCTGTACATCGTGGGTCTCCACGGACCCTTGTTGTCTTCTGAAGGAATAAACCTTTGCTGTACATCGTGGGTCTCCACGGACCCTTGTCTTCTGAAGGAATAAACCTGTGCTGTACATCGTGGTCTCCACGGACCCTTGCTGTCTTCTGTAGGAATAAGTCCTTGCCGTATGTTGTGGGTCTCCATGGACCCTTGCTGTCTTCTGTAGGAATAAGTCCTTTACGTTACCTCATGGGTCTGCTCAGACCCACGACGTACTGAGACCTTTTTTTTAAACTCCTTTGTTTACTGACAAAACCCAACCATTTTTGGTACAGATATAGGGCCATGGTTTGTTGACAAAGTTTTAAAAAAAATCGGAGGAAGTAGCTTCAAAATATACCCTGTCATCAAATGAAAATCATGATTGTGGGTCATTTCAGATCCATGATGTGTGGGAAAGGTTGAAGAAAGATAGACAGACAGAAGGAAAGGTTTGCACTGGTGGATGCCTTAGTCTTTGTTTTTGTTTTTTCTCATCGGACTTGTCCTTTAATGAGTTTGTTAATGTGTATATTCTTAAATGAAAGCACGAGAAAAATGAGACCGCATTAACATTCAGACATGTGAGAATTGAAAGTGTAGGTTTCGTTTGGGGCTCAAATCCGCACGTTCCCCCTGTAAGCACTGGCCAAGCGCACGAGAGTGACGATTCTGATATTTCTTCCACCGATCAAGTGACATTACTGTTTATTATGCATGAGGGGATGGGGGTGGGGTGCTGTATATCTTTAGAAAAAAAATTCTGATCTGCGACCCTGCTAAGAGTACATGTAATCTTCCAGCAATCGCAGTTTCTTATCATTGGATAGTCTGATATACATCACCCCGAGGCAAGATAGTTAGCTAGCTACTACACACACACACACACACACACACACACACACACACACACAATACACATACACATATATATATATATATATATATATATATATATATATATATATATATATATATATATACATACCTTTGCTGTACCGTATAAAAACGTCCTTAAAAAATCTGAAAAAGCTCAACCCCTTGGGGAGCAACATTTGTTAAAAATAGTATTAAAATGAAGTGCTAAAATTCATCTACAAGCTTGTTTCAAGATATGTCTCTCTCCTCAGGATGACTTTTTTGTGGCACGCCAACGGTCTTTTATGGCGTGCGGGACCTGATCTTGTCTCTGTGTGTGCGGGTTTCGTTTGCTGCACGTGGGGCCTGTGTGTGTGTGTGTGGTTGGGTGTTTTTTTGTTTTTTGTTTTTTTTGTTAGGGCCTGTTCAGGTGGAATGTGCTAGCAAAGATTTCCACTTGTGCCTGCAATTATTCACTATTTCTACTTTTGTGTTCAGAGTTGCTAAGTATGGTTTGCATAATATTAACCATTTTTCTGTGGAACATAGGTTGCATTTTTGGGAAATATTGTTGTATGGTGTTGCTCTTTTTATGATTTTCCATGATATGCTGTAGTCTATTTTTCTGTCTTTGAGTTTCCAAATGTATTTACTCAGTTCTGTTTGGTTTTGTATTTTTCATTTTTGAATGACTGTTTATGGTTTGCGTATCTGGTTTTGAAAGTGTTTTCAGTAATCCCTATGTATGTTTCTTTTTCATTTTCTGATGTTACCGTAGCTTGGTATACAATATTGCTGTGAAGACATTTGTTGCTTAGGGGGGCTCTGTTCTTTTTGGTGCAGTTGCAAGATGTCCTTTCAGCACCCTTCTCTTTTGTGTTGCTTTTCATTTTGTTAGATGAGTCAATTATGTTTTTGAGGTTGGGCATACATGAGTATGATAGTTTAATGGTGTTTTTGTTGAATATTTTGGACAGTTTGTATTCTTTTGGAAATGATGTTGCCAAGATTTTAAAGAATTCTTTTCCTACATTTGTTTTTACTTGTCCATCATATGGTGGATTGTACCATATGATCTTCCTTTTTCTGCTTTTCTTATTTCTGTTCGTGTTATTGTCTGGGCTATATTGTAGTTTGTAATTGTAACCACTTTTTTGTAATGCTTCTTGGTATTCTGTTGCTGCATTATTGAATGCATTTTCATTGCATGATAGGTTGGATAGTCTCTTGTTTATACCGTTGGGTATTGTTTTTAGTATAGATGGTGGGTGGTTGCTTTTGACGTTTACATAGATTGGTATGTCATTGGGTTTTTTGTATGGTTTGTACACATTGTCATTGAGGTCTAATGTTATGTCTAGGTAATTCACTACTTTTTTTATTTGCTTCTATTGTGATTTTTAAATTGTGGTTTTTGAAGATTTTACATAATTCTTTTTTCTTCTTTTCAATAGTTCTTGGATTATTGTTTAATGCAGCAAGGCCGTCATCTCTGTACAAACCGACCTGTTTTCCAAGTTGTTTTTGGATGTTGGATAGCATGAATAGTCCGACTAGTTCACATGTTTCGGCACCATCATGCGATCCCATGGTTACATCAAATGTGGAGTTTTTGCTCGTTTTTTTTTTAAATCCAAGTTTCATTTCTGCTGTGGAGTAGGGTTTTCTTGGTGTATATATAGAAATATGTGTGTGTGTGTGTGTGTGTGTGTGTGTGTGTGTGTGTGTGTGTGTGTGTGTGGTGTGTTGTGTGCGTGCGTGCGTGTGCGTGTAGCTGGTCTTGTGGGTAAGAAACGCAAGTCATGTATGCAGCTTAAACATTGTTTCTCAGACAGCAGAGTATGGGTTAACAACCTGTTACACCGCCTTGATTTGTTCAGGTCTTCAGACGATCAGTAACTCCCACTTCTACGGCATTTCGGCGAAATTCGACAAGTTCAGCAACGAACGCAAGATCCTGGTGATCCAGTTCACGGTGAAGAACGAACAGTTCATCGAGTGCGGGGGCATGTACCTCAAAATGTACACCTCGGAACTGAACCAAACTGACCTGCACAGTGAGACGCCGTACATCATTATGTTTGGTGAGCAGAAGCCGGCCTCGTGTTGCACGTGCAGGCCATGTACAGCTGTGGTAGCGTTTTGATGACACTGTGCACTTTAGAATGTTACATATTGGTGTGCTATAGGTTGTGTGTGTGTTTCAATACGATTGCAGCAAGGCATTAATAACATGGGATTCTTTCCATCAAATAATGAGATGGAGAGGTCAGAGTTCCTTGTGGAAACTGAACGTCGGGGTTGTTTTGACGCACGCACGCACGCGTGCGCGCACACACACACACACACACACACACACACACACACACAGAAAGAGAGAGAGAGAGTGAGTGAAACAACACACACACACACACACACACACACACACACACAGAGAAAGAGAGAGAGAAAGATACACACACACTAAAAATATGTTTGTAAGAAAAGATTAAAAAAAGAAGAAAGAAACAAAAGGATCAAACATCTATCCAGACTATTTCATCCCACGGATTTAATCGTCAACCTATATATTCCTGCAAATGTTAACACGTCATCATCAGCTTACTTCAAAGACGTCCGCTGCCATTTCATTTGACCTATAACACACACACACACACACACACACACAAAGTATGAACTCTTGTTGCTACTCGTGTGCCCTGCTTGGCGTGACACTGGGCGTGGACATGTCTACGTTGTCTGCATGCTTTATTTTTTTTTTTGTCTGTTTTTTTTTTTCCTTGTCCATTTTCTTTTCATTTAAGCTTATTCTCAGCAGGTCAAGAGTGATTGAGCGCGGTGACCAGGTGTGCTGCACCTCTTCGTTTGAACAGAGCGCTTCAGGCCACCCAGTTGTAACTGCGTACCTTTCCCCCTTTAGAGACGTGGAAGTCTTAAACAGAGGGGCGGGCGGGGAAAAGTACAACGGAGAGACTGGGATGGTAACACAGAGAAACGAGTCGACAAAGAGAGAGAGAGAGAGAGAGAGAGGGGGGGGGGGGGGAGGTAGCGGTAGGCTCCAAATTTTAAGAATCCTGACACTAACGAGGTCTCAACCATCTCGCTTCCTCTCACCGATCGCTTTGGTTCTTTAAACACTTTTTTTATCTTCTTGATTCTGATGTGTTCGTTTTATGTTTGTGTGTAAGGCATGTTTGAACTTTATGTTTTCACACATTCTTTTGACAGAGAAATAGCCGCCTAGCACAGATTCTTGCAGCAGCTCAGCTCAATCTGCAAATGTATTTTTTAGCTGGCCAAAAAAAAAAAAAAAGAAAGAAGCGATAAGCTAAAATTTCTGCTGTTAGTCAATACCATTGAGAATATTCAGCTTTCCACTTGAACCGAATCCCATCAAACTAATGATTGCTCTGTTCGTGTAAGTCTTCCACCACACACATATGCACACACAAACGCGCACGCACACACATGCGCTTTGCAGTCAATTGATTTATTTTGTCGCTTACTCTGTCAGGCCTTGTTTCCGAGGTTTAAGAAAAAAATGTGAACCAGGAACCGTGTGATATCAGAAGAGCGCTCAGTTAAATTAACCATTGCCTGCAGGTCCAGACATCTGCGGTAGTGACAAGAAAGTGCACGTGATCTTCAACTACAAGGGCAAGAACCTGCCCATCAAGAAGACCATCAAGTGCAAGTTCGACGAGCTGACCCACATGTACACCCTGGTGGTGCGCCCGGACAACACCTACGAGGTCCTCATCGACCACCGCAGGACCGAGTCCGGGGAGCTGGAGGCTGACTGGGACTTCCTGGAGCCCAAGAAGATCAAGGTAGACCGTGACACAGTGACAGTACAGGACGCGTTTCGACCTCTTAGGTCGTCTTCAGGCAAGAGAAACAACACTCTCAGGTCAACGAAAATGAAGAATGAGCAGTCAAGACCCATCTTGCGCCGAATTTGATGAGATGAGTGATTGCTCATTCTTCATTTCCGTTGTCCTGAGTGTTAGTTATCTGGCCTGATGAAGACCTACGAGGTTGAAACGCGTCGTGTTTTGTCTTGTGGTTCGTTTGTTCATGACTGGCGGATTTACTAATCAAACTTGCTCATATTTGTTTAGACTTCCGCTTGCAGTCGCCTCACCTTGCAACTGATACAGTGACGGTCGTTACAGTAGCAAATACTTTGGTTCCCCATACTGAAACAAACGGGACATAACTTCAAGCTAAATTCTATCGTTGGGCAGTCCTAACAGAATAGAGTTACTGAAAGCAATGGTCGACTTAACTGAAAATTATCTCCCTGTAAATCCGCGAGGTGGCGCTGGGTCTTTAAGGTATATACGCTGAACTTCCGGAGGGTTGAGCGGATTTTTTCCCCCCAGCTTTCTTATTCATTCTTCTTACGGTAGCAAATAATCTGGTTCCCCCATAACGAAACAAAGGGACATAACTTCAAGATAAATTCTATCGTTTGGTAGTCCCAACAAATAAAGTTATTGAAAGCAGTTCGTCCCCCCCCCCCCCCCAGCCCCCCCCTCCCAGTTGCCTTTGTCATTCTTCTTACAGTAGCAAATATATTTGGTTTACCCCATAATGAAACCAAGGGACATAACTTAAAGCTCAATTCTGTCGTTTGGCAGTCCATCAGAATAGAGTTATTGAAATAAATTGACTTTTTTTTTCTTTTTCTTTTTTGGTGGTCAGTTTTGTTTAATCATTTTTCTTACAATAGCGAATATTTTGGTTCACCATAATGAAACCAAGGGACATAACTTCTTGCCAATTTTTTTCGTTTGGCAGTCCTAACAGAAAGAAGTTATCAAAAGCAACTAATTCTTTTTTCAGTTATCTTATTAATTCCTCTTACAGTAGCAAATAATTTGGTTCTTTATAATGAAACAATGGGATATAACGTCTAGCTAAATTCTATCGTTTGGCAGTCCTAACAGAAAAAAGTTTTGAAAGAAATCGATTTTTTTTAACAGTTCTCATTCATTCATCTTACAGTAGCTAATAATTTGTTTTCCCATAATGAAATAAAAGGACGCAAGTTCAAGCTAAATTCTGTCGTCTGGCAGTCCTAACAGAATAAAGTTATTGAAAGCAGTGGACTTTTTTTTCTTTTCTTTTTTTAAAGTTTTCTTATTCACTATTCTTACAGAAGCAAATGATTTGTCCCCCCCCCCCCCCCCCCCCCCCCCGGGTAATGAATCAAAGGGACATAACTTCAAGCCAAATTCTATCATTGGGCAGTCCTAACAGAATAAAGTTATTGAAAGCAATTCTTTTTTTTTTCAGTTTTGTTATTCATTCATGTTACAGTAGTTCAAAAATTGCTTTCCCTTCACGGAAAAAAAGAAACATGACTTCTAGGTAAATTCTATCGCTTGATGGTCCTGACAAAATAAAGTTATTGAAAGCAATTCATTTTTTTTTTCAGTTTCCGTATTCATTCATCTTACAGTAGCTAATAACTTGGTTCCCCATACTGAAAAAAGGTTCTAACTAAATTCTGTCGTTTTGCAGTCCCAACAAAATAAAGTTATTGAAAGCAATTGATTTTTTTCAGTTTTCTTCTTCGTTTTTCTTCAACCTCCTTTAATTTGGGTTTAAAAAAAAGGGGGAAAAAAAAGAAATGTTCCTTTGTTATATACTTCTGCCATGAAGTTTTGAAGGTCGGACAAAAGATGTGCGATTCAGACTTCTTCTCTTTCATCACTAGTACATGGTTCTTTCAAATCTTCAGAGCAAACTGGTTCACAGTGTGATACATCTCTATACTGTAGCATATTTGATGAAACATTTGATATTTGTCACTCTTATCTTTCTTTCTGTCTTTCTTTCTTTCTCTGTTTTTTTTTTCAGCCTCCTGGTAATCTCGGCTTTATCAAAGTCACTTACCATCAATCAGCAGTTTCATGAGATCAGGACGTTTGAAGGGAGTGGTTATAGTTTTCGGAAGTTCTTGAAAAATAGAAGTAAACTGGAATAATTTTGTGGTGTTTGTTTATTTTTCTTATTGTCATACATGTTGTTGTCTGATCCAGAAGGTGCAAAACGTCCAAAATCGAATTGAATTCTAATTGTCGATACTTGTATTCGATTAGATGGGCATTAAAATGATAGCAAACTAATTGAAAATGAACATAGGTTTTTGCTACTGCTGCCGGTCTTTTGCTGCTGTTGTTTCGTATCTGTCTAGGGGCATTACGCCAAGAAGAAAAAAAAAAGGAAGCAACTGAGTGTTAGAATCACAAGACCAGTTTTCTTATGGACTCAGATGTAGCCTTCTACATTCGCATACATTTCTGTAAAAAGACGAAGGAGCGTGTTGTACGAAGACATGTTCGTAAACAAACACCTGGAAGCGTGTCACAGCCCTGACCATCCTCACGTGATCTCAGATTAGACTTGTCCCTGCAGGTTAGAGTTCAGAGTTACAAAGTAATAACAAAGTTTGAACAGATGAAAACAGCCCTGACTGTGAAAAAAAAATAATGTGAAAAGATTATTTTATCCTGGGATTTGGGGGCAGTAAATTAGTTCAGTGCCATATGTCAGAATTTTTTTTTCAAATAGCAGCATGATGCATGACTTCTGCACTCCTTGTGTTTCTATGCCATTGGTAGGGCAAAAGGACTTTGGAGTGAAAAGTCAAGCGGACGACAAGGAAGATGGAGGGTCATGTGGATCGTGCTTACGTAGAAATAAAAGAAACGGACATGAGACCTGC
>CM031600.1:45619349-45634349 GCA_018398815.1 Conus ventricosus
GCTTGGAGTGGAGCTGTTTTCTCCCTTCTGGTTTGACAGGTGTTATTTATTTATCTGTCTTATTTATTTGTCTGTTTATTTCTTTATCTTATTTATTAATTTCTTTATTTGTTTATTAATGAATTAATTATTGATTAATTAGTTAATTAATTTATTTATTCCTTCAATTATTTATAATGCCATTTATTTATTTATTTATTTGAGTTGTACAACATTTTTCAGATTTTTAATGCTTGCTCCGGACTTTCGTCTAGGCTTGTTCTTTCACCCCATGTGCCCTTGCCTATACGATACCTATCTGTTACGGTTATTTGAAGTTGCTCTGGTATTCCCGTGTTCGTATTACTGTTTGCTTCTTATTATTCAACATACTTTGGGAAAATAAAACCATTGAACCTAATTCACACAATACGAAACGTAGAAGTGGCTAGCCACATGAAACGATCTCCATGATAGCATTTGTGATTTGATTTTTTTCTTTTATTTAAATCACAGTTATGATGACAGTAGTTTACTGAAACTTTACGTGTCTTCTTCTTCTTCCAAGTGTTTTTAGTCATGTTTATTCTTTTGATTTTAATATAGTATGTTACACGTAGCACTGTATGACAGAATATGATTTACCATAGTTCAAATTTGGGACAAACAGAACAAGCGGCCTAATTTACTAGGATCATTATCATCATCATCATCATCATCATCATCATCATCATCATCATCATTAAAGTAATGATAATAGTATAATAATTTTTATTTTTATTTTTTATAAGTTATTATTGTTGTTATTTTAATTATTTTTGTTATTATTATCACCTCCGCGAAGGAGACTACGTTTTCACTCAAGTTTGATTGTCTGTCTGTCTGTCTGTCTGTGTGCAAGATTACACAAAAAATTATTGTACCGATTTGGGATGAAATTTAAGGTCAAGGACGAACCCGTGACATTTTGGTGCGGATCCGGGTTAAAGGTCAGATCCAACATGCCATTGATACGGTGTGAAGTCGGCGCTACACCAAGCCCTCTCTACCACATCCCCACCGAACTACTGAGAGGGAAAAAAAAATCGTGTCCTTTGACTTTTGTTGATTTTCCTCCCCCATTAAATTGTGTTATACTGGCTCCTTTTTTTTTTTCCTTTGTTATTGTTGTTAATGTTGTTGGTGGTGGTGGTGGTGTTGATTTCTCTCCTCCCTCTCTTCTCCCCTCCCCCTCCCCCGCCAATCTGTTTCAGGAATGTATAAGTAGTACTGCATGCATGCATTATGAGTGTAACTCTGTCTTTCTGTCTCTATGCCTCCGTCTCTGTCTCTGTCTCTCTTTCTTTCTCTCTCTCTCTCCCTTCTCTCTCTCTCTCTCTCTCTCTCTCTCTCTCTCTCTCTCTCTCTCTCTCTCTCTCTCTCTCTCTCTCTCTCTCTCTGTATGTGTGTTTGTGCGTGTGTGTATTTTGCAAGCACGCGCATGTCAGAACTTCTATATATTCCCGTGTGTTTCTGTTCCAGGTGAAATCTGGAACCATATTTGACAACATTTTGATCACAGACGACGAAAACTTTGCCAGAGAATATGGACAGAGCACCTGGGGAAAAACCAAGGTATTGTGTGTATCACACACACGCGCACACACACACACACACACACACACACACACACACACACACACACACACACACACACACACACACACACACACACACACACACACACACACGTGCGCACTCACACACACAGATACGCACATGCACACACGCACGCATGCACGCACGCATGCATGTACGCACGCACGCACTCACTCTCAAACACACACACACACACACACACACACACACACACACACACACACACACACACACACACCTCTCTCTCTCTCTCTCTCTCTCTCTCTCTCTCTCTCTCTCTCTCTGTCTCTCTCTCTCTCTCACTCACTCACACACACACACACTCACTCACTCACACTCACTCACGCACTCACACACACACGCACGCACGCACGCACGCACGCACGCACGCACGCACGCACACACACACACACACACACACACACACACACACACACACACACACCAAACTGATTTTTTGCCTGTTTAGCAAGATATTCTTTACACACTCTATCATTCAGTACCATGAGTTGCCCAGCGAGTACAACAAAGGTGAATAACTGAACTATCCTGGGGTCGCTTTTTGACTCCGCATGGACATTACTTAGAGATGTGGCAGAGTACTGGCCATAGAGTGTGGCCTGAAAGACGTGTAAACAAGCGGCTCTGTTGCTATTACCAAGTATCACAACCTGCGGTAAAATAATATCCAGATCAGAGAGGAATGCATGTGGCCACACGCCACAATTAGGATTTTGCACTAAGACTTTATACAGGCCTAATCCATGTAAACGTTTTGAGACCAACTAATAAATTTGAGCCAGCATTTAATGTTAAACTGATAATTGATCAAAAGAACAACTCCACACTCAATTATTTCTCTGCTTTGTGAAGTTACAAACATTCTTCAAAATACATGACCTTCCCTTCAGTCGACAGTCACATTTCAGGCCTTTGCACTCACCCGTGACCCTATCTTTGCGCTGGAAGCTGGAAGCACCCAAACAGTCCCGTTCCTTTGATTCTAATCTGTCAGCTTGCATCCACCTGGCTTGTTCTTTGGTGGTCATATGAAAGAAAATGAGGAGAATCAAATTTCAGACACAATAGACAATTCTTAAAACAGTCTAATTGCGCCAGTGTATAGATACTCGACTCCTTAAAAAAGCAAGGCCTTGACGCATTAATTTTTGGTGTGCAGCCTGTGCTTGATATTTAAAAAAAACCATGGCCCAGTCTGATGAAGTGAATGCACAACACCTAAGCACGTTGGACAGAGGGAAAAAACAAACAAAGAAACGAACAAAAACATGAGATCAACCAGAGAAATCTGAGGCAGGTCTGTTTTGAATGTTAAAGAACACTTTGTGTGACACAGGGGTACAGATTTCTGTGATCAGCAGATATGAAAAATCATCTTGGAGGGGGAAAAAAACCCGGGAAAAACAAACAACAAACAAACAAACAAAAAGACCTTTTAAAATTGTTTGCAACAACTCCGCCAAACAATGTGGACAAACGGATCACCAGACAAAACACGACGCCTTTTGACCTCTTAGGTCTTCTTTAGGCAAGATACACAACACTTAGGACAAGGAAAATGAAGAACGAGTGATCACTTTGTGATACAGGGGAACAGATTTTTTTCTGACATGCAGGCTGCTTGTTCTTCATTTTCGTTGTCCTGGGTGTTGTTTCTCTTGCCTGAAGAAGACCCGAGAGGTCGAAACGCATCGTGGTTTGCCTGGTGATTCGTTTGTCCACGTTGTTTGGCGGAGTTATTGTAGTAAACACTTGTAATTCCGCCTACAGTCGCCTACTTCGCGACAAACAAAAGGGTATTTTGTGACTGAGCTCGGTTTTGAGTTGATGTGCCATGGAAAACCTTCATCATCTCCCGGTTTTAGATGCGTTTAGGATCAGGGGAAGAATGAGCTGCTTGAAGATGTTCTTACCACATATCACTATGAGGAACTGTCAGTGTTGTTGCATGATAAGCTTGCTCTATAAGGACTCATTTAAAGAATGGTTTGATTTCTGCCATATTGAAGGTTAATTCCTGAAAATAGGGGAAATAGGCATGTGTGTGTGTGTGTGTGTGTGTGTGTGTGTGTGTGTGTGTGTGTGTGTGTGTGTGTGTGTGTGTGTTCATGGTGTGTGTGTGTGTGTGTGTGTGTGTGTGTGTGTGTGTGTGTGTGTGTGTGTGTGTGTGTGTGTGCGTTCCAGGATCCTGAAAAAGACATGAAGAAGTATCAAGACGACCAGGCGGAGAAGCTGAAGAAGGTGAAAGAAGAACGAAAGAGGAAAGAAGCTGAAGGTACGATGCACGTTTCCTACCGGCAGTACCCAGCTTACAACCTGTTTCTTCACACTGCGCACTGTGTCATGTTAAATTCTTCTGGCTTTGTCTCTCACACACGCACACACACACACGCGCACGCACGCACGCACGCACGCACACACCACACACACACACGCACACACACACACACACACACACACACACACACACACACACACACACGCACACACACACACACACCACACACGCACACACACACACACACACACACACACACACACAAAACACACACACACACACAACACACACACACACACACACACAACACACACACACACACACACACACACACACACACACACACACACACACACACACACACACACGCCACCACACACACAACAGACACCACACACCACCACCGCACGCACACACACAACCAACACACACACACACACACACACACACACACAACACACACACACACACACACACACCACACACACACACACAAAGCACCACACACACACATCACCGCACACACACAACACACACCACCACACACACACCACGCACGCACCACCACCACACCACACACCACCACACACCACACACACACACACACACACACACACACACACAACACACACACACACACACACACACACACACTACGCCTCCCCCACTCCCCAACCCCACCCCACCCCACCCCACCCCATTTTACGGGAAATATTGGACGGTGATATTTATTTCTTTTTGTTAGAGAACATGAATGCTGACATTTCTTTCGTGTTGTATATGTGTGCAGAGAGAAATGAACGCTGAGCCTGAGGGGAAAGATGAGGACTATGATGGGAAGGAGCGATGAGGACTATGAGGACTATGAGGAGGAAGAGGTACAGTTCTCATTTTTTTCTTTCGCATATCATAGCGCGCGGCGGGCGAGTGTGTGTGTGTGTGTGGTGTGTGTGTGTGTGTGTGTGTGTGTGTGTGTGTGGTGTATGTGTGTGTGTGTGTGTGTATATGTGTGTGTGTGTGTGTGTGCGTGCGTGCGTGTGTGGTGTGTGTGTGTGTGTGTGTGTGTGTGTGTTGTGTTGTGTTACTAGCTCAGTGAGAATGCCCGGCTCTCTCTTAGAGTTCTTCATCTTCTAAAAAAATTTGTGCAGAAATTTAATCTTTTTTTCACGCTCTTTAACTCCGCTGTGTTATCCTTACTGGCTGTCGGGTACTGCGGTATAATGTGGATACGGAAAACATAACAGGCCTATTATGTGTTTCCATGCATACGAACATTGTCAATATCAAGAAGAAAGCCCTGATGTGGCCCTTTGCGGTCGGCTGGGCTATAAGCAACTTTCTTATCTTATCAGAAGAATCTATGCCAATGAACAAAGAACGGGTAGGGGAAGTAACCCAGAATATGAAATATTCTTTCATCTAGCTTTGAAAGGGACTGAAATTTTGGGCTTTTTTTTTTCTTTCAGGGGGCGGAACACGACGAGCTGTGAAGAACAGGAGGACATGTGATACTTGCAGTAGTTTATTCGTTCTATTGCCTTGTACACACACACACACACACACACACACACACCACACCACACACACCACACACACACACACACACACGATCGCGGTACGTGCACACACACACACACACACACACACACACACACACACACACACATGCCACACAACACACACACACACACACACACACACACACACACACCACACACACAACAACACACACACACACTCATTCATTCACTCATATAACATATTTGTGATATTTTTCTTTTGGATGTACAGAATACTTAGTGTGAATGTGACAAATGGCAGCTTCCAATAATGATGGAGACTAGACGAGACAAGGTCAGTCTAGTAGGTCTGTGTAATTTGATCTGTGTTTCTACGTGCTCTCTCTTTGCTCTTTAGGGTCTTGTACCATACAGGAGCTGCCCCGATGGCAATGTAAGCCTGCATGTTTCTGTTTCTTATAGTTCAGATATCATACATATAGCATGATGTCTGGAACCGTCTTCGCTATTGTTCAACTGTGTAGGAACTTCATTGTCAATGATGCACGGATCAGATCGTGTCAATGATGCACTGATCAGTCGTGTCAATGATGCACTGATCAGATCGTGTCAACGATGATGCACTGATCAGATCGTGTCAACGATAATGCACTGATCAGTCGTGTCAATGATGATGTGCTGATCAGATCGTGTCAATAATGCACTGATCAGATGTGTCAACGATGATGCACTGATTAGATCGTGTCTGATGATGATACATGTGCCAGATTGTGTCAACGATGATGCACTGATCAATCGTTGTTGCGATGATGCACTAGCTGATCAGATCGTGTCAATGATGATGCACTGATCAGATCGTGTCACAGTTATGCACTGATCAGATCGTGTCAATGATGATGCACTGATCAGATCGTGTCAATGATAATGCACTGATCAGATCGTGTCAGTGATGCACTGATCAGATCGTGTCAACGATCGATGCACTGATCAGATCGTGTCAACGATGATGCACTGATCAGATCGTGTCAACGATGTATGCATGATTCATGATCGTGTCAACGATGATGCACTGATCAGATCGTGTCAATGATGCACTGATCAGATCGTGTCAATGATGCACTGATCAAATCGTGTCAACGATGATGCACTGATCAGATCGTGTCAACGATAATGCACTGATCAGATCGTGTCAATGATGATGCACTGATCAGATCGTGTCAACGATGATGCACTGATCAGATCGTATCAACGATGATGCACTGATCAGATCGTGTCAGTGATGCACTGATCAGATCGTGTCAGTGATGCACTGATCAGATCGTGTCAACGATGATGCACTGATTAGATCGTATCAACAATGATGCACTGATCAGATTGTGTCAATAACGCACTGATCAGATCGTGTCAATGATGCACTGATCAGATCGTGTCAATGATGCACTGATCAGATCGTGTAAATGAAGCACTGATCAGATCGTGTCAACGATGCACTGATCAGATAGTGTCAACGATGATGCACTGATCAGATCGTGTCATGATGCACTGATCAGATCGTGTCAAGGATGATGCACTGATCAGATCATGTCCATGATGCACTGATCAGATCGTGTCCATGATGCACTAATCAGTTCGTGTCAATCATGCATTGGTCAGATCGTGTCAACGACGCACTGAGCAGATCGTGTCACTGATGATGCACTGATCAGATCGTGTCACTGATGATGCACTGATCAGATCGTGTCCATGATGCACTGATCAGTTCGTGTCCATGATGCACTGATCAGATCGTGTCAATGATGCACTGATCAGATCGTGTCAACGACGATGCACTGATCAGTTCGTGCCATGATGCAATGATCAGATCGTGTCAATGATGCACTGATTAGATCGTGTCAACGACGATGCACTGATCAGATCTGTCAATGATGCACTGATCAGATCATATCAGTGATGAACCGATCGGATCATGTCAATGATGCACTTATCAAAAACTGGATGGTCGATCATTTATGTAGGAAATTTCTGCACTTTGGTAATGGATTCACTGGTTTCTGTGCGGTTCGGACTGTCATTTACCTTTAGTGACTGAGTATTTACCTCAGAAGCAGTAGTGGTGATGAAGTAGTGGTTCGCGTTTTGGGAAATTATGATTGTTATTACCCTCTGTTAATTGTTATATATTAGCTTAGACACCCGAAGCGCCAGTAGGTAGTCAGTCATTTCAGGTGTGTCGCCCATATACACACACACACACACACACACACACACACACACACACACACACACACACACACACACACACACACACACACACCAAACAACAACAAAAGCAAAAGCGAAAACCAAAAAACCCACATCATCGTGATCTTCATGTGCCAGTGGAACACCTAGTTAGTGTTGTGCATCATTAGCAATCGGTACTAACATACATACATATAGTGTGAGTGCTTGAAGTTGTGTGTGGGAATAAAGTGTGATTGAACTTAAAAAAAATGTTAATGTGTTTTGATGAGAACGTTATTGTCGGTGGAATATTAAAACAAATTGTTTGTCGTAAGCGTCTGTGTTCTTGCTCTTACTGAGGGCTGAGGGAAAGACAGAGGGTTGATGATATGTAAAGTGTGACAGCGTTTTTAACACGTTGCTTCAAAACTCACCCTTTTTGGGATACAAGTTTCTTGCAGTGTTTCTATCCCAACTGGAAATTTTGTGCTAAATATTCCCTCTTTTCTGTTACTCTCATTGACTCTAGCTTTTTATACTCATATAGAAACTCTTTTATTGTTTTCTGGTGCCCTTTCTTCCTTCGTGGCCCACTTATCTTTGCGCCAGAAAGGCTCGAATCATTCTTTCCCTATTGGTACGATTTATTTCTAGCATACCAGTTTTGCTGATGTACTCTTCTAAATACATTGTGAGATTTTCTGACTCTTAAAACATGCACGAATTATCTGTTCTGCGGCGTTCAAATTTAAAATAGGACTTTCTTTATATAGGCTTACATCTTTCGCCCGCTCCGTGACAGAGCAATGATTGTCGTCCGTAGGGGGGAGCATAGTAGGTGGTGTCCTGGTGTGTTGGGTCGGAATAGGCACCACGTACCACCATCAAAGTGACTCGGCAACACTGCAGTGTCTCCTCTGGTGGGTTGCCTCATGACGACTTTCATTGTCTGCTCCCTGTGGATTGCTTGGTGCCACGGCTGTGGCGGGACAAGCCAGATGGCTGGGCGAAGGGTTGGAGGGTGTGCATGCATGACGGCACAGAAGATGGACCACAAAAAAAGTTGGTTACAGCTAATTCACGCTAAAACACAATCGAAGAATCTTCGATTCAGACATACCGACACTGACGAAATATTGTATTGTAATCATATATTAACCATCAATGTAATTTTCTTAAGAAATACAGTGCAACGACGGATCTGATTCATACATAAAAAGTATATCTGTGAGCGCAAATGTTCAATTCACTTAAAAGATTGTTACAGTACCTATGTGATTCAAACTTAAACAATCTTGTTGTAAACTTAAGACAATTATTGATGATACTTGACATGGAACATCTCGATGTAATGCCTATCTAAAAATATATGCAGCCAAGTATGTTAATGCAAACATTCTCTATTCTAAATCACACGTATCATGTGTTACTAAATAAAAAAAAGTGAACATTGTACACAATAGGGCCTATTACAGTGACTAACATGGAAGTAACCATGTTAATACAAAGCCCAATTCAGAAGAAAGGGTTGGGGTGACGTGAATTGCTTCCCTTTGCATGCGTTGAGATTTTTGTCGCCATCAGTGAATTTCAGAATGTTGTCCTCCCTTGGATGATTAAAATAATTTATCTGTTTCCATTTATGCACTGTGTTATGAGTCATATCACAGAACTTTGAGAGGAGAGAGAGAGAGAGAGAGAGAGAGGAGAGAAATGACATCTGTTCAGGTACAATTATGACCTGAATCAATACGGAATATGGTGCCGAATAGCTCTTGTAACGCGGTGTGATCCGTTGGGGTCAATTTCAAATGTTTTTGGAGTCTAACATTGTTCTGACTCCAATTCCACATATGTCTTTGATGGACGATAAACAGTTGTTAAGACATAACATTACACCTATCATCACCACTTTCCGGACTGAGAAGCCTTTGGCCGCTGAAATGATGAACTTGCAACAGCATGCTCCTTCCCCGAGTTTCAGGCGCCTTAAGGCGGGAGTGTAAAGGGTCCATGCACCAAATCTCCACTCCTCTTACGTGTCCCCAAGTTCAGCTTGCGTCCAGAATGAAGATAGAATGATTTTACAGGTACCTTCTACCTTTGTTCACCGTTGGGACAAATTTTAGAAGTCAATGCTTGTACCTTAATTATCTTGAGACCCCAATTAAGTGCTTAGTATCAAGAAGGTACCTTTGAAGCCATAGTCATCAGATTCACAGAAGCTACATTTAGCCACAATACGAGTGCACAAGAAGGCTACCTTTGAGACCACCATAAGTCATCAGAGTCCACAAGAAGGCTACCTTTGAGACCATCATAAGTCATCAGAGTCTACAAGAAGGCTACCTTTGAGACCATCATAAGTCATCAGAGTCCACAAGAAGGCTACCTTTGAGACCACCATAAGTCATCAGAGTCCACAAGAAGGCTACCTTTGAGACCATCCATAAGTCATCAGAGTCCACAAGAAGGCTACCTTTGAGACCATCATAAGTCATCAGAGTCCACAGCGCTGCCCAACATTGTGTGGGGAACCTTTGAGTGTTTTACTCATTTATTTTTTTCAGTCCGCATTAAAAGAAAAAAAAAGTTCGCTTACTCCATTCCACATTACACGTGATAAAGGTTCCCTCATTATCATCAAAACTCTCCCTGTCAAGAACCATTCTACAAAGTATGTACAGCGCAATACAGGGGGAATATCCCAGAGGTTATCAAAGAAATCCTGAATAGAAAACTGTAAGGACTGGACTGGTTACAATAGCTCTGCCTTGTTGCACGTGACTGAACACTTCCAAGCATCCATTATGGTACCCTAGGTAATAATAATAACGGTAATAATAATGATAATGATGATGGTGGTGATAATTAATAAGATAATGTACTACTGCTACTACTACTAAACAGAAATGTACACTGGTAGAACGCAGAACACCGCAAAATCGAATGAATCTTAGATCCACCCATCGAGTCAGTTCATGCGTAAAAACATAATTGTTTCGCTAGGGGAAGTGATTGTTAGTATGGGAAGAAGTGTATTTTCTGTTTTTGATAGTAACCAGCAGACATGAATTGTGACTTGTATATCACCAGAAGAAGAAAAAAATTCAATGAAAATATACCTTTTCGAAGACAGTTATCGATTCTTACTTGCAATATAGCGGTGTTTATGTTCAGTAGAAAAGTTGCTTCACAATGTTTATCCAAAATATGACCAAACCCCAGATCAGCATTTTCTCACCAAGGGAAGTAAGAGTATAATAGCTACTTTCCATGCGCTTTCAATATAGCCACACGACCCTGGATCCTCCATTAGCCCGGACTGACCCCACAGATTGCCTCCCTCCCTCCCCCTTTTGTTGTTGTTTGTGTGTGTATGTGTGTGAGAGAGAGGGGAGGGGGGGGGGGGAGAGCGTTGTTGTTGTTGTTGTTGAAAGGTTCGTCCCATTTTCTGAAAAAGTTTGCTTAAAGCAGGTTCTATATATTAGCGTAATCCTGCTGAAGTACAAAGAAACATCCTGCTGAAGGACAAAGAAACAAACTCTACTGATGGACAAAGAAACAAACCCTGCTGAAGGACAAAGAAACCCCTGCTGAAGGACACAGAAACAAACTCTGCTGAAGGACAAAGAAACAAACCCTGCTAAAGGACAAAGAAACAAACCCTGCTGAAGGACAAAGAAACAAAGAAACAAACCCTGCTGAAGGACAAAGAAACAAACCCTTCTGAAGGACAAAGAAACAAGCCCTGCTGAAGGACACAGAAACAAACCCTGCTGAAGGACAAAGAAACAAGCCCTGCTGAAGGACACAGAAACAAGCCCTGCTGAAGGACACAGAAACAAACCCTGCTGAAGGACACAGAAACAAACCCTGCTGAAGGACAAAGAAACAAACCCTGCTGAAGGACAAAGAAACAAACCCTGCTGAAAGACAAAGAAACAAACCCTGCTGAAGGACAAAGAAACAAACCCTGTTGAAGGACAAAGAAACAAACCCTGCTGAAGGACAAAGAAACAAACCCTGCTGAAGGACAAAGAAACAAACCCTGCTGAAGGACAAAGAAACAAACCCTGCTGGGACAAAGAAACAAACCCTGCTGAAGGACAAGAAACAAACCCTGCTGAAGGACAAAGAAACAAACCTGCTGAAGGACAAAGAAACAAACCCTGCTGAAGGACAAAGAAACAAACCCTGCTGAAGGACAAAGAAACAAACCCTGCTGAAGGACAAAGAAACAAACCCTGCTGAAGGACAAAGAAACAAACCCTGCTGAAGGACAAAGAAACAAACCCTGCTGAAGGACAAAGAAACAAAACCCTGCTGAAGGACAAAGAAACAAACCCTGCTGAAGGACAAAGAAACAAACCCTGCTGAAGGACAAAGAAACAAACCCTGCTGAAGGACAAAGAAACAAACCTGCTGAAGGACAAAGAAACAAACCCTGCTGAAGGACAAAGAAACAAACCCTGCTGAAGGACAAGAAACAACCTGTGAGGACAGAAACAAACCTGCTGAAGGACAAGAAACAAACCCTGCTGAAGGACAAAGAAACAAACCCTGCTGAAGGACAAAGAAACAACCCTGCTGAAGGACACAGAAACAAACCCTGCTGAAGGACAAAGAAACAAACCCTGCTGAGGACAAAGAACAACCCTCTGAAGGACAAAAAAAACCCTGCTGAAGGAAAAGAAACAACCCTGCTGAAGACAACGAAACAAACCCTGCTGAAGGACACAGAAACAAACCCTGCTGAAAGACACAGAAACAAACCCTGCTGAAGGACAAAGAAACAAACCCTGCTGAAAGACAAAGAAACAAACCCTGCTGAAGGACACAGAAACAAACCCTGCTGAAGGACACAGAACAACCTCGAGACAAACAACCCGCTGAAGGACAAAGAAACAAACCCTGCTGAAGGACAAAGAAACAAACCCTGCTGAAGGACAAGAAACAAACCCTGCTGAAGGACAAAGAAACAAACCCTGCTGAAGGACAAAGAAACAAGCCCTGCTGAAGGACAAGAAACAAACCTATGAAGGACACAGAAACAAGCCCTGCTGAAGGACAAAGAAACAAACCCTGCTGAAGGACAAAGAAACAAACCCTGCTGAAACTAAAAGAAACAAACCCTGCTGAAGGACAAAGAAACAACCCTGCTGACGAAAGACAAAGAGACAAGAACAAACCCTGCTGAAGGACAAAGAAACAAACCCTGCTGAAGGACAAAGAAACAAACCCTGCTGAAAGACAAAGAAACAAACCCTGCTGAAGGACAAAGAAACAAACCCTGCTGAAGGACACAGAAACAAACCCTGCTGAAGGACAAAGAACAAACCTGCTGAAGGACAAAGAAACAAACCCTGCTGAAGGACAAAGAAACAAGCCCTGCTGAAGGACACAGAAATAAACCCTGCTGAAGGACAAAGAAACAAACCCTGCTGAAGGACAAAGAAACAAACCCTGCTGAAGGACACAGAAACAAACCCTGCTGAAGGACAAAGAAACAAACCCTGCTGAAAGACAAAGAAACAAGCCCTGCTGAAGGACACAGAAACAAACCCTGCTGAAGGACAAAGAAACAAACCCTGCTGAAGGACACAGAAACAAACCCTGCTGAATGACAAAGAAACAAACCCTGCTGAAGGACAAAGAAACAAACCCTGTTGAAGGACAAAGAAACAAATGCAGACACAATGAAACATGAACTCCTCGGCAATGGTAGAAGCAGGCCTAATACAAACAAACTGACTACATTTAGGACCAAAAGGTATTACACAGCTTTACAAAATCACCGCTGAATATCAGCCACACGGGATCGGTGTGTTCTTTTTGGCACTTCAGCAAAACGTAGGTTCTAAAAAAAAAGTAATCGTCTGATCTCCTACTTCCACTCTCATCCTCACATTCATTCAATCTCCTGCTCCCCTCGCTTCTTGCATCCTCCTCCACCACACATACACATTCACTTGTAAAGCGGTGGGCTGAAATGATGGTAAGTGGTTGGTGCTAAAGGGCAGGAAGAAGATAAAGTCTCTTGCGGTCGACTGGGCTGTAAACAGTATGAATTGAAATTATTGGAGATCCTCTCTCTCTCTCTCTCTCTCTCTCTCTCTCTCTCTTCTCTCTCTCTCTCTCTCTTTTAAATCGTACTTTTAACAGGGTCACCAGGAGTGATTTTATTGGTAATTTGACTACAACCAAACATAAAAAGGACACAACATTAATACGAGGCGCACACCATGGTCTCAATTACTAATCGTCATCCTACCTAGGAAGGGAAATCCTCGACTTATCCCCCTATCTGGACATCAGCTACACAATCAGTCACTCCTTCCATCCGTGCATTAGTTACAGATCAGTCGCTCCTTCTTCCATCCAGGTATTAGTTACAGAGTCAGTCACTCCATCTTCCATCCAGGCATTAGCTACAGAGTCAGTCACTCCCTCTTCCATCCAGGCATTAGCTACAGAGTCAGTCACTCCCTCTTCCATCCAGGTATCAGCTACAGAGTCAGTCACTCCTTCTTCCATCCAGGTATTAGCTACAGAGTCAGTCACTCCCTCTTCCTCCAGGTACAGCCCTGATGTGGCCCTTTGCGGTCGGCTGGGCTATAAGCAACATTATAAATTCCATCCAGGTATTAGCTACAGAGTCAGTCACTCCCTCTTCCATCCAGGTATTAGCTACGGAATCAGTCACTCCTCTTCCATCCAGGTATTAGCTACGGAATCAGTCACTCCTTCTTCCTTCTAGGTATTAGCTACAGAGTCAGTCACTCCCTCTTCCATCCAGGTATTAGCTACAGAGTCAGTCACTCCCTCTTCCATCCAGGTATTAGCTACAAAATCAGTCACTCCCCCTTCCATCCAGGTATTAACTACAGAGTCAGTCACTCCCCTCTTCCATCCAGGTATTAGCTACAGAGTTAGTCACTCCCTCTTCCATCCAGGTATTAGCTACAGAATCAGTCACTCCTTCTTCCATCCAGACGCTCTGTCTGTCCTTCAAGCCTACAACAGTGACAGGCTACCCTAATTGAAGAAGGCACTGAACAACATCAAGAGTCTTCGAACAGTGCTTCAGTGGATCCCCTCACACTGCGGCATTGAGGGAAACGAAAAAGCAGATGAGATGGCCAAACAGGGCGCCGCAAAAGAGCAGGAAGATAACGCTGTAAGCCTTGAAGAGCTGAATACCATCACCAAAGCTCTGTTTCGAACTCCGGCACAGAATGACAGCCTCCACCTGCTTGCAAGACCAGAGCAGGTCACCATCTTCAGGCTGCGAACAGGGCACAACAGACTAAATAAACACCTCCATTCGAAACTCAAGGT
>CM031600.1:45639349-45799349 GCA_018398815.1 Conus ventricosus
GAGATCCAGTGAGAGACAGGGGTAAGTCGACCAGTCCGTATATATACATTTTTATTTAGTATTGTAAATTTGCAACTAAAGCATTCACATTATTGATTTTGCCAAATGGGGATGACTTGTCTGAGACGTGCTGTTAGTATTGCTATTGGTGATAATAGCATTTACGCTGGTGATGTTAAAGAGGAGTGACTTGTTTGATACATGATGTGTTTATGATGTTTATTATGTATAATACGTAGTCAGCCACTGTTTGCAAAATAAACACAATCTACAACTGCAGCTCATAAAGTTGGGAAATATCACACACACACACACACACACACACACACACACACACACACACACACACACACACACACACACACACATACATACATACATACAACATACATATGCTCAAACACACACACACACACACACACATACATGTGCTCAAACACACACACACACACACACACACACACACACACACACACACACACACACACACACACGTTTATTTACACACTCACTCAGTCACTCACTCAAACACACACAGGAATGGACAAAAGAACATATAAGTACTGAGCATGAGGATGACCTAAGAATGGCAGTATGATGATAATTGTGTTTCTCTTTATACTAGTTGTGTGTGTAAGGAAATATAGAGAACAAAAAAAGGATTTTCATGACATCTATGACCTTGTATGATTAATCAAGTTAATTTCCGAAATCACAGTAGATTATAATGTAGTTCCACATGCACATCTTTTGTATAAATGCACTCATGATCATGCATTCACACACACACACACACACACACACACACACACACACACACACACACACACACACACACACACACACACACACACAAACGCACAGTCACATGCACACACACATTCACATACATGCAAGCATGTACTCGCACGCACATACACACACACACCACACACACACACACACACACACACACACACACACACACACACACACACACACATATACACACGCACTCACAGAGCCTCTTTTGTTGCAAATCATTATTTTCAAACAGAAGAGGGAGAACAGTAAGCTGGCACTTTTTTCTGAATACATTATTTTCCTATCTAAATTGTCATGTGCTATGAAAAAGAAGACATGTAAATTGTCACACAGTTTTCAATGCATTTTACCATCCACTTAATCAGAAATTTCATTTTTCCTGCTGATTTTTATCAGGTTTGCAAACTGTTAGTGCTGAGACTGCTCTGACTTTTCCTGTTGATTCTGTCAGGTTTGCGAACTGTTAGTGCTAAGACTGCTCTGACTTTTCCTGTTGATTATGTCAGGTTTGCAAACTGTTAGTGCTGAGACTGCTCTGACTTTTCCTGTTGATTCTGTCAAGTTTGCAAACTGTTAGTGCTGAGACTGCTCTGACTTTTCCTGTTGATTCTGTCAGGTTTGCAAACTGTTAGTGCTGAGACTGCTCTGACTTTTCCTGTTGATTCTGTCAAGTTTGCAAACTGTTAGTGCTGAGACTGCTTTGACTTTTCCTGTTGATTCTATCAGGTTTGCGAACAGCCCAGAACAAACGTCACTATGAAATTTCTGCCAGGTTTGAACCATTCACCAACAAGAACAAGACACTGGTCATCCAGTTCTCCATAAAGAAAGAACATAAAATAGAGTGCGGTGGCATGTACATCAAACTCTATTCGTCAGATCTGAATCAGACGGATCTGCACAGTGAAACGCCCTATCTGCTCATGTTTGGTGAGTACAGCCCATTTGTGAAACCTATTTTTAGCATGGTGTTTATAAAGATATCTAAATTGTTGATGGCATACACGTTTTTTACATTGTGCTTTCCTAGTTGAAAATTAGTGCGGTGATATTATGTTTGCATCTAGTTTACTTCTCTTCTTTTTTTTTTATTTTAAAGAGAAGGGCACCTGTATCAAGACTGTTGAAAGTTATAGCGGTGATTACTGAGGAGAGTTATTTATGCATGTGAATACAGCTAGATTCCTCCTAGAACCTCCTGTAAGTTCAAAACAATTTCTAAACAAATACAAAATATTGGTATTGACGTGAAACATCTTCAGAATGTCGGTGCCTTTTTAAAATAATAAACTGTCTTTGGGATGTTCTGAAGATTTACAATAGAAAAGAAAACAACAGAAATGATCAACATTTCAGTTGTGGACTGTCTTTGGAACTGATGACATCAAATGAAGAACAAATAGACACATAATAGAGTGCTACCATTTAACAAAGGTTGTGCAAACAGTTTTTGAAGCTGATTGGAATATCAAAGCCTTGCAAATCAGGAAAGATGACTGCCGGAAAATTGTACAGATTTGCAGTGCTGTCTTGAGATCAAGGTTATAACAAGAAGGCCTGAGCTAGTACAGGAAAAAGAAGGAACTTTGGTAAGAAAATTGTACACCAGCTGATCAATTGCAGCTGTAGCAAGGGGAAATATCAAACCTGTAGTACCTGAGTTTGCCTGACAGTGTGAAGCCATTAATCACCTTTGTTTGTTTGTTTGTTTTTGCTTGTGTTTTCATATAAATTGTAGGACTCCAAGCTAAGCAAGGAAAAAGATATGTCAATGCCTTTGTGGAATTAATAAAGGACAAAGGTGAAGCCGAGAAGGATATGGCTTGTGT
The DNA here is from genome assembly GCA_018398815.1 of Conus ventricosus. NCBI lineage: Eukaryota > Metazoa > Mollusca > Gastropoda > Neogastropoda > Conidae > Conus > Conus ventricosus. The sequence continues at coordinate 45,641,983 of CM031600.1, forward strand.
GATTTGAAAACAAACAAGCAAGCAAAACAAAGCAAAGACAGTCAGAGAAGGAAAAAACAACAACAGAAACAGGAATCTTTATATCTATTAATCATCATTAAAAAAAAATTCAGGCAGTTCAACTAAAAAATTTTTTTTTTTTTTAAAGGAAAGGAAAACTAGGTTCACCAGAAAGTTTCAGTCAGTAAACTGCTTGACAAAGTTCTTGAAATCACGTTTTGTTTCTTTTTTCATGTGTGTGGGTTTTTAAAAAAAACACGTTTTTGGTCATACATGAAGATGTTACACTTATTTACAATTTTCTGCTTTGTATTTTGAAGTTTTGACAATGTTATCTTTGCAGTGCAACAGCTCCTGTCGCGAGTTCCGTCGGTTGTGCCTAAAATCTGTTCCCTTTTCAGTTGTGCAAACCTTTTGAGATGACAACAGACTTTTGAGTTGTTGATAGCTGTTGCCGACAGGGCCGGACCTGTGTGATGTCAAAAGGAAGCTGCACATCATCTTCAACTACAAGGGCAAGATCCTGGACCATAAGAAAGACATCATCTGCCGACACGACAACTGGACGCACCTGTACACTCTGATCATTCGCCCGCAGAGAACTTACGAAGTGCTGATCGATAATAAGTTACAGGAGGTTGGCGACATGGAGGAGGACTGGGACTTTCTGCTGCCCAGGAAGATACCAGTAGGCAAATTATCAAAAAAAAAAGAAAACAAAATTGCATACTTTGGTTGATTGTTGTGGTGTTCTTGCTGGTATTCTTCAGTGGCATGTCTCTCATGAAATCTGCTGTAGTTTGCCATGGTCTGATGATGCAGACTCTGCTCAGTGTTTCTTTTCTTTTTGTTTTTTCAGCATTGATCTTTTGAATACAGATGTGATCCAGTATATGGTTTGAATAGCATGTAGTGCACACAAGATTAACAGAACGTTTTGTGATTGAGGCTGTAAGCCATGGTGAGAAAAAAAAAAAAAAAATGTTCATGAATGGAGCAGGGTTAAGTCTTTAAAAAAAAGTTTAAAAGGAATTTAAGGTAACTCTGTTGGTTTACATGGACAAACAAATTACAAGACAAAACTCGACATGTTTCAACCTCTTAGGTCTTCTTCAGGCAAGATAAACAACGTTCAGGACAATGAAAACAAAGAACAAACAATCACTTAATCTCCTCAAATTTGGTGCAAGATGGGCATTAAGAAGATAAGTGATTGCTCGTTCTCCATTTTCATTGCCCTGAATGTTGTTTATTCAGTGCAAGATGGGTGTTGAAAGAGATGTAAAAACCAGCCATAGCATTGATGTGCATTCTGTACTGGGTATGGCTGGTTATACACCCCTTCATCACCCATCTTGCACCGAATATGAGAAGAAAAGTGATTGGTCGTTCTTCATTTTTGTTGTCCTGAGTTTTGTTCATCTTGCCTGAAGAAGACCTAAGAGGTTGAAACGTGTTTTGTCTTGTAATTCATTGTTTGTATATTAATTGGCAGAGTTATTTCAAATACCTTTTCAATTTTTTTTCCACTTCATTTAAATCCAACTGGGGTATAGTGCTGGTATCTTAGTATATTTCAGCATTTGCGTGTCTTTATAAATTATGTTTTACTGGCTGTGGCTGGTTGTTACACATTCAGTCTTTATGCATTTTATTGACTTGCATGCTTGGAGGTTGATAATCCATCAGCACTGGCTTAAAGATGTGAGTTTTTGTCTTATTATGGGAACAAAAGTTAATGTCTTTGTTTTTAGTGTTTAAAGCTAACGGACTTGCTCAAATTTCAACGTGGTGACAGCCCTTATATGGTCATTTGCATTTAGAAGGGCTGTAAGCAACATTACCTTATCTTACCTCACTCATATCAACCACACTGTGTTTATATGTGTGTTCTTTATTGTGTGTTCAACATAAAAAAGGCTGCGTCATTCCTGAATAAATGTTGATTCGTGTCTGCACATTTTCTGCTAATGTTGCAGTGTACATATGTATGTCATGTGAAAGGCTTTATGAACAGATTGGTTCTTTCTTTCGCATAAATGTCCCAGAACTTTTGTTGTACTTTTGTTTAAATCGCTTTTACATTTTGAATGGTACATACTGATTTTATGTCCTTAATTTGTTTCTCTCTCTCTCCCTTTCTCTGTCTGTCTGTCTCTCTCTCCTTCTCTCTTCTGTCTGTCTTCTGTCTCTCTTCTCTTTCCCCCCCCCCCCCTCCCTCTTTCTCTCTGCTGTCCGTCTGTCTCTCTTTGTCTGTCTCTTCTTCTCTCCTTCTGTCTCTCTCTCTTTCTCTCTCTCTGCGATTTTAAAGGGGAGACAAAGAATAACAAAGCAAAGCTTCTTACATGCAAACTTTATGTGGCTGGATGTACTGATCGTGTTCCATTGGCAGATGTACATATGAAGGCAAATCATCATAAAATCTTTGATGTGCATCAGACCGAATCATGACATGGCACATCTTCCAGAACTTTTCTTTTCATTGTTGTTTTTTAACTGAACACTGTTTAGTGTCTTTGGAGACAACCCGAAAGAGAACAGAGCGCAACAATCATAACTCATGTAGTAACTTACAAACAAGTAGGGTAACTCTTGATCCCTTAATGAAATAAACTATTTGCTGTTCTGTTTCACTGTTCCCTGCCTGTTTAAGATTTCCTTTCAGGTAGTAACATTGAGAGTCACAATAAGAGGAGTTAAAAAAAAACATGGCCTGCTGAAGTTGAATGTTGAGTTAACGTGTAGACTGCAAGGCATCGCTCCTGGTAATTTGCCTTCCTTGTTGCAGTCATCAGGCATCGTTGACTGTACTCGGGCAGGAAAGGGTAGGGAAGAGCAGGAATGGAAGGAAAAAGTCGGAAAGGACAAGGAATTTGAACAGATAGGTTTGACAGCAAGTTTCATGTGTCTATGCAGCAATCTGGCACAGCATGGTCAACGATTTGGTCAATAATCTATTGTTCTTTCATTTACACATCTTTGTAATTTGATTTAATCTTCATTATTTTGTTTTTGTGTTAGTGCAGTGTGTTATAATGTTATGTCCACGTTTTATGCTATAAGGTTGTCATTTTCAGAGACTAAGATTGTCTGTGTCCAGAGTGCAGTATATCGTGATATGTCCATGCTTTGTTATTATGTAAATGTGAGCTTGTTGTGTTCAGTGACTATGATCGTCAGTGTGCCGCAGTGAGAGTCCAGTCCAACATTTTTTCCATTTATTGTGAATGACGTAATTCCTGTCCACTTGCCAGATAGACTAGATTTTATTAACAGTTGTCTTGTTTTAAGGGAGATTTATACAGTTGTCTGTAGATTTATACATGTTGTTCGTGCGCAATTTTATTGACTGTTTTCATTCTGTCATTGCCCCTAAATATATCTTTGGTTTACAGATGAGAATTATGATTATGAATTGACAATTTCATTGTTTCAGTGGTTATAATTTTGATTGAGAATCTGAAGGTCAGATTTTGTACAGCCTATTGTGTGTACTATTGAAAATGACATTTCAATTTCTTGGAAGAGGGATGATTCTTTTTTATGTGTTTTTGTGCACATATGAAGTATATATATAGCAAGTTTCAGTCGTTCCTGTTCTGAACTCCCTATTCCTTTCCCCCTGCCCCTCCTCTGTCTCTTGTTGTCCACCCAACTCTCCCCTACACACACACACATGTTTCCAACACCCCAACTCCTTTCTTGTGAGCACATTCCATCTTACATGATTACATACACATATGCCCACAACATCACAGCCACAATCCATTTATGCATACACACAGACACATGCAAATGTACTAATCCATACCCCTTCCCCTTTAAGTTTAAGTCCCTCTCACCACTAACTTTTGATTCTCTTTCTTTCCCTAAACATCTGTCTCTGCTTTTCTCCCTCTGTGTCTCTTTTTTTAATCTCCATCATGCACAGAACACACGCATGCATGCATGCACATACACACACATGCCGCGCGCGCACACCACACACATGCACACACACGCACACTACGCCGCACACACACACACGCACAGACACTAACACACACACACACACACACACACACACCCCCCTCTCACACTACCACACACACCCTCTACTCTGCCACCACACAACACACACACACACACATACGCACCACCACCCTCTCACTCCTCATCATTCATCAGACACATTGTCTTCACATATTCATTTTATACTATCTTATTTCTTGTCTTTCTACAAAAAACACACATCCAAACGCACACAGCACACAACAATATAATACACACACAAGCAGCACGCACACACACACACACACACACACACACACACACACCAACACACACACATTCCATTACACACACAGTTATGCATTTTCATTTTCATACATGTATTATTTGTCATTTCTTTTATTTGATGTTGTTAGTCCAGAAGAGAGCCTAGAGTTAAAGCATGGCATATCTTTTGTCCAGTTGTTTAAAAAAGAAAGAAAGAAAGCAATCGAATTGATAGTATCAAGTGAGGCTTCTTTCTATTTTTGTCAGCCAGCATTTTTTTATTTCCTACATAACAGGATGTACCATCTACATGTAAGTTGGACAAGCTAAGCTGTACTGGACTGTTGAAGTTATCTGACATATATTTTCTTTGTTTTTCATTGATAACATATTGTGTGTGTGTGTTGTAGTTGAAAAAGCCAGAGGATTGGGACGACCGAAGGAAGATCGATGATCCTAATCACGTTAAACCTGATGACTGGGATCAGCCAAAAGAAATTCCGGACCCCCGTGCCACAATGCCACCAGATTGGGATTTTGAGACCCAGGGCAAGTGGAAGCCACCCATGATACCAACCCAGAGTACATGGTAATTTTACGGTTTAGTGTGTTCTTCTGACAATGCTTGAATATACAACCTTATTTTGGCAAAACGTTCTTTACATTTTTAGATTCAGTAAGGAGTAGTTGAACCAGGCTATCTGAAGGTGTATTTGAGAAGGTTTGTGAATGAGGTTTTTTTTTTTTTTTTTTTTTTTTTTGGGGGGGGGGGGGGGGTGTCATCGTTGAATGACTTGTGTGTTGACTTCATGTTATGGCCTTTTGCGGTCAGCTGGGCTGTAAGCAGCATTACTTTACCGAACCCAGCTATTTTGTTTCATTAAACTCAAGCCATGACACTGAATCCAGAAGACATGATGATCTTCATGTTTTTGCTGTTTTCTTGTGACTGTGATTGAATATTGAATCTTACTTTGGCAACATACATCTTTACATTTTGTAGATTCAGTAAAGAAATAGATAAATCAGTCTGTCCAGTTCTTAAAAATTAACTGATATGAATTCCCAGGGGGGCTGGAATAGCTCAGTTGGTTTGAGCGCCGGACTCGTGATCCTGGGGTTGCGGGTTCGAATTTCGGTATAGGGGGATTTTTCCCTCGGAGTTAACATTGGTTCTGACCCATTCCCCACACGTCCTTCGAATGAGACTATAAACCGAGGTTCCGTGTGTGAACGCACGCACAACATTTTGCACACACGTAAAATCCCATCACCAACTTTCGGAAGAGAAGGCCAGTTTGGCGTTGGTATGGATGACACGTGACACATAGCATGCACCTTCCCGAAGATGGAGTATGGCTGCCTTAATGGCGGGATAGAAAAGGGTCATACACACAAAACTCCACTGCTGGCTATACAGGGAGTGTCCGCGGAGTATCAGCCTGCGTACGCAGAAAGAAAGAAAAAGAATTCCCAGGCTCAAAAGAATTCTGTTATTGCAATGTTGTGTTTGACAGTAACACTGTTGTGTCAGAAGCATGCCATTCTGAAAGTGTTTTAACATGCAACAGCGTCAGCACTGGTACTACGTATGAAAAAAAAAATGTTCGTTCTAAAAGAATGTTTGAAAATTAGATTTTGAAAAGTGGTTGTAAGAAAAATGTTTGGAAAGAATCACAAATAATGGTCAGTTTAGCCCAGTAATAAACGATTAGGTTAGACGAAAGAAAGAATTAGAAGCAAGGGAACCAAACTAAAAGAGGAAAAAAAGTGCACATACAAGAACTGTTTATATTGTATTTTATGATAATCTTCCATTGAATTATATAGTATTGTGTATTGCATTGCATTTCTTCTCACACGTAGTTTCTTCTTGTGAAATAGATCTGTTCTGAGAGGTCTTGAGGATGGGACACACATGCTATGGTTGTGATATTTAATGCATGGGAATTATATTCATGCAAGTGTGTGTGTGTGCGTGCGTGTGTGTGTTTGGGTGGCTGCAAAAGAAGTGTAAGAAAACATCGGCAGTGCTCGCTTCCATTGCTCTAACAGTGCTTAAAACAGCAGTTCTCCTCAATGTCACGACCGTTTCTGAACACTATCCTTGGAGACTGCTCTTCTCAGGAAGAGAATGTTGCCAGCCTTCAGCTTCATGCATTTTTGATGATTTTCTTCTTTTTCTTCTTTTTTTTTTGTGGTTATATGTTGATGTGTGTTTCTCTTTGAGTGTTCCAACGGATCAGAAATTCTGGATAAGTCTCGAAAAGTTGAAGTAGCGTTTTCCTGAGCAGGAAAGTAAAGAACTTTAAAAAAATAGCATAGGTCCTCCATGCCCTGGAAAGATCATGGATATTCCAAAATTTCTCTTTTTAATTTCATGCAGATTTGTATAGTGGGAAAAAAAGAGTGGATCAAGCACATTAGCAGTATATGTTGCAAGTAGTTGATTTTGATTGATTGATTTAACTTAACGTCTGTTCACAACAATGGTGATATTAGACTAGTTGCAAGTAGTGTACTCTTCAGAATATATGATTTTCACTACAGTAAAATGGGCAAGTTTTGCTTGCTGAAGTTGCTCCTTTTATTAGTATCCATACATGCCCATTTGCTGTTACATGTATTGTGTTCTGTGTTTAAATTTTTCAGATTTTTGTTACAAATACAAGTCAGTGTGTTGGAATAGGTTCATCTGTCATTGGGTCTTTTTAATTAAAAAAAAAGAAATGTAAAAATTTTGAATTTGATTGGGTTTGTCTGCAAGAACTCTGTAAGCAAACCTTGTCTTTTCACAGAAGTTTGCACGCACACACACACACACCCAAAAGAAAATGCTTCTACTGCTTTATTACATTACAAGAAAAAAAACTTCTACTGCTTTATTAGATTATAGATCTATTTCACCTGAGAGAAAAAAAAAATGTGTAAGAAGGAAAAGTAGGATCTAGTTGCAAAGTGAGGCGACTGCAGGCGGAAATCTACACAAATTTGAAAAGTTATTGACAACACATTGCTACCTAAAGTTAGCCCTGGTCTCCCAACAAAAGAAAATGAACCACTCACTCATAGCTTTCTTGATAATACACCGTCAGAAAACCCAAACAAAACCAGTGACAAACGAATCACAAGACAAAACACGACACGTTTCGACCTCTTGGGTCTAATTCAGGCAAGATACACAACACTCGGGACAACGAAAATGAACGAGCAATCACTTATCTTCATCCAGTTCAGCGCTAGATGGGCGTTGAATGGAAAAGTAGTTCCAAGTTCAGGGAAGCAGGCCTTTCATTAGAAGTGATGAAAGGCTAGGGTTGTTTTTTTTAACACTAGCTGGGCTGATATCTTTAGAAATCTGTGCACCAAACAGAATTGTCCATAAGTTGGCAGTTGTTACTGCAAGACGTTGTTGACCACCTGACTTGAATGGAGAATGTAAAAATGCATTAGTGTCTAGACTATGAGAGCAAAGAATTGTCATTTAAGGAATGTAATACCCAAGAAAATGTAAGGTATTGTTACATTTACTCTGTTTATTGTAATATAATAAAGCAGTAGAAGTATCTGTAATTTACCATGTTTATTGTAATATATTACAGCAGTGGAAGTATTTGTTAATTGACCATGTTTATTGTAATGTAATAAAGCAGTTGAAGTATTTGTAATTTACCATGTTTATTGTAATATAATAGAGCAGTAGAAGTATTTGTAATTTACCATGTTTATTGTAATATAATAAAGCGGTAGAAATATTTGTAATTTACCCAACATTTTATCATACACTCGTCCCGTTATTCTCTGTGATGCTTACGCCTGTATGTTGTTGTTCATTCTGTGACAGTTAAACATTTATATTATTTCAAAGTTCCTGTCATAAGTCAGCTTTGCGATAAACAGGGTCCATGGAAGCAAAAGCAAATCGCAAACCCCAACTTCAAAGGAGACTGGTTTTTCAAAAGAGGCGACAACCCGGACTATGTGCCAGACAAAGACCTGTACGTGTTCCCAGAGATCGCAGCTGTGGGAATCGATGTGTGGCAGGTAAGCTATGTGGTCAGCTGTGTGGAAACAAAGGAGAAGAGACCATCACGTTACTCAGGCAGACACATCCTGTTTGGTAATCGACGATGTAGCTCCCCTTTTTTTTCCCCTTCTTTTTCTTTTTTTTCTTCCTTTTTTTTTCTCCTGTCCCATCTTCTGTGCCACTTCGGTGGCATTGCACCCAGACTGCTCATTCAGATTCCACCATCCACAGCCACAGCCTAGCCCAGCCTGCCGCAGACCTGGCACCGGCAATCCAAAGGGAGCAGTCGATGTCAAGTCGTCAAGAAGCAACCCACTGGAGAAAATGCTGCACTGCTGCCGAGTCATTTCGGTGGTGTTGAGTGGCGCCTGTTCTGATCCAACATATGCAGGATATCACCTACTAAGCCCCCTACTGACAACAATAATTGGTGTGAGTTAGCTCTCCCTCCGGAGGGCGCCACCGCTACCATCCAATGACAGCCTTCGGGAATTTGCTGATACCGGTGACTCCAGCAGAATCAAACCAAAGAAGACATGGAGAGGACATCAAAACTGAGGTCACCATGAGAGCAGGGCATGAAGGGCCACAGAATTTGAGACTTTCTTTTTAAATGCCCCTCCGGGGGTTGCGACCTTGTCGTGGTCGGAGGGCTTGCGCGGTCCAGTGATCCCTTAGGCTTTGCTGGCGGGGGCATCAATACTTGGAGATAGGCTAGTTTTTTCAAACTGCTTCTAGGTCCGAAAAGCCAAGATGCTGTCTGGCCTAAGCGTAACGTGGTAAGGAGTTGATGCCCCTGGTAGGGCTTCCCATGTCAGATAGGCTAAGGGTGAGGATCCTGACTAAGAGTAACCCGCCTTTCTCCTTTTCTTGTTTTCTGCCTTCCTTATTTGGCCCTTTTCTATCTTCGTCTCCCCTTCAAGTCTTCTATTCCACACTCCTTTTCTCTCTGTGGTCTCCTTAAGATCCGCCGCGTTGCCGTGCGGTGTGACCTGTGTCGGAGGGGAATGAGATCCTGGTGTTTGAGAGGGCCTGCGCTTTTCAACACATCACTTTGGCTCGGACCTCTCCTAGACAGGAAGTACACTTTGGCCCGGGTGTACTAATCGGCTCCCCTTCTTGGGGGTGGGTCAAGACAGGCAGTTCCCCTGCTGGCCATGTGAACCCCTGCAGTGCTCAGCTCTCTGTTCCCGGGAGTTGAGCATGATCAGGGGGGATAGGGGTAGTAGTGTTCTGTTTGTCGTATGTCTCTCCCGAACCCTGGAAGGGTCAAGACTGTGATTCTTGACCCTGGCCCTTAGTTGGACTCCAAGGTGGGTGGGTAAGGGAGGGATGAATCACAATAAACTCAATATGGCTCTTTCAAAAACAATCCCCCCCAAAAGAAGAGGAAGGCAGCATCCCCTATTTCAGGGATTTTGAATCTGACAGTGATTCAGATACTGAAGTACGACAGAGGACAGGTTTCTGGGCTTCTTGGCTCGTAATGGAAGGGACAGAGCAGGAAAGACCCTTTCAGCTCTGAGCCCTTTCGCCATCCAAAAGGGCTTTCAAGCTTTAGCAGGTGACCCTCGGTCCATCAAGAGGTTGAGGAACGGCTCGTTTCTAATTCAATGTAAATCTCAAAAACAATCTGAACAGCTGCTGAAGGCAACAAAATTAGTGGACAGGGAGATCAGGTGACTCCCCACAAACAGTTAAATTCATCGAAAGGAGTGATTCGCTGCAGGGATTTATCAGGTGTTTCAGAGGCAGAAATCAAAACGGAGCTGGCGTCCCAGGGTGTGACGGAGGTGCGCAGGGTGACAGTAAAGAAGGGTGCAGAAAGAGTGGCCACCAACACCCTCTTTCTGACCTTCTGCAACCCTGTGCTGCCCCCGGTCATCAAAGTCGGCTACCTGATTGTCCGGGTTCAGTTATATGTTCCGCCCCCGTTGAGGTGCTTCAGATGCCAGAAGTTTGGCCATGTCAGAGACCGTTGTTCTGGGCAGGAGGTGTGCGGTATTTGCTGCAAGGCAACCCATGATGGGCCGTGTAAAGATCCGGCACATTGTGCAAACTGCGGTGGCGACCATCCCTCTCTTCACGAAACTGTCCTCTTTGGATCCAGGAATCTGCAATACAAAGAGTTAAAAAGAAAAGAAGATCTCCTTTTTTGAAGCCCGGAAACAGGTTGTGGGCAGTCAGACGCCGACAGCTTCTTCGTATGCTTCGGCCGTTAAGAAAGTTCCAACAGTTCCTACTCGGTCAGTCTGCTGCCAGACTGATGACTTTACGTTTTCTAAGACATTGCAAGGAAGAACTGTCAACTCTGGAAGCAGGTCCACCACCTTCCAACCCAAAGTGACTGCCCCTGGTGGAGGCAAAAATCCGCCACCCCTCAGACTGCCCAGCAGTCTACAACATCTGCTGCTGGCAGATTAAAAAACCAGCAATTCCCCCTCGAACTCCTCTGTCCAGTGCCCGTGCGGGCAAGGGAGTTCAACCCAGTGTGGAGATGGTGGAGATGAGGAAAAACCTCCACCGTCTCCCAAATCCAGACCTTCTTCACCTGTTGGCAAGTCTGCCAGCAGGTCTGAAGACCAACATAGTCCAGTACAAACCTCAAATAAATTTACACCTTTAGCAACAGACGTTGAAGAGGAGATGACCTGATTTCTCTCCTTTTCGCCCTCTGCACCATGGATAGTACAATATTCCATTGGAATATCCGTGGATTAAATTCCAACTTTGAGGAGCTGCAGCTTCTGTGTCAGTCTATAAAACCTTCCGTCGTGGCTCTTCAGGAAACTCAAATTTCAAAGCCAGAAGACCTTTACTCTTTCTGGCTTTAATATTCTTTCAAATCCTGCACAACCATCCACGTTGGGACGGTCGGGCGGTGTTGCCCTTCTCATACACAAAACTCTGCTGTATAGTCCTGTCGCTCTGTCTACCTCCCTTCAAGCTGTTGCTGCGAGAGTCACTCTCCACAAGACTGTAACAATCTGTTCTATTTATCTACCCCTTCAGTCCGGTTTGTCGTCCGGACCTTGTCAGTCTGATAGGAGAACTTCCTCGACCTTTTTGCTGTTGGGTGACTTTAACGGTCACAATCCTCTTTGGGGTAGTGTCGGTACGTCATCCAGAGGTCTGCTAATTGAGGATGTCCTTTCGGATTTGGATTTGTGTTGTCTGAACGACGGATCTGCAACTTACCTCCACTCTTCCATAGGTTCACTTTCGTGTTTAGATTTGTCGGTTTGTGACCCCTCGCTGGTCCTGGACTATGAGTGGTCTGTCCATGACGATCTGCACGGAAGTGACCATTTCCCTGTCCTCCTACAACCTGTAATAACTGAACACGTCTCTGTCTCTCAACACCTAAATTATAAGAAAGCAAACTGGGATCTATTTGCAGCCACTATTTCTGCGGAATTCCAGGACACTGATTTCTTCAGAGTCCGGACCCAGCAGAATCACTGACTAACACTATGATCAAGTGTGCTAAAGCTTGTATTCCAGTGTCTTCCGATAAACTTCAAATGCAAAGACACCCTGGTTTGATTCAGACTGCCAACAAATTTCCAAAGTTAGGAAACGGGCTCAGCGTCAGGTACACCACCGACCTTTGGGTCCTCAACGCTCGAGCCCATCAGAAACTCCGTGCTAAATCAAGACACACTTTTAAAATCAGTAAACGTCGGTCCTAGAGAAGTTTCTGCTCCAGGCTGACATCAAAGACTTCCAAGAAGAAAGTGTGGAACATCATTAAGAAAATCAAAGGGAAGAACACCTGTCCACTGTGAACCATCTCAAGTTTTCGGATTCTTTAATAACGGAGAAGAAAGCAGTTGCTAATCTGCTTGCTTCAACCATTGAAAAGAATTCCTCCTCTTCTAACAAATCAGCCACTTTTGTCCAAAACAAAGCCCTAAAAGAAAAGTCACCCTGCAACTTTTCGTCCGACAACATGGAAGACTACAATCTTCCTTTCACGTTAAACGAGCTGAAATCTGCCTTACTTTCTTGCAGCGATTCCTCTCCAGGTATGGATGACATTCATTATCAACTGTTGAAACATCTTCCGCAAGAAGGTCTGAACATACTGCTACAGGTATACAACCATGTGTGGACTACAGGTTTCTTTCCACCCTCTTGGCGGAAAGCCCTCATTATTCCCCCCCAAACCTGGAAAAGATCTTTCTAATCCATCAAACTACCGTCCCATAGCTTTGACCAGCTGTGTCTGCAAATTGATGGAGAAAATGGTCAATGCTAGGCTCATGTGGAAACTCGAAACCGATGGCCTTTTGGCGAAAGAACAGTGTGGTTTCCGCAAACATCGGACTACCGTTGACCATTTGATTCATCTAGAATCTACACTTCGGAACGCTTTTCTGAACAAACAGCATGCAGTGGCAATTTTCTTCGACTTGGAGAAGGCCTATGATACCACCTGGAAGTCGGGATACTTCATGATCTCCACGATCTGGGTTTTCGAGGTCAATCTTCCGCTTTTTATTCAAAATTTTTTGGCAGAACGACAGTTTCAGGTCCGGGTTGGCACCACTCTCTCTGATGTCCACGAGCAGTGGAGTGTTCCACAGGGAAGCATACTGTCTCCTGCCCTCTTTAGTATTAAAATCAACAACATTGTTAAATCAGTTCAGCGGGGTTCAGACTGCTCATTGTTTGTGGATGATTTTGCTGTCTATGCAACTGGAAGCCTGTACCCGAGTGTCCAGCGCAGGCTCCAGCTTTGCGTAGATAAAATCATTGGTGGGCAGATGAAAACGGTTTCACCTTTTCTCCAACAAAGACGCAGTGTATTCACTTCCATAATTTCCGTCAGTTTTTTCCAGATCCTGAACTTCAAGTAGGGAAATCTCCCATTCCAGCTGTTAAAGAGGCCAAATTTCTGGGAGTCATTTTTGACCAAAAACTTAACTTTCTCAGCCATATTAAAAACCTCAAAACTGCTTGCCAAAAGGCACTGAATATTCTGCGGGTCGTAGCACACACCGACTGGGGCGCTGATAAGAAAACTTTGTTGCACCTCTACAGAGCCCTGGTCCGTTCCAAACTGGACTACGGTTGTGCTGTGTACGGGCTCCGCAAGATCATCTTACCTCAAACTCTTGGATCCTATTCACCATCAAGGGCTTCATCTCTGTCTTGGAGCATTCCGCACCACCCCTGTGTACAGCCCGTACGCAGAGGCGGGTGAACCTTCACTGTCCAACCGCAGGCTGAAACTGTCTTTGAATTATTACATCCGACTGTTCTCAGAACCGCAGAATCCTGCCTATGACTGTGTCTTTGACCCTCCGTTCCAAAGTAAGTTTGAAAATAACCCGAAATGTATTCCGCCGTTTTGGTCTTCGTATGCGACCTCACGTGCGGAATGCAGGTCTAGACCTAGAAGTTGTGTCCGATTTTCCAAGTTTCCGGATCAACCTCCGTGGACCTTTTTCACACCAGAGATTTGTTTCGACCTCGCAGCTTTTCGCAAAGAGTCTACCAGCTCTCTGGCATACAAGGCATTGTATGCTGAGCTCTGTTCCAAATTCCCATCCTGTCAAAAAGTTTTCACTGACGGTTCCAAGTCTGAAGATGGAGTGGCCTGTGCAGCCTACTGCCCTGGGGCTCCTTCTCAGATACTGTTGGAACATATACATTCCGATGCTTCTGTCTATTCTGCTGAACTTACTGCTCTGGTACTGGCTTTGAAGATAATCTCCCATTCTTCGAAGAGGGACTTTCTGGTTCTGTCGGATTCGCTGTCAGCTTTGGAGGCCATAGCTGGCCGCAACCTTCAGCATCCAGAACTTTTTTTTTTTTTGGAACTTTTTAGCAAGTTGAAGGCGGACGGTTACAACATTACTCTTGCTTGGGTTCCTGGTCATGTTGGCATCGGCGGGAACGAAATGGTTGATCGTTTAGCCAAGAACGCCACAAGAGAGAAACTGTCCAACACTTATATCCCTGCTCAGATGTGAAACCCAAAATTATGATTATGTGAGAGACCTCTGGCAGGAGGATTGGAACACACAGACGAATAACAAACTCTTTCAGATCCGTCCAAACCTTAAGGAGTTCCTCCCATCTACGTCGGGAGGTCGTAAAGAGGAAACGGTTCTGTGCCGGCTGCACACCGGCCATTCGTATTTTACCCATTCTTACCTTTTAAAGAATGAAGAAGCTCCGTGGTGCATTCCATGTCATGCGCCACTCACAGTGAAACATGTTCTTTTAGAGTGTTGGGACTTGCACGATGTGAGACACAAACATTTTACAGCGGAGTCCATGAAGATCCTGTTCAGGGATGTCCCGCCTGACGTGATCCTTGAGTTTTTGAGAGAGATTAACATTTTTCATCTGATTTAAGATTTTACGGCAGAAAGATTTTTAACAAAGTTTCTGGTGCGTTTGTAGACGAGGTCATTTAACGAGATGTGTGAAAGTTGGTTTTTTTTTTTTTTTTTTTTTTAATGACTGGTGACTTGATTTTAACGTGGTGACAGCCCTGATGTGGCCCTTTGCGGTCGGCTGGGCTATAAGCAACATTATCTTATCTTATCTCTTTTTAATGCTGATCGATGAGAATGAGGATGATGGAGATGATGCTGCAGATACTTGGCGGCTGGTCGATGATATAATCTTTGTTTTGTGGTGGCTGTCTGTCTGAAAGCTCTGAGTAATAGCTATAGATGGAGCTGGCCATTATAATTGCTTCTTTTGTTTCTGTTATTTTCATGAGATGTTTGTCATAGGGAGATGCATTGTGTTCCAGTGTAATGTAAACATCGACCAAAGTCGTGCATGAAGAAAAAAATGAGGGCTAGCGGGTCTGAAAGGTGACACTGACAAGAAGTTCAAATCCTTTGGTGCTATTGTCACAGATTGAGAATTCACATCGAAAGTCCTGGCCAGAAAAGCACAGATGGTAGCAGTGCTAAATTCAACTGAAGACCAGCTCCCTGAACATTTCCCTCATGTCAGAGTACACTGGTTTGGCCGTGTAACAAGATGCAGTGACCTTTGCTTAATGAACCCTTCAGGGTCTGTTGAAGGAGGGGGACCGAGGTGGGAAGACAGAAAACAAAACGATGGACTGACAGCATTGCAGAGTACACAGGGAAAACATTCACAGAGACCCAGGACTTGACACACAGCCGACAGAACTGGAGGAACCTGGTGAACTGTACTTCTGTATGGTGCCCCAAAGACTGCCCATGGAGTGAAGGAAGAAGAAGAAGATAGGGTGCCTGCTTCTGATTAAGACACGTTGTTATTCATACTTGCACATACATAACTCTGAGTGTTTCAGGTCAAAGCTGGAGCCATTTTCGACAACATTCTGCTCACGAATGATGAGAACTTTGCTAAAGTACATGCTTTGGAGAACTTTGAAAAAAACAAGGTAAGCCATTGTTATTTGAAATAACCTTTTTTTTTTTTTTTTTTTTTTTTTTTTTGCTGGAATAGCTTTTTTTTTGGTGCGGGGGTGGGGTGTGTGTGTGTTATTTTGATTACACTTCACAACTGTCGTATTTGTTACAAATCTTTGGACTTACCATTCCACGAGAGTGTAGACACATTTCCAGGTTGATGCGGTTTTGAACTGTTTAAGAAATTTAAAGCACAGAAGTTGGAGATCTTATCGATTCACAGTTTCCCAATTTTTGTGGCGTGAGCTTATCAGCTGGCCAGATGTCACAGTTGAAAAAGGTTGCACTAAACCAATATATTGCTCCACCCATGGGGTTGTGAGGTTTTGGGTTTTCATCTTGTTATAGACCTATCCTCCTCCTCTCTGTCTTTGTCTCTGTCTGTCTGTCTCTGTCTCTGTCTCTTACATCCATTCACAACTGCCCATGCTTGCATCATCCTCACAACCTTAACACACATACAGTCATCACCACCATTACCACCAACAGTCACCCTTCGAGCACTGCACACACACACACACACACACACAACACCACACACACACACACAACACACACACACAAATCTTCTTGATAAAAAAGAAAATTTCCTTTCGGTTTATCAACCTGACAGAAGTTCATAAACTGTCTGTATACACAATGTTTTCTTTATTCATGAACTGTTGGTGGGCATATGTTTTTCATACTGTTGACAACTAAAAGTTTAAATGCTGCCTTTACTGACATTCCGTGTTCAGGAAGGGGAGAAAAAGATGAAACAAAGACTGGAGGACGAGGAGAAGTGGAGGAAGTACAAAGAAGACAGGCTGAAGGCACGAAAGGCCGAAGGTGAGAGGCTTGACAGGGGTTTTTGGAATCTAACTTCTGTTTCATTTGGTGCAGAGGCATGGAAGGGGTTTTTGAATCTAACTTCTGTTTCATTTGGTGCAGAGGCTTGGTAGGGAGTTTAGAATCTTAACCTGTTTCATTTGGTGCAGACGTTTGACAGGGGGGTTTGGAATCTAACTTCTGTTTCATTTGGTGCAGAGGCTTGGTAGGGAGTTTGGAATCTAACTTCTGTTTCATTTGGTGCAGAGGCTTGGTAGGGATTTTAGAATCTTAACTTGTTTCATTTGGTGCAGACGCTTGACAGGGGGGGGGGGGGGGGGGGGGGTGGAATCTAACTTCTGTTTCATTTGATGCAGAGGCTTGAAAGGGGTTTTGGAATCTAACTTCTGTTTCATTTGATGCACAGCACTTGTTCTAGTCTACTTGTTCGGCAATGGGTTTGAGAAACGGAAATAAATCAAATGAGGAAACTTCTTCAATGTGAACAGTAATCCTTAAAGTTGTGAATTCTGTGTTACCTTCCCAGTACAATCTAAATGTGATATGAATTGTTCACCAACTTTTATAGCATAAAATGAATAAAGTTACCACGCTTGATAAGTAGACTAGTTTCGTTATTTCAGCCATGGTTATATTGTCTACGGAACCAAGTATATGTTGTTAACTGTAAAAAGAAAAGAGTAGTCATCATGAAATTGAAGGAATCTCTTGAAGTTGTCATACATGTTTTTCCAATAAGTCTTGTTTTGTGTCCTTCAATGGAAAGGCTATCCACATTATGTGAAATTAGACACCCCCCCCAAAAAAAAAAAAAAAAAAAAAAAAAGAAAAGAAAGAAAGAAAAAAGGTGGGTAGGGATGATGGAATTAAGTTTTTCAACTCCAGCAACAGTAAAGAATATACAAAAATGAAAATGTCATTTTAACGTTAACATTGTAACACATGTTGAACAACAGGTATCCATCAGAGTGTGCCTTCGCACAGCAGAACCTAATTTAATGACAATGTATTAGAATGGCAAAATTTTGAGCAAAACACGTGTATCATGCATGCAGTTTAAACATTCCCCTTGGAAGTATACAGTTTATTACAAAATGGTTGCTGAAAACGCTTCAGATTAAAAGGAAGAAAATTCTGTTGATGTTGTACATACCCATGAAGTCAACCAGAACTGGATGTTTGACAATATGATAAGTTCTCATTATGTTCACAGTATCATGAGATCTCATGAGTGTCACAATTTACTAAATGCAGATCAGTAGCTTCTTTGTGTACAGATTTGAACTTAACGCTTTTATAAAGCAAAGTTCTCAGAAAATGTACACCAAAATCAAAATCAAATGTTCACATACTTTTTCATTGCAGGCAAGAAAAATTTAGTTTTGCCTGTTTTCTCTGAGTCTGTCTTACATTAGAATTTGAGTAGCCTCATTAATTAAAAAGTGACATTGCTTTGGCTTTAATTTTAAGCATCATCAGCAACATGGTGTTCTGTGTGTGTGTGTTGTTGTTCTTCAGTTTAACGTCCTTCCACTAGAAGTGATTCAGACAAATATGTGTGTGAATCTTTTTTGTGGAAAGAAATTTGCATCATGTTGTAAAGTTGATGATGTGTAACCCTTGCATATTGATGATAATTATTTTGGCTTGTAAACTCCTTCAGCTCAAGTCTTATGAAATCTTGATGTTTTGAAATATCAATGGATAAAACCTATCTTGGTGAAGATCATGAAGCAAGAAATAAGACAGTTTGTACAAATTTTTTTTTTTTTTTAGAAAAATACTGAGCATAAAAGATATAATACCAACAGCATGTTCTTTTCTAATTGGACCTTATTAGTGACGATGAACTACAACGTTTTGTGTGTGCTGCCATTTTGGTGGACAAACTGTGTGAATGTGTGCACGACCCAGCACTTTATTTGTGGCTGTCTTCTTGTTCAAATGGTTTGGTCATTGATTTGTTTACATGTGCTGTCAAGTTTAGTCAGTCTTTTGCCACAATCAAATGATGCAAATTATCAGCGTGGGCATTTCTGCTGAGTTACCGTTCAAGTCAGTTTTTTGTTGGTGATGGTACTTTAGAGAGACACACAAGGATGCGCAAACTATGTGGAAGTGTGTTAACCCTCTAGTTTTCGTAACGGAGCAGACGGGAGTGCTCAGACTGCGCGCTAGATTTCATAACGGGAGCAAACGGGAGTAGCGGGGCCGCATGTGTACGGTACTTTTCCATCACGTGCTGACGCCGTGAAAATGTTCGGAGAGCCAATAAAAGTTGTTGGGGATTTCCCACTAGAGCCCAGCAATCTGGCACCACTATTTTTGGATGCTGGTACCACTTCCATTCACAAAAAGAGGGGAGAAACTGCGAGCGAATAGTCGTGCGTGAGACTGACCGATTTTCACAATGGCGTCGTCTGCTAACAACAGCGAGTTTGATGATATTCCTGATTATTCTGCGGAGGAGTGGGATCAAATTTTGCAAGAAGTAGAGAAGTTTGAAAATGGAGAGTTAGGAGAAGAGAGTGATGTTGAAATTGGCACCGATGAAGGAGAGGAAAATGTTGAAAGTGACCCCGAAGACAACGTGCCGCTCGCTGCTCTGCAAACCACATGGCGACCGGCTACACATCCTGCCAACATGGCCGCATTCCAACAGCCGACAGGCCCTGCGCATTCACTGCCGAACACTGCCACCCCTCTTGATTATTTCTTTTTGTTTATACCCCTCGCATTTTTTCAGTTAGCAGCAGTAGAAACCAACAGGTACGCTCAACAATGACAAGCAGCTAAGGGCACACCTGACTCCCTATGGTTTGACACAACACCTGACGAAATGCGGGCCTATGTCTCTATACTCATTATGATGGGGATTAGGCGTCTGCCACGTCTATGGTGCTACTGGTCACGCGATCGCCGCTTCAACGATCCTGGGTCAGCGAAGTTATGCCCAAAACACGCTTCTTCAACAGTAGGGCAGTTCACTAGTCTCTGTGTTTGTGTGTACGTGTATATGTGCTTACCTGTAGTTTGTAATGACAGTGCTTCGATGACACTGGCAGTGACACTGTACTCAATATCCTCGCTGTACAGCTATACATTGTGTAAATACATATGGACATGTATAAAGTGCTTAGAACAGTTACAGAAAAACAATGATGAACCGTGCTTGAGTTTACTTACAGTAACTGTTCAGTAGTGACAATTCACTAGTTGTGTGTGACATTCTGTGGATTACCTGTGGGGACTGAACGGGTGGACAGAAGACAGATCATCTCAGGTAGGCCCCAACTTTCATTTTACAACACTAACATGCATGTGCATGGGATAACTGCATGTTGGTGTGCTGTATTAGAATTGTCACCATCGCATGTGACACATTGGGTGACATTTTGGTGACAGTGACACGACCTTTCACCTCGAGACACATAAAATCTTGCTCACAGTATAGAACAAAGCCTTGTGACCATACATGCAGAATTTCATAGCTCTAGAGGTTTATTCTTGGGTGTGGTGAAGCCTGAACTGCACATACCCATTTTATGGCTAAATGCACCAAAAGAATCTGAAAACTAGGGGGAATTTGGCCTCAGAGAATCTGAATACAAGAGGGTTAAGTCTTTCACTCCCGGCCGCGGATATAGCTGCAGTTCAAGGGTCATCGCATAATTGGATCATCTGACTGGTCACATGATATTGTTTACTTGCTTACAAATGGCGGCTCCCATACAGCGTGTTTGAAGCGATTTCTCAGCAAGTTTTGGGTTGATTTTGATGCGGTTTTTTTTTGCGTTTTGTAAAGCGAAAATTAGTTGAGCAGATCAACATGGCTGCCAGAAGATTTACTGCCGAAGAGGTGGTGAGAATTGTGTTTGAAACGCCGTACGAAGATGAAATTAGCAATGACGAAACTGAAAAGAAAATGAAAGTGACGTGGTTGTCGGTCATCCTAACAATGAGTCAAGTGATTCGGGTTACCGGGATGAAGATATTGATCTACCAAGTACATCGACAGGTAGGGGGCGTGGTTGTGCTGGTAGTGGGCGTAGTCGAGGACGTGATAGGAGAGGAAAAAATTGTTAAAATGTGACGCAAAAATTGTTAGAGTGTGACGCCAGTGACAGTGGTTGACAACACTTGTTATGTTAATTTTTTGCCAATTTTTTTTTTTTGTATGATGGGTGAAGTGCTAGTAAACGTCGCATCTCTAGCTGACATTGACATGTATATATACATTACTCAATGCATCCCTGAACATACCGTGTGCTTTTTTTTAGTAAATAATTGTACTTGGTTCTTATGTCCTATAGATTTGTGCACATTTTAATACCATTTCCACCTATGATAGTTTGAGACTTGAATTTTCATGGATTTCTTTTCTCTAAAATATTGTTATTTTTTCATAAAATCTTGGTTATCTTCCAATGATTGTGAGTTATCTCATCCTGTCATCATGAAACATATAATAATTATATTCTCCATTCATTTTCCTTCAAGAAAATGTATACTTCTGTATGCTTTAGAGCAATACTTGAATTTTTGTGATTTTTTTTGGTAAGGTTGGTGTGTTTTTTCCCCAAAATTACAAATAGTTCTGGGAGTCAAAGGGTTAATGCGCTTTTTCGTTTACAAAAAAAGAAAGAAAAGAAAAGGGGGATTATTACATTGCTATCAATCGTGACCATGGAAGAGTGTGAACGGGAAGCAGTTCGCCCACAGTTCAGTCCCCCGGCTGGTGTTTGTAAGGTCTGTTTTGGCTGTCCAGTTTTGACCAGTCCAGCTGTTCTGTTCAGTCATCTGCAAGGATTATGCCCCTTCAGAAGCCTGTACTGGCACCTGATCCCAGGCTGCCGTTAGCTTTTTCCCCCACATCCTTTGCACATCTTATGCTACAGTTAGCTTTTCTCCTTGCATCCTTGGCACATCCCATGCCACAGTTAGCTTTTCTCCTCGCATCCTTGGCACATCCCATGCCACAGTTAGCTTTTCTCCTCGCATCCTTCGCACATCCCATGCTACAGTTAGCTTTTGTCCTCGCATCCTTCACACATCCCATGCCACAGTTAGCTTTTCTCCTCGCATCCTTGGCACATCCCATGCCACAGTTAGCTTTTCCTCCTCGCATCCTTGGCACATCCCATGCCACAGTTAGCTTTCTCCTCGCATCCTTGGCACATCCCATGCCACAGTTAGCGTTTGTCCTCGCATCCTTGGCACACCATGCCACAGTTAGCGTTTGTCCTCGCATCCTTGGCACATCCCATGCCACAGTTAGCTTTTGTCCTCGCATACCTTGGCACATCCCATGCCACAGTTAGCTTTTCTCCTCGCATCCTTGGCACATCCCATGCCACAGTTAGCTTTTCTCCTCGCATCCTTCACACATCCCATGCCACAGTTAGCTTTTCTCCTCGCATTCTTGGCACATACCATGCCACAATTAGCTTTTCTCCTCGCATCCTTCGCACATCCCATGCCACAATTAGCTTTTCTCCTCGCATCCTTCGCACATCCCATGCCACAATTAGCTTTTCTCCCGCATCCTTCGCACATCCCATGCCACAATTAGCTTTTCTCCTTGCATCCTTCGCACATCCCATGCCACAGTTAGGTTTTCTCCCTCGCATCCCTGGACACAAATAGTCTTCCCTCCCCCACACATGCTTCTCATATCCCTGAATACAGTTAGCTTTCCCCAGGCCGTTCTTATATCCTTGGACACAAGATACCACATCCTTCTCACACCCTGAATAGCCCCCCCCCCCCCCCCCCCCCCTCCCCATCACCCAACACATGCATCCTTCACACATCCCCAGACATCCCCTTCATATTTCTCACTCTCCTGTACACAGCTTTGTCAGGTTGTATTAGGAAATGGCTGATTTGTGATGTGAGGTTCATTTATGGTGGAAGCTCGAATTGTGAATCGCGATGCCTAAGAAAGACACCATTTACAACATAACACTGTTTCGTTTGCACAGAAGGAAGAAAATGCAGTCAGGTATAACTTGACTTGAGAACAGGTGTGCCATAATGTTGCTGAGCACGAAACAGAATGCTTGAAAACTGTTTTAACTCAAAGAAAAAAAAGAGCGACAGAGAGAAGAAAGAAATCCAATCTTTTCAATTTGAGTTCAGTACTCTTTATTGTATTATAAATATGTTGGAAAATGACATCAATAGATAACAACAAAAATATTTTGATGCTATTCCTGAACGTAAAGAAGATAAAGGAAGGTCAGTGCAAATGGTCAGTTTCAACAGCCTTGTGATTTGGGCATGGTCAGGCTATTAAATGAGGTAGTGGCAAAACATGGCAGGATGATCACTGATTGTGTGTCCTTGATCTTGATCGCATTGACTCATCAAAACTGCTCTTTTCTTTGCAGCAATCAGAAGAGGGATAAAGCTGGAGGATTTACCAGATGAGGAGGAGGAGGAAGGAGAAGAAGGAGGAAAAAAGAAACGAAAGGTTTGTAGTGTATACCTGTATGTTGACTTTTTGTGTGTGCACAGGTATATCAAATCTAACCCAATCGAAAGTGTCTTAAAGCGTCGTTAGTCTGCAAAGGTTCCTGTTGTCTTGGTACTGCTATGTGAAAACAGTTGCATTTTTCAGTTCATTATGCTCTGTCATTATCTTCTTTCACATCCTGGTTAAAAATCCATTTACATTCAAAATCCTTTTCATTGGTTTCATGGATGTGGTATCTGGTAATGTCATGCCATACTGTTTGTACTACAATCCAGTGCCTTATCATGAGAATATCTCTAGTGTGCTGGTGTACTGCGTGTGTGTGTTTAAGAGAGAGAGAGAGAGAGAAAGTACCAGACCTCAACTGAGATTGGGCGTGTATACATATGTCTTCATTATTATTGTTATTGTTGTAATTATTGATATAATTATCATTACTGGTTATGCAATGTGAACATATGTTCTCTTTGTTGTATCTATGTAGGTATGTTTTTATATATACAATATATATATATATATATGTGTGTGTGTATGTGAGCAGGGGATGTAAGCGGTCCACGTTGAAGAAAAAGGCTTATGTTTCACATACAAGACATAGACTTGTGTCCCACATACCAGACAAAAGTTTTAAGTCCCACATGCAACACAAAGGCTTGAATTTCACTTAATAGACGTAGACTTGTATCACCTATACAACATAGAATGTTGTCTCAAAATGTTTGGGGGGGGGGGGCTGCATTCTGCATATACACAAAAATGGGGAGTTTGTATTATACTCCCTGTTTGGCTAGTATACTTACCATGTCAGACAATAGCATTCACGGCAGTTAGTCAGCTCTGCCAGGCCGAAGTTTTTGTGTGGCTAATGCAGTAATAAGACAGTCACGTGATGACCAACCCGCTTCCGCCGTAGGAAGAAGCAGTGTCAACTTCCCGTACCTCATTCATCGAGGCCTGCACGCAAGGTAACCCAGGACCTTGGCGCTAGTGGGAAGGCAGGGCGGGCATTAGAGTCTGACATGGTAAGTATACTAGCCAAACAGGGAGTATAATACAAACTCCCCATTTTGGCGTCATATACTGTACCATGTCAGACAATAGTAGAATTCATAGGAAAAGGAGGAGGGCGAGTGCCCTAGTGGTTCCTGGGGTTACCAGATATGGATGCATTAGCTGCCACAAAGGATATCCCATTGGAACCATCAGCCCTGGTCATGCGGATGTCCCTTAAATAAAATTTTATGAAGGGATTTTCCGAACGCCAGAAGGCTGCCTCCAGGAGGTGGCGCATGGGAACAGAGTGCTGGAAAGCTGCCGAAGTGGCCAGCGCTCTGACCTCATGAGCCCGGGGGGACAAGACGGGGAGGTCCTTGGATGCCTGGGAATAGGCCGTTCTGACCGTCTTGGAGAGCCACCTAGAGACAGTGCCAGCTGAGATGTCTTTCGTATTACTGGGGTTGATGGAAATGAGAAGACGTCTTTGCGAAACACGCCTGGGCGCGAGCGTTCCCAGTAGTGTGTTAGACATCGAGAGGGGCAAAGGGCTGTGTCCGAAGAGGTGTCTCCCCCTAGTGTATCCGCCAGCGGGCGGATGACGAGGTAAGGAGAGGCACTACCGGGTTCCTGGTTCTTAGCTAGGAATTCGGGAAGGAACGCGGAAGCGGGTTGGTCATCACGTGACTGTCTTATTACTGCATTAGCCACACAAAAACTTCGGCCTGGCAGAGCTGACTAACTGCCGTGAATGCTATTGTCTGACATGGTACAGTATATGACGCCAAACCAAGGCTTGTGTACATCTGAGATGCAAAAATCTGTATTTCAGTCATGATTCAAACATTTGTTTTCCACAGACAGGAGGTAAAGATTCATAAACAAGTTTTGTGTTTGTTTTCAGCGTGGCAAGATAGTGCATGACGAGTTATAAATGAGAGCATGGAAAGATTGGAATGGCAGCGTACACTTCGTCTCGTCATCATGGCTGTATATCGTTCTGTCATCAGCTTGGATATGGCCCTTAGGGTCACCTGGGCAAAGCATCGTGGTGGTATCATTCTGTTATCGACCAGTTTCCAAAAGACGGTGCCAAATTTGTTTTAGTAGATTTTATCCTTCTATGTCTTTCTGTGAATTCAAGAAAAAGGTAGTTTGATATATGAACTGATAGTTCGAGCTGAAAGTATTTTTATCTACAGTTATCACGAGAGCCACACAGAAATGAGAGGATTGTGAGAATAATGTGTCAACAGTGATGTTCATTTCCTCGTTCTGTCAGCAATAAAAGAAAAAAGTGACATTTAATGATGAAACAGACTGAGTGGTCTCAATGCCTATGTCATCATTGTATCGTGGTAACGTAAAGTCCTTTAGCGTCATTAACTTGTTTCTTTGAAGACCCTGTCATTCCCCTCTTTGTGGTTAAACCCCTAGCAAAAAGAAAGAAGAAAAATTGCTTACCATTGCATTTGATAGACCAAAAATACAGGGAGAAAGGGAAGATCTATTCCAATTCTGCCAGTTTTATGTGAGAGAAAACCTTGTACTCCCAGCCCCCTCCCCCACAGAACAACTCCACCTTGATTGTTAATCGAGGTTTAACATTCACTTCCATCTCAGGTGATATGACAGATGGCTACACATGATAACTCTTCCTTGGCATCTGTAAACACTAAAGGTGAAAAGAAACGGATTTGTATTAAAGGAAAAAAAAAAAAAAAGACAAAAACTCCAAATTACTCCCTGGAACATCAGTTTATACGTAGTGAGAATAGATACAACAAAGCTTGCAGCTGAATACTTTGGTCTGTTAAGAAATTATGTTTTGCTCTTTTTATTTATTTTAGTGCAACTTGAAAAGCATACACATATCTAATGAAAAGGGATAGCACCTTTTGTTTAATGTTAAGTGGAACAAACAGAAAGCATACTAACACTGACCTGTACACATCAATGAATCTATTAGTTGAGATGACAAAGAAGCTCTGTACACATTAGATTCTGATATCAGTGCTTTAAAGACCTGTCTCCAGATTCACCCCACACCACATGGTTAAAGTGTGAGCAAAAGATGAAGAACATGTGATATGGATGCTAGTTCTCGTTGGTGGGCTTCACACTTTTTAGATTCTGTGCTCAAAGAATTCCTAATGCCTGTAAGTTATGTTCCTGCTTCTGGATCTTGATCTGGGAGTATAGCTGAAAGAAACCAACATTGGTCATACAGACAAAACTTTAGGGAGGGATGCAGCTCTTAGAGAAACAGTCATTTCTATAGGGGTCTCTGCGTTGTAAGTAATATATATATATATATATATATATATATATTTTTTTTTTTTTCTTAAACAGAATCTTTTTGTGCTATCAGAGATGATGCATGTTGTCCATGTTGGATTTCTGTTCCTCACTAGCCATGGATATGGATGAAAAGATCTTTTCATATTTATATTGAAACCTTGTATGTATGCACACAAAGGGAGATTAAAACCTTTTATCTATGCACACGAAGGGAGATTAAAACCTTGTCTGTATGCACACAAAGGGAGGTAAAGGCAAAAACAGAGCTGCACGATGTCGATCATCTTTTTACTTTAGGTAATTCATCTGTCTGTCTGTCCTTGCACTTGCCATCATGATCGTTGATGTGATGCTAGCAGAAGCCTGCTGTGGGTAAACATTGGATGGTCATGGATCTCGATAGTTTCACGCCCTTGATCATGTTGACAGGACAGATATGTTGGAATCCTTCACCCTCCCTGTGAAACATACACAGTCCCACAGTGCCCTGTAGGTAGAGGAATCCCCTTTAATGCACCATTACCTCCCTTAGATAGCAAAAGGCAGACAATTGGATCCACCTTAATTTTTTTTCAGAATTGGTCTGCATCAGGTTGAATATTGTGTGATTTGAGGTGACTTGGTGATAAAGCTTAGAGTTCACTTCAACCATTTCTGCAGATTATTTAAGCTTCCACTTCCCCTTTCTGCTTGTAACAACAGAATGATCCAGAACATCTGTAATCTGAAATGCTAACTTTTGGATAAATGTTTTCCTCTGATCTCTGAATCTTTCTGGTATTTAAATGTAGTCTTTTCGACACAAAGCATAATTGCCTATAGGCAAGATTAAAAACATTAGTACATGCCATTCTCTTCCTGGATGAAATTCACATGACGATTGGCAGCCAATTGTCAGAGCACATATTCCATGTAACCTCTACAGTGTTCAGGTAAATAACACCAGCAAACAAACAATTCTTAGCTCTAAACCATCCCTTGAACATCGTACTTCTCACATAGTGGCATATAGGCCCCCGTCCCTTCTTTGTAAGAAAATCACCTGTACGTTACCAACTCTGAGATACAAGTGCTTACTTGGTTTGTGCCACAAACATTTATTTAAACCAAAAACAAAAAACAAAAAAAATGATGTGCTTCATTAGCGTTCAGTTTTAACACACCAACTCCTCCTGGTTCACCTTCCACGGATTTATATTGAAGTAGGATTTGTCATAACCAGGTTGCTTTGACTTGCAGCTGTGATATTTTGGTGTCTAATTGTTTTGATTGATTGTTTGATATATGATAACCAGGCTTACATCAAATTACATTATTTCCTCATGTCTGCAGATGTGTTCTCAAAGTACCATTTTCCATGGCCTGAGCATGTCCAAGCACATTTAAGGATTTTCTTTTCAGTATTAATTTGTACTTGTATTAGGAGAATTTAGTCGTTCATTTTGTACCATACGATTAGATGTGTGTAGCTGTGGACTCAATATAAATAACTGATAAAATTTTAGGTATGATACATGAATGCAGCGTGGTTGAAATTATTGATGTGGTGTTTATGATGGTCAGTGCGCTTGTGTGTATTAAATGATAACAAATCTGAAGCAGAGGTGACTTTTTTTGTCAGCTTTTAAAAGATGTTTGACAAACAATGCAGGGTGATCAGAATCCGGACAAAAGAAAACGGAAAAAAACTGACAGAGAAGTCACAGTCGCGGGTGAGAGTCGTCCTTTTGTAGGGATGCAAGGGCTGGACACTAAGAGTGGATCTGAAATGAAAAGTCCAGTTGTTTAACAGAAAATGGATCTTTCAAACAACCTCTGTTCATCTCATGCTGGAGACTGAAGTCAAATGATCATGATAAACAAGAACCTGGCCAACAGTTTGATTTTTTCCCCCAAGGGCAAAGACGTTTAATTCACTTGTAGAGAAAATTACAAATGGAAAAAGTGAAAATGAGAACAGTACACTAAAAACAACGAAGTGGACAGTAGATCTTATCTATATAAACAAATTATAAAGCAGCAATAAGTTTACAAAATGAAAAGCAAATCCTATTTAACATATACATATTATAAGCCAAGCACAACATTGTGTCTACACTGTCGTGTCACACATAAACCTTCCTGCTGTTTCAAAGCGTTGTCCTTTTTTTTTTTTCAAATCAATTATCAGAGAGAGAGAAAGAGAGAGAGCAACCTAAGATTCCTAAAATTGTTTATACAGAAGCACAAGAATCAACATCAGCAGTACAAATGAATTACTTATCCAAAAACGACAGTTGACTTTTAGATGCCATGCTCTTGCTCAAAATGTATAACAATTGCTCCAGCCAACCAGTAACCACTGACATGGCAGGGACGTGAATCTTGCCCTGACTTCTAGGTGGTGGAGAGTGCACCTCCGAGACAGACACCATGAAGTACTGAACTTGCAGGTTACAACACCTCTAGCCTGTTGCACCTGACTGTGGACAGGGAACTGTGGAGATGCCAGTCAATGTGTGTATCTATGATGGCATGCAGATTATATGGAACTGAATGACAGTGATGATGACAATATGGCACAGAGTTTATGAAGAGATTCAAAGAATGTGAAAAGTATCAACAACTTTAAAGAAAGTTGCTGTATATGTCTTGAATATAAAACACAATGAAAACGTAGCATTATAGACTTTTTGGGGTCTGGAAACATTTAAGCAGAATACATGACACAGAATGTCATTGTAAGACAGGAAAGCTAAAATCAATCAATTACTTGCAAACAGTGAGTTCTAAATTATGCATTGATTTTTTTTTCATGGGATTTATATTACCATATAAACTTGTTCATAAAAGTGGATCAGCAGATGTTACCAGGTG
Source organism: Conus ventricosus (assembly GCA_018398815.1). Taxonomy (NCBI): domain Eukaryota; kingdom Metazoa; phylum Mollusca; class Gastropoda; order Neogastropoda; family Conidae; genus Conus; species Conus ventricosus. Next base: position 45,671,156 of record CM031600.1, read on the forward strand.
ATAAGTACCATGTACAACCAGACTTGACGAATGAAGATCAGATCGGCTGTGTGCCAGAGAGAATGTGAGCCTGAGTGTATATGGTTTGATGCACTGTTGAAAATTTAGAGCCATTTTCCCGATTCTGAACACTCAACAACACATTGGAGTATGAAGTCAGATTCCCATGATTTGATATGTTGATTTCATGAAAACAAAATTTACCACTGACTAGCTGCACAATTTGTTCACAACAGAAAAAAATTCTCCCTCCGAAAATAAAATTAACTGCATTTTAAATCACTTTTCACGTATCATAACAGTTGTCTGTTCTGGGCAAAACATGATGGGATACAATCATTATTAAACCTTTTGTTCAAGAAGATGTAAACTAAACGTGAAACCTTACAAGCGCATGCACTCCTCATTTGTACCATGCAAGCCAGTGACCATGCCTTCCATTACGCTGTGTCCTAGACTCGGTGAACCTCAAACAGGTCACTGCCTTTAGGTTCATTAGGTTTTGAGAGATTAACCTCTTTTTTGTTTGAACCTTGATTCCTAGTGAGTCTGCAAACAAAAAAAAGGACAAACAAGTCACAAGACAAAATACAACTTGTTTCGACCTCTTAGGTCTTCTTTAGGCAAGATAAACAACACTCAAGACAATGAAAATGAAGAACTTGCACCAAATATGACAAGATAAGTGATTGCTCGTTCTTCGTTTTCAGTGTCCAGAATGTTGTTTATCTTGCTGAAAGTTGAAATGTATTATGCTTTGTCTGTCACTTGTTTGTCCTTGTTTTTGGCAGACTCTCTAAGAAGTCTCCTTAACATTTGTTTCCATTTCCGCCTGCTGTCACACCCACTTTGAAACTAACTTCTGGCAAAGACTGACTCCCTCCCAAAACCCTGTCTTCAGGAAGTTTTAGAGGATGTTATTGAGAGGTCCAACTCCAGTGATGCAAAAGTCACACAGTCTAGCTGTAGATAACTTTCGGCAGCATGGTTAGCAATTATGGGCAACTCTTAGTCCTCACAATAGAAAACAAAGGATCTACTATTACAGATGGATGTTGACCATATGATTTGTGATCATAGGCAGACAGCATTTTGTACTAATTTTTTTATCCATGTAATCGGGACTGTAGGTCATAATCACCATTGTGGCAATGCTTTCACAACACAGCATGTTGATGGTCCATGGAGAGAAAGGTGAAAAGGTGAGGGTCAAGTCCCATAGCCTACTGATTGTAGGGACAGTGAACTGTCAGAGGTCCATCATGTCTGGAGCTTGCACGTTGCAAGGCAGGGCCCATCCCTCTGCTTCTACTGCTTTACCCTGCCCTGGTCTGAATCATGTATCATTTAATGATGGGTGGACAGAGATGGTTTTTCAAGTCCAACCCCATGGATTGTTCAAATTTTTTAACTAAGTGCACTCACTCAGAAAGAAAAACAATTCAACATGTGAAGAGAAGTGTTTATAACCCAACCAACCACAAGGTCATGTCAAGGTGAACTTTAAACCAACATGCGCACTCGCACACACACACACACACACACACACACACACGTGCAAAAAAAACGTAAGTATACATAGTCCACACGCACAAACATGCACATGTATGCATAAACGTATGAATATATAGCATACTTTATTTATACACACATACAAACACACGTGCATGTTTTGCTGGGGCTCTGCAGTCATGAAATACGGGCTGGTACCCCATGGGAACGCTCCCATGGAGGTTCTATCGTGTCGCATCCAGTGGCCATTACGGAATGGCATCTGCCAGGGAGCAAGTATGTCCCTTCACGTGTTAATAGAATGTCCTGTGTGCACCTGCACCCAATGTGAACACAGCGCAGGCTTCCAAGGGTGGTGCAGGATTGCTCCCAGCTGGTTTGTTCGGCAGTTGAGGACAGTACTTCACTGGGTCCTACTCGCATCTTTGAGTGTTATCTTTTTCTTCTATATGCATACAGACAGAGAGAAACACACATGCATGCGCGTGCACACACACACGCACGCACGCACACACACACTAAGTCTGGGTGTGAATAACTGGCATGGGAATACCATTACTGGATATGCATGTGGAATTCAGAGAAGAAGAAAGGGGAAAAAATGTCGGTGCCACATCATGCAAACATAGCAATGATATAGATCATTTTCTTCTTCTCACCACCTGGTTCAAACGTTATCCCTGAGTTCGCAAGTCACCAAGTGACCACAAAATCACACCTGTATCAGCAGATAGACTCCTACCATTTGAACAGAAGAACTGACCAGGCCAAACTGGCCAGCAGATTCCTGACAGAGGTACTGACTGGCCACAAACTGCCTCTGTCATCGGATTGCTGGCACGTCAACAGAGGTAATGACATATCAAACCTGCCGCGAATTGACTGTTCCGTCAGCAGATTCCTATAATTTGAACAGACGTACTGAATGTGCGAAACTGGCCACGAACGGACTCATCTGTCATCAGATTCCTGTCATTTGAACAGAGATATTGACATACCAAACTGATCACGAATCGGTCTGCAGATTCCAACCATCCGAACAGAGGTATTGACCGTCCCAAACTGGCCACAAACCGACCCCTCTGTCAGCAGAGGTACTGATATACCAAACCGGCCCCGAATGGACTCTTTCATCAGCAGGTACCTGTCATTTGAACAGAGATAAAGTGCAAAGGTGGCCACGAACCGACTTCTCTATCAACAGATTCCTAGAATTTGAATGGAGATACTGACCGTGCCAAACTGGCCACGAATTGATTTCTCTGTCTTCAGATTCCAATCATTTGAACAAAGGTGCTGACAGTGCCAAACTGGCCACAAACTGATTCCTCTGCCAGCAGATTGATATCACTTAAACAGAGGCACTGACATACCAGACTGACTCTTCTATCAACAGGTTCCTGTTCTTTGAACAGTTATGTAGCCACGAATTGACTTCTCTATCAGCAGATTGCAATCGTTTGAACAGAGGTACTGACACACCAAACTGGCCACGAATGGACTCCATTGTCGGCAGATTTCTGTCATTTGAACAGTGGTACTGAGTTCCAAACTGGCAAGAATTGACTTCTCCATCAACAGATTGATATCACTTAAACAGAGGCACTGACTGTCCTGAACTGGCCGTAAATGGATTCCTCTGCCAGCATGTTGATATTGCTTTAACAGAGGTACTGACATACAAAACCGGCTACGAATTTTCTCCTGTGTCAGCAGATTCCTATCATTTTAACAAAAGTACTATCAAACTGACCGTGAACTGACTCCTCTGTTAGCAGATTCTTATCATTTGAACAATGAGGGGTACTGACCGTGCCAAACTGGTCAGGGCTTGCATGCTGCCCTTTCAGCCGACTCTCATATGGAAGGTCCCATCATTCGCACAGAGACATGGACTGAACCGAACTGAAATGACCACTCATTGACCACGGATGGCCGTCTCTACTGTCAACTTCTTACCACTTCCTAGAACATGTCTCTGATCGTGTTAAACTGCCAACGAATTATGGCCTCTTTCATGTGGTTCTTATGAACAAACTGCACCAAATTACCCTCGAATAAAGGCATCTGCCAACAGGTTTTGATTAACGCAACAGAGATACTGACCATAACTGACAGATTTACCGGAACTGATCCCTCTGTTAGCAAGTTCTTATAATCGTAGCTGAGGTATAATAGTGATTGTGAAGTATACCACATACCCTAATTACTATCACAGATATCAGTCAACGACAATGTCACTTGTGACCAAGATGGCTGTTCACAGCACTTTATGTGACCTAACTCCCATTCCAACGCTAACAGGACAGAGATTATCTGATTGTCTCTAGCCTTCATCACTTATAATGGTGCATGCAGTGCTTACTGAAGGGGAAGTCGATCAAAACAAACATGTGTGTCCCTAACTTAAGGTTAATATGATGAACATGTGTAAATTATGATATGCCTTCCAATCTCTGGTGAATTTGACAAAGAAAAGAATGAACACAAGTATCAAGAATCGACCAAGCACCCGCCTTGACTTAAGGCTGTGTCAGGCCCATTGACATAGGCTAGAACACCAAGGCTACATCAAAATGTTGTTATGCTCTGCATAGTTATGCGGGGGTTGTTGTCTGTTGTGACAAACTCCTAGCATGATATTATCAGTCTCCAAAATCCCCCGAAGTCGGAGTGTGGCTGCCCACGTGGCGGGTAATCAAAAACGGTCACACACGTAATGTTCTCACCCCCAGCTGATGCATTTGTACCGTAGTGTTCAAGTACTTTGGCTGTTTGGGTGATCCCTGGAGTCTTTTAGCCAGGTACGACGACAACAACAACAATGACCAAGCACGTGTACACGTATGATTCCCTTTACACAAATACAATGTGAATTCTGTGATCAACTGACAAATAAACCGTGAAACACATAACCTCGCAGTTTTCACCTGCGCGCGCGCGCACACACAAACACACACACACACACACACACACACACACACACACACACACACACACACACACACACACACACATACATGCACACACACTGGGTTCCTTCACACGTTGGATTATATTCAAACGATTGTGCTGATAGAGCCGCAAAAAAAGGTGCAAGGCAAGACAGGGAATCAATAGAAATAAACACCCCATTATCCGTTACAGAAGGGTATCATTCACTAGAGCAAGCATCGTGGAAGAAAGTTTCAAAATCTCTCCATATGAAGAGAAAATTCTCTGGTCTCTTACTGAATTCGGTTAGTTTTACAAACAAAATAGCTGTGAATTTTCGCAACAGTTTCAAATTTAGACACATTACTTCGCTGTCTTATAGGATAAAGCTTAATGCCTTCAAAACAAAATTCAGCAAGAATGTTAAATGTCTGTGCGGTGAACAAATTTCAAACGAACACATTCTTCTGGAATGCCAAGATTGAGACCTATTTTACCAGCTATTTCTGAAAGTTCTCTTGACAGTATTCTTGAGAATTTTAGTTTGTTGTTTGATTTTGCGAAGTGTTTACTACGCAGTCCTATGGGACATTTGTTATAGTTTGTGTTGTGATTCAAAATAGTTATTTAAAGTTGGCTTTCCCATACCTTTTTTTTTTTATTGCAAAGATTGTAAAGATGCTTTTTTTTGGTTGTTGTTGTTGTTGTTGTATATGATTGCAAGATGACCCACCCACCTCCTCCTCATGCTCCCCCTCTCCAAATCCTTTGTTATAGTTTGTGTTATGATTCAAAATAGTTATTTAAAGTTGGCTTTCCCATACCTTTTTTTTAATTTTTTAAAATTTTATTGCAAAGATTGTAAAGATGCTTTTTTGGGGGCCATATGATTGCAAGATGACCCACCCACCTCCTCCTCATGCTCCCCCTCTCCAAATCCTTTCCCTTCGTCTAATATCACTTAATGTGGAAAGACGTTAAATTGAAGACAAACAACACACACACACACACAACACACGCACACACACACACACACACACACACACACACACACACACACACAGATATATAACTCTCTCTAGTTTATGCCCCCCCCCCTTTTCTCTCTTTCTCCCCCCCCCCCCCCCCCCCCCCCCCCCCCCCCCCACACACACACACACACTCCTAAATGCTCTGTCTTCATATCTGGTTACATTTCTGTCTGTCTATGTCTCTCTCTCTCTCTCTCTCTCTCTCTCTCTCTCTCTCTTGCATTCTCTTCCTTTCTTTATTTCCTTGTCTTCTGGATCTGGTCGTTACGTCGCTGTGGCCACATCTTAGGGCATTATCGCGACGGGTTGGGGGTGTGCGCAGTCTAGATAGTTCGCTGTTTGTGTGCAATGCAAGTCAGTCCCTTTTGAAAGTGTCTGTGGATGGTGCCCCAACAATGTTTTCTTCAAGGTGGTTCCAGTCTGTTGTGGTGCAATCAGCCTTTTGAAAGTGTCTGTGGATGGTGCCCTAACAATGTTTTCTTCAAGGTGGTTCCAGTCTCTTACTGCGCTAACAAAAAATGACTGTTTGAACTGCTCTGTCTGGCATCTGCTGACTTGGAATGTTCTTGTGTTGTTTCTGATACAGTCGGAGATCGCACTGGTGGTATAGTAGTTGCCAGATGCTCGTGGCCTTATGAGTCGTCCTGGTTTGTGTGGAATTAGATATTCAGCAGATGGTATGGCCGGTACCAACCCCTCAACCACCTTGTAAAGGAAGATGAGGCGTAGATCACGTCTGCGCTGTTCGAGTGTTGGCAGTTGCAGAGTGTGAAGCATCTTGGTGGTGGAACCGGGTGTTCTGGAATTGTAATCGCCCATTATGAACCGGCGGATAGGCGCTGCACTCTTTCGAGTTTGTCGATGTCTTGTTTGAGGTAAGGACTCCAAATGATGAAGCCATACTCAAGGGCTGGTCTGATGAGAGATAGATAGGCATTCTTCTTGCATTGCAGGGGGCAGAAGCGCAGGTTTCTCCTGAGAAAGCCAAGGGTGCTGTGTGCTTTCTTGCAGGTGTGGGCAATGTGGGTGCTCCATTTCAGGTCATCAGAGAGTTGGATTCTAAGGTAGGGGTTTGTGTGGACATACTGAAGGGGGGTGTTACATAGGAGTAAATGTAGCTGGTAGACTGCCGTATACTAAGGATGTAGCACTTGCTGTCATACCCCAGTCAGTGGCCCAGGTTTCGAGTTGGTTGAGGTCTTCTTGAAGCTGAATATGGTCTTGTTGGGAGTTGATCTGGCGGTAAAGGAGGCAATCGTCTGCAACGATTATCATAAATAAGCTGACTTGCAGTCATTTGTTTCTACTCTACTTCCTCCGTTTATCTTTTTTGACTCTTATTGACGCTGTGTTTGAGTTGCCCCCCCCCCCCCCACCTCCCGTCTCCTCCCCCCCCCCCCCCCCCCCCCCGCCATCCCACTTCCTTTCCACCCCCACCCCCTCCCTCCTTCCTCGCTTTGCACGGGTCTGCTGAGCTGACGCTCAGTTCCAGTGGTTGTTGAATCAGCTGTGTGATCAGACTATTTTTGTCAACATTTTGTCTCCAAGCATTAAAAAAAAAGTGTTGTTTTCCTTCAAAATGAGTCTGGATTACAGTTATTGCTTTCAGTATTTGAAATGTAGTGTTCATCTTGTATTCTTTTTGTTCTCTTATCCTCTCTTCTCCTCCCCCCCCCATCCGCCCCTCTCTCTCTCTCTCTCTGTCTGTCTGTCTCTCCCCCCCCCCCCCCCCCCCACTTCTCTTTCTCTTCCTTTTGCCCTTTCTTTTTCGGACTCCCTCCCCCTCCCTCTCCCTTTCTCTCTTTCTCCCCCCCCCCCCCCCCCTCTTCTCTTTCTCACTCTGTCTTTTTCCTCTCTCCTTTTACAGTGTGTGTGTGTGGGTGTGTGTGTGCCTGCGTGCGTGCGTGTATGCATGTGTGTATGTGTCTGTACGTGTCTGTGTGTGTGTGTGGTGGGGGGTGGGGTTGGGGGGATGGGTGTACGTGTGTGTGTGCGTGTGTGAGTGAGCGAGTGTGTGCGTGCTTGCGTGTGTGGTGTGTTGTGTGTGTGTGTGCACGCGCGCGCGTGTGTGTATGTGTGTGTGCATGTGCGTGTTTATAGGTGTGATCAGATATCAGTTCAATAAGTACGCACACACACACACACACACACACACACACACACACACAGAGCTATAAATTGGGGTGGGGTGGGGGGAGTGGGGAGGGGTTACCACCTTATAAGGCTGTTCAAATTTTGTTTGCTTCAAATATTGGGGTGGGAGCAGAAGATGTCTGCCCTACCCCCTTTATATTTTCATAGAGGGGGTGGTGCCTCCTCCCCTGTTTCAAAGCCACTGCACACAGACACACACACACACGCGCGCGCGCGCACGCAGACACGCACGCAGACACACACGCTTGCACGCACACACACACGCACACGCACGCGCAGGCACACACACACCACACGCACGCAGGCACATACCCACGCAGGCACACACATACGCGCGCGCGCACACACACATGGAGAGAGTCGGCGAAACAGTAACCGCGAAGCATACAGCCTGAGTGTATGACCGTTCTTCCTATTGAACACAACACCAGTGGGGGGACCCAAACAACAAGTGGTGGCATTTGATTGGCCTGCATCCTCAACGCAAGCGAATCAACACGAGACAGCTGGAGCAGCCGACACATTTCGAAGTGTCAAGCAGACGAGAGACAGAGTCGGCAGAACGAACGTCGGATAGCCATGGAGACGTACATGACAGTGAAATTCTTCGTTGTTTTGTCCGCACTCTTGGCTTTGAGTGCCGCGTTGAATGAAGGAGGGGCGAAAGACAAAAGTTACCGCAAACGCGACCCGAGGTACAGGCCGGACGTGAAAGTGTTTTTCAAGGAAGAGTTTGACGGTAAGACAGACAGACCAGCCTAAGGCTACGAGTAGCCTTGTATGTAGTAGTGTATTATGCCTTAGTATGGATTTTATTTGGTCGAACTTTTAATTAACGTTGGGTTTGGGGTGCGCGCACGTGTGGACTGACAGTGTGCTCGCTCACGTGCTGCACGTGCGATAAGATATGAGTGAAGGCGGCAGCGCATGAATGAATTAAACAAGGTCAGACATTACTGTGTTAAAGTATTAAGATCTTGACGCCCCCCCAAAAAACAAAAAACAAAAAAAAAAAAAAAAAATGAAAAAGAAAAGGGGGGGGGGGGGGGGAGGCAAAAAGATAAGAGAGAAAGAGCTGTCCGAGGATGGAAATTAGTCCCCAGACGCAGTGTTCTAAGTCAACACAGACTGCATGTATGATTTATTAGAGGATCAGCCGCATTAAAACAAAGTCATCGACTAAACAAGGGGATGGGTGGGGGGGGGGGGGGGGGGGCACCATTTAGAGTTTCCCTTTGTATTTGGTGTTTTGGATATATCCACTTTTTTTGTTTAACCCTGTTGATTCAAGAATCTTAAGTCGGAATGAGCCATGCTTCCATCTCATGAATTGGAAAGAATCATCCGGGAATAAAAATGTAGATATTACCAGGTTATAAGAATAACAGTTTCAAATAAAGACATTGGTTTAGAATAGTTGTATTGCAAGTAACTGTGTAGAGTCTGATTTAACCCTTTCATCTCCAGCAGTGCTCATGCTGCAAGCAGCCGAAAGCCATCTGTGCATTAGAGCTGCTGTGGGTACTACATTAACAAGGCTGAACTAATTAACCAGTTGCTATTATTTATGCACCATGCAAAGATCACACACACACACACACACACACACACACACACACACACTAATGTATGTAATATTCAAATTTGAGAAGAAACCTAAAGAGGAAGTACACACGCACACACGCACACGCACACGCACACGCACACGCACACACACACACACACACTGAATCACAGCATGCTTGTGGTTCCACGACGGCATCTATGGTGTTAAGACTACAAGTAGCTGTGCGGCTAGTGGGACAGTGAAAGGGTTAAACAAGGCCCAAGTAGCACTGCATGCATGACTAGGCTGCAGGAAAATAAACAGGGCAGCAGTCAACCCCCTTCTCCCTCCCCCTCCCCTCCTGTTCCCACAACCCATGCCCATGTTTCTTTCTTCACCTACCATCATATTTAGTATGTATACAGTTTGAATGGATCCTCTACCAGAAGTTTAGTTATATGTTTGTTACTTAGATATTTTTTATTTCTATTTTTTAAATCAGAATGGCTTCTGAAAGAAATGCCCTCATCACAGTACATAATGTAACTTGGTAGCAGTAAGACACATTTTTGGTGACAGAACTTGAGTGTTACATGTCATCTCATCGTTTACAACAGTATTGATATATATATATTTCATCAATCTTTATTTAATGTAGAACAAATAACTTGCAGGGAAAAACAAGTGTCAAACAATTCCTCCTCCATTATGATAGTGATCAGTGAAGATCTCAAAAGGATGACCCAGAATATAACCATGTATTTGTTTTATTCATTTTTTTTTTTTGGACAGACAAGTGGGCGGAAAGATGGATTCATTCCAAGCATTTTGGTGACAAACAAGGACAGTTCAATCTGTCTGCCGGCAAATATTATGCAGATCCATTGAAAGACAGAGGTAAGTACATTGGAAATAAAGAATATCATACATAATGTGTGTACACTTCAGGCAGGCCTTTAGAAATAATGTTCAGTAACAAACAAGGGAGGTAACTTTTGATCCTCCATTTAATGTCGTTATATGCCAATAAAAACGCACTGTAGCTGCATGCTACACCAATTCCTCTATCGCGGATGCAGCCACAAGGCACTAAGAAGGCAGAGCCTGAGCCTCACCTTCCACCGCCTTTTAACTTTCCCTGAACTGAGTCAGGTATTCATGCACTTTTGGGTGACCAGAGAGGGTTTTCAAGCTGTAAAACTCTGACCCCACCAGTGCTTTGAATTCACGACTGTCACCTCTCAAAAAGCTCAAATCATTTGACTATGAACCCATATATATTTTGTGAACATTATTGCATACCAGCATCAATGAAGATTTCAGAGCACAGTAATTCAAAAGGGATTGTGATGTGATCTTTTTGTCTGAGATGAAATGGAATTTATTGGCATGTTGTGATGACTGATTTTCTTTTGTGTTGTAGTCTATGTTTGAATCAAATGAAATTGAAAGAATTAGATTCATCTAGAGTTCTCCCCCTCCCCCCCAAGAAAAAAAGAAGTCTGGAAATGTATGCGGATGTGTGATACGCACGTCTGGAAAATAAACGCTCCCTCAGGAGTTTCAAAACAAACTGTGAAATGCATCGTGCCTTTCCACACAAGCAAAAAGGAAAAAAAGGGGAGATTTGGGGATGAACTGGTTTGGCTGTGGTAGATCATCAAGTGTCACAAGTTAACCAATATAATAGTTTAATTGCTACGTGGTGATGAAAAAGTTTTTTGAAATATATCAGATGAAAGAATTTTTGATTAAAGCTTGTGGTCTTGCTTATAGATACTTAAGAATTGTCTGCTGCAACGTTGTTTTTACATAAGTATTTTCTAATCTCAGGCCATGTTTTCTGTCAAGTTTATAATGTACAATGCTACAGATGCTAGAAATGTGTATTTTACACAGTTTCTGTGCTGTTTAAGAAAAAGGGGAAATTTCGGGGTAGAAAGCACAGAGGGAGCTGTCAGTCTCGGATCATTAGGCAGCACCTGATGTTGCAGATTCATGTCTATGGTGTTGCCTGGTACCTGATTGGAATCAGCATATGTCAGATATGTATGAGCTCCTTATGCTAACAGCTGACTGTAAGCTAACAGCAATGCACACTCTCTGGCGGACGTAGCCTACTCATTCTTTCCCACAGCTGTGCGCATGGCACTTTATGTCCGTCATAGAGCCAGTTCCTGCTAGTGAGCGCCTTCAGCGAAATTTCCACACTGGAGAAGGTTCTGTTCTTTGTACTTTTCCGACATGTGAGCTCTCTCTCTGTCTCTGTCTCTCTCTCTCTTTTCTCTCTCTCTCTCTCTCTCTCTCTCTCTCTCTTTCTCTCTCTCATAGTGACCAGAGATAATGCAGACAGAGGTACAGACCAGGTTCTCATTGAATGTGCATAAAGCAGACGATAACTGAGGTGATTTATCAGGTGGGGGAGAGTGCATTACCATGTTTTATTACAGAAATTGTATTTTCATATAAAATATTCTTTCTTTGCGGTGGATTCCATACTCGGTGAACTAATTATAATACACACATTTGTTACTAATTGACAGAGGTGCCGAATATGAACACAGAATGCTCTGTTTGTGACTGCTGTAAGGATACGGTGCTACTGTTAGCGTAGGGGGCCCACAGACATAATCTACTAAACCCCCTACTGATGACAAGAATTGTTCTGCCATAGAGCCAGCATGAGCGAGGATCCAGCCTGCGAAATATGCCATGATGTCCATCCAACAGTAGTCCCTAGGAGCCTGCGAACACTAAAGACTAACATAACTGACCACAGGTGTGGATGTCATGCAGGAATCGAAACTGAGGTTGTCACAAAAGCAGGGGCACGAAAGGCCTCAAAGTTTGAATTTTCTTTTATTATGATCAGCGATGATGAGGATGACAGAGTTGGACCGTAGAGTTCCATTTAGTTTTTTTATGACAGTGTTTTACGCTGTGCTTCCTTTCTAGTCTTCTGCATCAGCCAGGCCCAAAGAGATGCTTACAGTTACACTCAAAGGTTTGGTTAGAAAGCTTGGCGAGACTCAAAGAGACAACATCCAGAAAAAGCACAAAACTTGAGTATGTGGTTTCGGTCTTCCTGTGTAAGCCCATAGCGTAGCTGTAGATGCTGGCCAAAGCTGAAAAACACCACAGATTTATTTCTCTGATTGGATTTGAAGCAGCAACTCTCAGCCTGCAAGGTGCAGTGCTACCCACTATTCCATGGCAACTGGTCAGTTGGAGAGAAATTGGTAGCCATTGAATTGTATGTTCCTCCTTTCCCTTCCCACACACAGACACACACACATACTCCTCTGCTGTGTCTATTGCCTTTTTTGTTGAAAATTGGGGGGAAAAAGAACTAGTGTGCACAAGTAGTTTGATTAATCTTAAAAGGAAAGGAAATGAAACAAATCTGCCAAAACAGGGACAAACAGATTTTGTTTGAGTTATTGAATTATGGTTTTTTGTTCGGCACCGTGTAACGTCAAGGTGCAGTATATTAAGTTTCTGTACTTTATTTATATACTTATTTATTTATTTCATTTACTTATGTATTTATTTGTCTATTTATTCATTTTCATGTCATCAGGCTTGCAGACTACCCAGAATGGCCGTTATTACGGCATTTCTACCAAGTTCAAGAAATTCAGCAACGAGAACAGGACGCTGGTAATCCAGTTCACGGTGAAGAAGGAACAGAATCTGGAGTGTGGCGGCATGTATGTCAAACTGTATTCATCAGATCTGAACCAGGAGGACTTGCATAGCGAAACACCCTACCTCATCATGTTTGGTGAGTGGAACTTCTTCTGAAATCTTTCTTGGGTATGGTGTGACAATGTCAACCAATACTAAAATATGCACATGTCTTTCCAACTGCATGACACAAGTCAGAAAGTGGTGAATGTATGCCTGGCTAGTTAGAACTGGTGAATCCTATATCATGTGGTATACAGAAATATCATGCAAAGGTAGCCGGAAACACTGACGGCATTCATAGAAATATCCAGCAGTTTAAAGAGTGGAATGAAGTCGAGCTTTTGTGACAGTTTTGGATACATCATGGAGGTAATGGTGGAATAGTTTATATCACTTGATTCAACTGAATCATGATCACTATCCAAAAATAGAAAACCATTTTATTTTCCCATTTGAAAGTACAGGTGGATGAGGTAAAAAAAAAGTTTACCTGAACCATCTGCATCTTTGAAATGACCCAGCAATATTCTAGGATAATGATAGTAATCTAGTGCAGTGAATCATGTTACATATTGATCTACTGTGTCACAGACAAAGCGCACTGCCACAAAAAGTACATTTGTAGCTGTTATGAAGGTAGTGGTGGGAAAAAAAGTGTAATTGGAAAAAAGAACAGGAAACCAAAAGAAATTTATAGTCTGTGAAAGCTCTGCAAGAACATAGTTTTTTTTTTTTTAAACTATAAAAAGCCAGAGCATTTCAGAGAAGGCACAACCAGACATGGGAATGAGGAAAATTCAGCAGTACAGATCAAATTACAAATATCTCTTGTGAAAAGTAGAAAGTGGAAACTTTATGACAACTGACATACATGCCTGACAAAATAAGATGCAAGGCCTCATTAAGTTACATTGATTGGAGGTTGGTTCATGATAAGTCACAGTTGCTTGGGAAAAGAAAGAAAAACATTACTCGTACTAGAATCGTATTTACTGCCTTGCTGTGTCTGTCACTTGAACACACTAGCTGACAGTTAACAAATGAGGACTGTGATCTTGATGGGTGTATAGACTGAGATGACGGGAGACTGTTGAGTTGTTGAGAGCTGTCGGTGGCAGGCCCTGACATCTGCGGCATCGACAGAAAGCTGCACGTGATCTTCCACTACAAGGGCAAGAACCTGGACCACAAGAAAAACCTCACCTGCAAGTACGACAACTTGACACACCTGTACACGCTGGTCGTGAACCCGGAAAGAACTTACGAAGTGTTGATCGATAACAAGTTGCGGGAGGGGGGAGAGCTGGAGGCTGATTGGGACTTCCTGCCCCCGAAGAAGATTCGTGTAGGCAAAGTGGAAATGAAGTGGAGTTTATTTCCCTTTTCAGTATTCATGGGCTTCTGCGTTGTGTTCTTTTCTGCATTGTGTGTGTCTGGACTCTTTACTGATATTTGTTGTCATCGTTGCTTGTCTGGTCCAACATCAGCGCTCAAAACTTTTCTAGGTTTTAATGTTTGAAACAGCTTGATTAACCAAGAGTCAGAGTGAGGTATCGTCAAGGTCGAATATCTTTGTAATACAGACTTACAAAAGGAGGCAGATGCAGTGTCATCACGCAGGATTCTGTCCATTATTTCTCCCGTCTGCTAGACACAGATGCTTGTGCGCATGGATAGACAACACACACACACACACACACACACACACACACACACACACACACACACACACATGCACGCACACACTCCTTCCCCCTTTTTCAGTCCACTCATCTGTTTATCTTTTTTTGCACCTGTTGGTCTTTGCCTGAATAAAGATTGCATAACAGCGACATGAGAGTACGAGTCCAAGAGATATGATAACCTCTCCTTCCAGAAGACCATAGACTGACCTTGAAGATTTCACCCAGGCATAATAATGATAAAGTTTGTGTGTGTGTGAGTGTGCGTGCGTGAGTGTGTGTGTGTTTGAGTGTGTGTGTGTGTGTGTGTGTGTATGTGTATGTGAGGTAACAAATGGATAAAACAAGTTTTATGTTTTGTTACATGACATCTCATTTGTATGCCTCATTGAAAGAAATTTTGCTATTGATCTGAACAAAAAACGGATCACATGCGTATCGCATTATTCAGGTAATCTGCTCCAAGCGCTTTATATTTAAAAAAAAGAAAAAAATTTCTTGGATCAATTTCTTCAACCTCTGCCCTTCCGTCCTCCACTCCCCATCAACCTTTGCCCACACCCATGCATGTGTTTACACATGCACACACCTGGTTAAACTGGTTGATATGCAAGGAAATGTATGGTCGTGTTAGACGCCTGGGAAAACAGAGGGAACCTGACAAGAAAATGACCCCTGAACATTTGTTTATGTCACTACCATTGGAATTAGTTTCAGAGTGAGGTGGCTACAGGTGGAAACTGAAACAAATTATTAAAAAAAAGTACAGTAATTCTGCTGGTTAACATGGACAAATTACAAGACAAAACAATGTGTTCGACCTCTAAGGTCTTCTTCAGGCAAGATAAAACAATATTCAGGACAACAAAAACAAAGAATTGAGCAGTCACTTAACTTCTCAGTCGACAACGAAAATGAAGAACAAGCAATCACTTGTCTTCTCAAGTGAAAAATGATTGCTTGTTTTTCGTTTTCATTGGGTGAGTTGATTTTAACGTGGTGACAGCCCTGATGTGGCCCTTTGCGGTCGGCTGGGCAGCAGGGCTATAAGCAACATTATCTTATCTTATCTCGTTTTCATTGTCCTGAATGATGATTATCTTGCCTGAAGAAGTCGAAACGCTTTATGTTTTGGCTTATGATTTGTCCATGTGAACAGGCAGAGTTACTTTCAATTTCTTTTAAGATTAACGACCACTGGAATTTTTAACTGTTGATTTTCAGATGCTGAGTGAAAGGGAGGCACTAGGATTTACACTTGCAGTGGAGAGAAGGGAGGGGGGAGTTCCAGGAACAACAGAAATGGTCAAAGTTTAAAGTTTGTATTTGATTCTATTTGAGACAGGTAGCCAATGAAACAGCAAGAAAAAAACAAAATGGGTGTTGACTTGCATAATGTGAAAATAAGATGGGCAGCATTATTCTGAATCTTTGAAGCTTGTCCGTTACGCATTTGAGGATACTAAAAAGACAGAAGATTGTAATTTGGTGAATGAATTGTGCATAAAAGTGAGAGAGAGAGAGAAATTATGAACAGCACATTTCACCAATAACATGCCAGCCAGCAATTTATCACATTGGAAAATGATTGGAAAGGATTGAAAAATGTATGAGTGATAAAAAAGAAAAGTTTTATTTTACTGTGATGCTCAAAAATAAATCTGGAAACAATTGGTCTTTCAAATTTTGGACTTCAGGTTTCAGTCCAGAGGAAAAGTTGAGCAGAGTGTGTTGTATGCACGGTGAAAACTGTTTCTTGAACACCAGTGAAAAGCTCTGTGTGTTGTATACACTATGAGATTGTTACTTGTGCAGTAAGTAAAAGACATTATTTTTAGAATTTGAGAAATATGATTGTTCACTCGGTGTTGTGGTGTGGTGCTCTATTGGGAATCATGTAGTTCCGTCAACTTTTTAGCATGTGTATGCATACCAATGTTTTAAATAAAAGTATTACATAAATCTACTTGTTTATAAATAATCTAAGACACTTCCATTTGTCTGTCAGGTATAAGAGAAGCACAAGTAATGTCCCGACTCCTTAAAAGATGTCTGTGGGTGACTCAGCATTTGGTTACATGGGACTAAACATTAGAAAGGCCTTCCACTCTTTGCCTTATGAGTTTTGCGTAAACAATAGATATGTGTAAACAATAGATATGTGTAAACAATAGATATGTGTAAACAATAGATATGTGTAAAAATCAATGTTTAGAAATCAGAAATTGGTTTTCCTGTCGCTACTTCTGTGTGTCACACACGCACACACGCACGCACGCGTGCACGCACGCACGCACGCACGCACGCATGCACACACAGGCACACATGTGCATGGGAAACATTTGTTATTGTGTAACAGAATTTACAGCATGGTATGAATGCAGTGTCATACCTGCCACTATGGTACAATCTATGGTATGAAATGATGTACTGTATATCCCACTTGCTGCATACTTTATCGCTTTTGAGAGTCAAGAACAGGAAGATAATTATTCTGGCCAGCACCATGGAGAAAAACATTTGATAGGTGAACCCAGTTGTTGACTGCAGAAGTGTGAAAGTAGCGCTGACTTCTAATACCTTCCATCCCCTGTTCCCCCACAGCTATCCCAATCCTTCACCGTTCTAGTTTTCACCTTCAAGGATAGCACCCTGGAGCTTACATAATGGATATCTAGTATAAAGAGAAAGTTACACAATGGAGTAAGATAAAGAATATCCAATGCTCCATTTCTAGATGATTTTATTGTGGTCCAGTGTTGAGCATCCTTTTCGCTAATGAATGGCACAACAGGCTGAAGTGCCATTCTTCAGGACACTTATCCTGTCGTTATCAACATAATAGTGCGCTGCATCATTCTGGAATTGTTCTCACATGTTTTTAAGTTCTGACTTAACAAAACACACATGACTGAGACACATGTGTTCTTCAATTCTGACAACACACACACACACACACACACACACACACACACACACACACACATGTACACACACACACTCACTCGCACATACTGAAAGATTAGAGGGGAGTTGCAAGGAGAAGTCATCTGCTCCAGTTTTTATGAACTCTGTGGCAGGCCTGACCTTGACCTTTCCATGGAGCTGAATTTTGATGAACTCTACTCACCATCTTTTGTCACCTTTTTCAAGTGGAGGAGGAGGAGGATGTGAAGAAGGAACAGGAGAAAGAAGGGGAGGGGGGGTAGGGGTGGATTGAGTGAAGCAGTGGTGGGAAAAATTGCTGGCTTGTCCATTACATCACTCCTACTATAGTACTATAGGACATGGGAGCATTTCGTGTCTACAGCAGCTGGACAAAGGACAGAGAAGGGTCAAACTGATCAGTCTTTTGATGGACTGGTGACTCGCGATGGATGGAAAGGCTCAACATTTACTGTGGTGGTGCACTGTTTTTCTGCTGTCTTCAAGGTTCTTTCATGTTTGATTCTGTAACGGCTTGCAGCACTCCTGTGTGTGTGCGATTTAATGTAATTCTTTTGAGAGCTTGGTGTTGCATTGTGGGAATCTGGCAGTCTTATCCAGTGTGAATTGTCACTGCTGTTCCTGTGCTGTGTTCTGGTTCTTATGACTAGTATTGCTTTGCAGTGATGTCTCACTCTCGGAATGGTTTAACTTTTCCCAAGGATATGATACACATGTACAAGCATAATGGAATTGATTAGATTTCAGCAATGAAATGTTAGTATTGCATTTGAAGTGTTTTGTATTTTTTTTGTACAAGAATTAATATCAAAATGAGGGTTAAAATGATCACATTTTTATAAAGGAAAAGAAAATTTTAATTTCTGATTGAAACAAAATTTTTGTTTCATCTGTAAAAAGCACCGTTTTCTTACTGTGTCAGGGCAGGTCACGTAAAGTGCAAAATACACCTAAGAATCAGAAAGTTCTTATTTCTTCTGTCTTCCTGTATGCATTGTGTGTGTGTGTGTGTGTGTGTGTGTGTGTGTGTGTGTGTGTGTGTGTGTGTGTGTGCGTGCGTGCGTGCGTGCGTGCGTGCGTGCGTGCGTGTGTGTGTATACACCTGTGCAGCAACCTAAGCCAGCTGACTGGGATGACCGAGAGATGATTGAGGATCCGTGGGTGAAGAAGCCAGAGAATTTTGACAAGCCAGTTCAAATTCCGGATCCCGATGCCAAAAAGCCGCGTGACTGGGATGAAGCAACGCAAGGGGAGTGGAAGGCTCCGATGATCTCCAACCCGGATTATGAGGCGAGTTGACATCATTGTCTATTCCTTTTGTTTCTTTGCTCATGTGTTGGATCTTGCATAAAAAGTGTTGCTGATTGAAATATATATTCCTCACAAAAAGTTGAGCAACAAGAATGACCGAGTTGGGCCAGACAGCATCTCTGCTGTTACCTGAGCCAGTGGCATTGCATTGTCTTCACTGATGAGTTGAGATTGGCTTTTGGGGTTGACGACGGACATCAGCAAGTGCAGAGAAAAGGCCGGGAAAGGTTTTGCAGACTGTACTGTCACTGAAGATGAGTGATGTAGTGGTGGTAGATTGATGGCGTGTGCTGGCATCTGGAGTGATGGTCATACTGACTGTCTAATATCACATAGTTTGTGAAAAGACGTAAAATTAAAGTACTACTACTACATCATACTGACCGTGTGGCTTTCCGCAAGATCATTTTGGACGTTCATTAGTACCTGAACAAGATTATCATTCTTCAGATCAGATCACCCCCCCCCCCCCCCCCCTGCCCTAGCAAAGCAGCAACGAGGATAATACCCTGACTCGCAGAGCAGCTGCTGTCAAGAATGCAGTCCAGGCCAACATCGCCCACCTAGATATGCAAACCTGGTCCACTGATCTTAATACTGTAGAACATGCATGGTGCATACCTGGATGAGACGTCTTGGCTGTGGCTAAACATTCCCAGATCCTGGCCGCACTTGACAAAGAGTTTGGGATTCAGTGGAGAGTGATGTCACAACATCAGCTCATTCAAGCTGATTGCTTCCATGCCAGGACCTATCCAGGTCTGTATTCAGAGCCACAAGGAGTCGCACAAGACGCTGAACAGTGAAAGTGTGTTGAAATCCTATTCATGTTATCAACGGTAATGACCCTTTTAGTGATGACATTTGACCCCAGACTCATTGGCCATCAGTTATGTGAGAAATGAAATTCATGTTGAATGTGATTTCCATACATATAATAGATTGAAAAAAAAAAAAATCAAACATGAGTTTGTTGATGATTTCTGGTCTTGTTTCTTGACCTTTTTTGAGGAGTATGTTTGCTGCATGCTTCAGCTTGCTAGGAACTGTCATTATATTTTGTTACAAGACAAAAGTTAAGCATGGAAGATGGTTGATTAGATGTTAACCAGAATAACAGTTTCTGGCAATTTAAAAAGTCTTGAAGCACAGAATACTTGCAGTAAAGTGCTTACCATTGGTGGTGTTTCAGGGGGTGGGGGGGGGGGGGGGGGGGGATTGAATGAGTCACTGTATGGTGTGTGGTAAGAATCAGACAGTATTATTGTTTTGTTGCTGTTTTTTTTTTAAATAAAATAAACGAAGTCTGATGATTTAAGATGTTAAAACAAACAAAACATCTGCATTCCATGGACTACAACAAATGATGACTTATTAAAATGAAGTGAAAATTTTGCTCAAGTCAGATGTGCAGAAACTTCTTTAGACTTCCCTGTTGAAGAGAAATCTTTAGAAAATAATGAAAGAAAATCAGTACTTAGGAGAAATGGATTACATAGATAAATAAACAAGGAAATT
This sequence comes from Conus ventricosus, assembly GCA_018398815.1. Lineage (NCBI taxonomy): Eukaryota > Metazoa > Mollusca > Gastropoda > Neogastropoda > Conidae > Conus > Conus ventricosus. The sequence continues at coordinate 45,691,480 of CM031600.1, forward strand.
AGAAAAATAAGAAAAGAAAAAATAGAATATAAAAAAGAAAAGATATCTGTAAAACCAATTTTTGAAAAAGAAATTGTAGTTAATCATGTTTTGTCTTGTTGTTTGTTTGTCCTTGTTATCTGGTGGATTAACTATAATTTCTTTTTTAAGATTTGTTTCAATTTCTGCTTGCAGTCACCTCAGTTTGAAACTAACTGTAAAACCATGCAAACAGATATCAAAGAATTGGATAATGGTGGGTAGAGTGCAAGATAGGATAACAGCAGTGTTGATCTGAAAAGAAATTGTTTGAAAAAGGTAATCATTGTAAGATCGTTTATAGCCAAAGAGTATGCTTTTGTAGCTGCTTAATATATGTCTGTCTGTGTATATCTTGTTCGTGTAAATCCAGTTTGGATCTTGTTCGTTCAACGACAGTATCATGCATGTTTGTTTTTTTACAGCAGGGGGAATAACCTGTACATTTATATGAACAGGGGGAGTGGAGGCAGCCGCAGATTAAGAACCCTGACTACAAGGGGGAGTGGGTGGGTTCGGTGATCGACAATCCAGATTTTGCACCAGACGACAGACTGTATGTGTACGAAGACATAGGAGCCATAGGAATTGACATATGGCAGGTGAGTTGATTGAAAAAAGACCTGTGTAGATATAGAAAATAAAGAAGAGAAGGACTATGATAGTACAGGAAAGCTGTGATTGATTACAGATGATTCTGTTGTTCTTGTTGGTTGGTGATAGGTAAGTGTGGGACTGTTCTGTAATATGTGTTTAGCCTGATCTTCATTTCCTAGTTCTTTAGCTATGATGTACATGCTATCATGATTATTTTGCCTGTTCTTCTTTTTCTAGCTGTTGTTTTGCTTTGACTTGCTTTAGAAGATGATTTCGTGAATCATGTTTCGAATGATGTTCATTCTTTTGTTTGCTGGTTTCATGTCTTTTCACTGTTAAGTGATATTAGACCAATTGTGTGCATGGATGCGTGTGTGTTTTGTTGTTGTTATTGTCAGTGGTGATGATGGTTACACTATTATTTTCCAGAGTGAGAAGAATAGGAATACTTTAATAATAAAATGAAATGTCAAAAGAGAAGATGGGGAGGAGAAGACGGAAGGGGGAAGGGGGGGGGGGGAATATGAATATTGCCTGATTAATTGTTAACGGCATAATGCTAAAACATATTAATCTAGAAGACAACAATGAACTGTCATTTTGTTGTGGTTGTTGCTGTGCCAACTTCTGTGCCACCTCAGTGGCAATGCACCCACGCCGCTCATTCCGTCCCCAACCCCGACACTGGCAGTCCACAGGGAGCAGTCAGTGTCAAGTCAAGAGGGAACCCACTGGAGGAGACACTGCACTGCTGCCGAGTCACTTAGGTGGTGTACAGTGGCACCTGTTCTGATCCAATACATGCAGGACACCACCTACTAAGCCCTCTACTGACAACAATAGTTGCCTAGTCATGGAGCCAGCGTGAGTGAGCTCTCCCTCCAGAGGGCGCCACCACGTCCGTCCAGCGACAGCCCACATGGATTTGCTGATAACAGTGACCCCGACGGAATCAAGCCAAGGCCACAGACATGGAGAGGACATCGAAACTGAGGTCACCATGAGAGCAGGGCATGAAGGGCCACAGAATTTGCTGTTTTTTTTATGCTGATCAATGAGAATGAGGATGATGAAGATGATGGTATGGATTTCCATTTCGGTCTGAGATTGCATGACAGGGCTGTACTGTACGCTTCCTTTCATAATATATCCCGGCATCAACCGGGCCCCGTGAGATACAGACACCTGCAGTGTTGGTCAGGAAATTTTAGCAACACTCTCAGAGGTGCATCCATTCAGAGGATGAAACTCGACTGTGTGGTCCCAGTCTTCCCAACTGAGCCTGTAGCAAACTCAACTCTGGGTAGGAGCGGTCAGGGCAGAAAACTCCCACATGACTCTGATGAGAATCGAACCCACGACCTCCCAGCCTGGAGTCCGATACGCTAACCACTTTGCCACGGTGGCTGGTCGGCAATGAACTGTCATTCAGCAAGAATTTGTCGTAAAATCATGTTAAAAGAACGCTCTAGTGGGACTGTGCATCAACAATTCAGCAATTTCTGTAGAAGGAATAGGATTACATATTAATTCTTCCAAGTTTTCTTCTGATTAATATAGGAGCCAATTTGACGGTGGAATAGGGTGTGATGACGTATAATCAGCTCACTACAAAGGCAATTAATATTTTTTTCAGAACTGTATTTTGACAGCATTAAGTTTGAATTGGAAAATAAAAGATGTAAGTCTAATATAATGTAATGTTGAGGTCCATATTTTTCTCTGTTATTCCCTTTATGATTTGATCTTTATCCTTATCTGAACTTGTGTTGAATCTTTTCTAAGGCCTTTGGCATGAAGTAATCTTACCTGCCTTGAGAATGGTCAGTGGTTTAGCGTCTGTGCTGTGAATTGATGTCAGTAGATTGTATTTGTTGGTTGTTTCTTTCTTTTTCAAGGTCTGACCATATTTTCCCCAAGTGACAACAGCCCTGCATGATGAGCAGGGCTATGATGATAAAACTAGACTAAAACTTTATCAGCATTCTGAACTTTTCCCTGCCTGGTACATTGCCTATTTTGCCAGTACCAGTTCTGCTTGGTGAGTTTTCCTGTTTGTTAGTGCTGCACATTGATGATGTGAAGTTATGATGAGTGTCACACAGTTCAAAAGCTTTGGGTTTCAGGTTCAAGCGGGAACCATCTTTGACAACATTTTGATCTGCGACGATGCAAACTATGCCAGAGTTCATGGCATTGAAACCTGGTCTGCCAGAAGGGTATGACAAGAATATTTCATCGTTTTTACTACAGGAATTTTTTTGGATTTTTTTTGTTTTGTGCTGTCCCAACCTCCGCGCCGCCTCAGAGGCAGTGCACCCACGCCGCTCATTCCGACACCCGTCCACACCCACAGACTGGTCCGCCCAGCCGCAGCCCCGGCACCGGCAGTCCACAGGGAGCAGTCAATGTCAAGTCGTCAAGAGGCAACCAACCGGAGGAGACACTGCACTGCTGCCGAGTCACTTCGGTGGTGTTCAGTGGCGCCTGTTCTGATCTAACATATGCAGGACGCCACCTACTAAGACCCCTATTGATGACAATAATTGCTTAGTCGCGGAGCGGCGTGAGTGAGCTCTCCCGGAGGGCGCCACCACGTCCGTCCAACGACAGAGCCCATGGACTCGCCGATACCAGTGACCCCGACGGAGCCAAACCAAGGCCACAGACGTGGAGAGGACATCAAAATTGAGGTCACCATGAGAGCAGGGCATGAAGGGCACAGAATTTGAGACTTTTTTTTTAATGCTGATTGATGAGAATGAGGATGATTAAGATGATGCTACGGATTTCCATTTCGGTCTGAGACTACATGACAGGGCTGTACTCTACGCTCCTTTCATAATATATCCCGGCGTCAACCAGGCCCGAGAGATACAGGCACCTGCAGTGTTGGTCAGGAAATTTGAGCAACACTCTCGAGAGTGCATCCATTAAGTGGATGAAACTGACTGTGTGGTCCCAGTCTTCCAACTGAGTCCGCTGCAAACTCAACTCTGGGTAGGAGCCAGTCGGGGCAGAAAAACCCACATGACTCTGATGGGATTTGAACCCACGACCTCCCAGCCGGGAGTCCGCGACGCTAACCACTTCGCCACGGCGGCTGGTTACTACATGTCTTTTAATATTCATCATCATCACAGAGTTTGTTGTTAACCCTTGCACTGGTTATTTGACAACATACTTTTAAGTATGTTGTCTGGTGAATTTCCAGAAGGAAAGTTTGAAACGAATAGGTACGTTTGTATGATATGCCCAACTTTTCAATGGTTAGTATTTGAACATGACATGCAGAATAAAAATTGTTCGTAATTGAGTAAAGAATAATATTAAACAGAACTGAGCTGCTTGTGAATCGTTTGATTAGGTGCTTACCTGTCCAGAATGTGAAAATAACGGGTGAAAACGGTGGCACATCCTGCTTGTCAAGAGCTTGTTCACAAATAATCCGCCTATGATGTTCCACAGTATCCAGAAATAAGTTACAGCCTTTTCAAAGGAAAGTCAGTGTTGATTATACCAGTTTTCCATGCAGGTAATCCAGTTAAGAATGAGGGAGGTACAGTTCAGTTTTCACATTGAAATGACATGCTGATAACAAAAAATACACCCCAAAATGGTCACTATCAACGATGTAATAGTTAGCCCACATATTGTCGTTTACGTTTGAAAGGTTTAGGATCATCTGGGAGCACTACACTGAATTTTTCTTCCCCCCTGAATGGCATATTGAGATTCCTCTCACCCTTAGGCACTCGTCCAGTCATTGTCCGTGTCAATCTCAAAATCGCGATTATATGGTGCTTGATCTAAATCAAAACTATCACCCACCACACCCAGTTCATTCAAAATATCTAACTTCTTCTTCACCTGCTTTTTCCACAACAAATTAAGCAAAAACATCTTCAAACAAGTTCCTAATTCTATTGCATTCTGCTTTAGGCGCCACCATTTTTGCTTGCCAGACGAGTTGAGTCGTGCTATGCATTACAAGCTGCTACTAACCATAAACCAAGTTAAAATGCTGAAAATCCTTGTTCCAGGCTAGTTCAATCATTCATGCAAATTAGTTTGTCACTGAGCCATAGTTTCGTATCTGTGTGTGTCTGTGAAACTAGGCTCACAAGGCTCGCCCTGCAGCGCGACTTATGTTGCCGCAACCAGTCAAGGAACATAATGTCGTGGCATGACATATGTCGCGACAACCAGCATAAAGGTTAATATGGTTTGTCAATAGTATTCATCATCATCATATTATCTTTTTTGTGACATTGAGTATCTTTCACGAACCAGCTGATTACAAGATAATACAGTTCACAGCTTTTTATTATGTATAAAAGAGAGAGAGAGATGTCTGGTGGCTTCTGTATTTCTAAAGACTGTATATCTGGGTACTTGTAAACTAGGAGACGGGGTCTGCATCATATTTCTGTGTTACCATGATTATATATTTCTGTAATTGTAACCTAGGAGACTATGAAAATTGTAATCTTTAGAGAAAGAAAAAACACTTCCAGCAGTTTATCTTCATTTATGGGATTTGATTATTGCTTCACTTTTGGAGGATTCTGAATCATCATTTTCAACTTTCTCAAGAAGGTGAATCGCATATTTAAGTATGCACTGTTCATCCAGAGTCTCTCATTGTTGATGATTCCATGTCGGCACACAAACATGATGAGGTGACTCGAGGCACTTCGATCAGATGTCATGTGGCCACACATTGATTGGGTGATGTCAGTCCAGAGAAGTCACAGAGTGAGATACAAAACAAGAAAGCTTTCAGGTGTCATTTTGATTGGCTGTCATAATTTCTAATAAGCCAGCCGGCATGGACTTATACCTTGTTTGAAATGTTTTAAGGAGAATTTCTGATTCATCTGCTAAAGGGGACAAACAAATCGCAAGACAAAACATGAAGTTAGGAGATAAGATAAGATAATGTTGCTTATAGCCCAGCCGACCGCAAAGGGCCATATCAGGGCTGTCACCACGTTAAATCAACTCACCAGTCTTTTAAAAAATAAAAAAAAAATTAAAAAAAAAAAAAAAAAAAAAAAAAAAAAACTCTCATACATCTCGTTAAATGACATCATCTACAAAACGCACCAGAAACTTTGTTAAAAATCTTTCTGCCGTTAAAATCTTAAATCAGATGAAAAATGTTAATCTCTCTCAAAAACTCAAGGATCACTCAGGCGGGACATCCTGAACAGGATCTTCATGGACTCCGCTGTAAAATGTTTGTGTCTCACATCGTGCAAGTCCCCAACACTCTAAAAGAACATGTTTCATGGTGAGTGGCGCATGACATGGAATGCACCACGGAGCTTCTTCACTCTTTAAAAGGTAAGCATGGGTAAAATACGAATGGCCGGTGTGCAGCCGGCACAGAACCGTTTCCTCTTTACGACCTCCCGACGTGGATGGGAGGAAGTCTTTAAGGTTTGGACGGATCTGAGTTTGTTACTTGTCTGTGTTCCAATCCTCCTGCCAGAGGCCTCTCACATAATCGTTAATTTTGGGTTTCACATCTGAACAGGGGATATAAATGTTGGACAGTTTCTCTCTTGTGGCGTTCTTGGCTAAACGATCAACCATTTCGTTCCCCGCCAATGCCAACATGACCAGGAACCCAAGCAAGAGTAATGTTGTAACCGTCCGCTTTCAACTTGCTAAAAAGTTCAAAGAAATGCAAAAGTTCTGGATGCTGAAGGTTGCGGCCAGCTATGGCTTCCAAAGCTGACAGCGAATCCGACAGAACCAGAAAGTCCCTCTTTGAAGATGAAGTTCGTTTGTCTCCTTTGTCTGGCAGATGAATAACAAATTTTCATTCTAAGAATTCGTTTCAATTTCCGCCTGCACTCACCTTACTTTGAAACTTTCCTTGTTTAATTTCGGTCAAGGTTCAGTTTAGCAGCGGCACCCCACTGCTCCTTCCCTTCACCTGCTCATTTATGTTTCAAATTGGGCTCAGTGTCGAAAGTGGCTTCTCGTATTCACCAGCAGCAGGTCATTTGATCCCTGGCACCTGAAAGAAATCTGAAGCTCTGTTAACCCTCATTCTCAGCTTCTGGGATGAAGACGTCGATATGATTTTCGACAGAGCTGTCTTCTTATTAGATGATTTTCGACAGCTATCTTTTTAGTAGATGATTTTTTGATAGAGCTGTCTTTTTATTAGATGATTTTCAACAGAGCTGTCTTTTTAATAGGTGTTTTGTGTTGGGCAAAAGTGGAAAAAAGGTACTTTTTTTTAATTGATTACATTTGTTCTGTTTACAGGATCCAGAAAAGAGGATGAAGGCAAGGCTCGAAGATGAGGAAGCGTGGAGAAAGTACAGACAAGAAAAGAAGGAGGCCAGAGAGGCAGAAGGTGAGGGATACAGGGACCAACACAAAGTAGGCAGGACTGTCACTGAAAGGACGGAGACAATATTTTGTTTAACCCACCTGCGTTTGTGTCGCCGTATCCGGCTGCTCTGTTTGTCCCCCTGGTGTTCGTTTCAGCCGCAAATGCTGCATTCTTTCCCTCGCACTGCGACCTGGCTGGCCAAAATAAATGGGCATCCTGAGAGGTGTCCAGTGAAATCTTAGCAGGGGTGTGGGAAACGATTCTTTAAAAGACTAGGTCATGAACTGACCACATTCCATTGATTAAAAAAACAACAACAAAAAACTGATTACTAAGAGCAGTTTTGGGCTGGAAAATGAAAATGCAAGATTGAAGTAGGGGAAGGGGGAAAAGGGGCAGAGGGGAGGGTGGGCCTTTCAAAACTTTGAACCATGGAGACCTTAGGGGGTTATTAAAATGGTGAATGTGTCATGAAAATAAGACTGAAATGTCCACAATTTTGTTTGCAGGGAATGCTTATCCACAGCAAACATTGCAAAATTTACCAAAGGGAACCTTTATTAGCCACGTCCATGAAGAGAGGCCAGCAGGTTTTCCTCTCCCTGCAAGCCTTTTTTTGGTAGACGAGCAGAATATGCACCCTGCTATGTCCTCTGGTGTTCGCAGAGAGGAACGTGAAAAATTCCTATATTTACTTGATATGGTCTTGGAGAATCAACATCTATATTTAGCTTGGAACCTCTATATTTAGCATGAGGGGTGTTCTAGCAAGTTTTAGAGCCTCACTTTGATGCTTTAGTTTGAACTCGCTTGACCCCTATATTTAGCTTGGGGGATGTTCTAGCAAGTTGTAGAGCCTCATTTTGACCTCGTTGACCTATATATTTAGCTTGGATGTTTCAGCAAGTTGTAGAGCCTCATTTTGATCTAGTTTGAACTCATTGACCTTGATATCTAGCTTGGGGATGTTTTAGCAAGTTGTAGAGACTCCTTTTGATGCTCAAATTTGAAATCGGTTGATCTCAGCAGGTGTGAACAAGATGTCAGAACTGAGTTTTCCTGCTAGGCATGGCCAGGAGAATTGTTGGTCAAGCAAAGAGGTGGCGTGATTGTTTCACTCGGTAAAGCACTTGAAATTATATTACAACAATAGTCTGGATGGTTTTTAAGATAAGAGAGGGGGTGTCTAGTAACATGCTATCTCCCAGTTTGGTGGTGTAAAAGAACGAATAGAATGTAAACACAGATGATGTTGACCTCTCAGCCATGCTTTTTTTTTCTTTGTTTTTAATTAAACATCTAATCCACACATTCAAAGTTATTTTTTTTCAGACAGACCATAAGCTGTTGGGATTTTGCTCTTTCCTACAATACCAAACCTAACTCTGTAAGTTACTGTTAAAAAAAACCCCCAAAACCCCCCCAAACAAACCCGAAATGCATGTTGGCTGGGACTAAGCACTATGTGCAGGCATTAGGGACCAGGGAATCGTGCTGTGTGAGCAAGTTGTTCGTGGCAGTAAACTATTTACCAGCTGCCTCTTGGTGAATGCATTAAAATGTGTTTGCCTTGCATGTCATTGATCAAAGAACACTTAACATGCATATCTGCCTAACGTGGATGAACTCTTTAAAGTCAAAAACGCTCACAATGAGTCCCAGACCAGAGGTTAAAATATTACCACCATCAGCAGGTCTTAAGTACTAGTGTCCACAGTGAGGGATGTTTGTATGTCGTGTCTTCCACAACAGAATAAGTCATTTAAGTGCAACAGCAGTTTTTTTTTTTCTTTTTTGACAGATATTGTTTTGTCATAGAAAAAAGGAAACGATGAAAAAGTAACGCATGAATCATACTGAATGTCATATTGTTTGTTTTGGACAGATATTGCTTTGTCATAGAAAAAAGGAAACGATGAAAAAGTAACGCATGAATCATACTGAATGTCATTGTTTGTTTTGGACAGATATTGCTTTGTCATAGAAAAAAGGAAACGATGAAAAAGTAACCCATGAATCATACTGAATGTCCTAAGCTCTGGCCTGTTTCATCACAGTCGTTAGCTCACTTAGCCTGCCGCAGCAGAGAAAAGTGAACAAATAGACGCTTGACGCTATCTGTGAGAGTCTCAAGCCTGTGAGCCATCCACTCAGCCACTTCCTGCACAAGGCCTCAACAGTGAGACGCTGAAATGCTACATTTTCCTTTGTCAGATTACCATTTTCATCCCCACTCTACAATTGGTGGTTATGCTGAATATTTTCCTCTCCTGCATAATAGCTGCCACCTCGATAATACGCCAACATCATGACAGCAAAATTGAAGTCAACAAGAAGGGGACAGAACTTTTAGTACAAAGAAGAGGACAACACTAACATGTTGAAAAAAATTGGGCCTGTTTATGAATTGGTGTATCATTATTTGTAATTAGAAAAAAAAAGGCATATTAAGTTTCAGGAACAAAGAATGGTAATAAAAACAACCAAAAAACGGGGCCAAAAAACGAAGTGACATTAAAAGAGGACAAAAAATGAAAAAGGCAAAGAGCGATAGGAAAGGGGGAGTTACTAACGCAGAACATCCAGAAGGCGGGAGAGCGGTTTGTGCTTGAAGACCCCAGCGTCCTCATGGGGAATGGGTGAAAGAGAAAAACATGAAATGTAATGCAGGAATTTTTATGAACAAATGTGCATTAATTCCAACAGATAATAGTTAATTCAGGTAACGAAAGCTCCATGAAATTGACGAAAGTCGGAGATTTAATGGTACAGACATAACACATGTGCCAGCAGACACACACTCATGCATGTCTGACGACTTTATGCCAGTGTACATGCATGTATGCATGTCCATGTATAAGACCAAATTTTAACATTTCCCTTCTGATGTGAGCAGGCTGTAATATTAAGGAAAACAAATATTTCAGTTGTTTTGACACAAATTGCTCTGCCTTTTGTTTGACACAAATTGCTCTGCCTTTTGTTTGACACAAATTGCTCTCCTTTTGTTTGACACAAATTGCTCTGCCTTTTGTTTGACACAAATTGCTCTGCCTTTTGTTTTGACACAAACTGCTCTGCCTGTTTTTGACACAAATTGCTCTGCCTTTTGTTTGACACAAATTGCTCTGCCTTTTGTTTGACACAAATTGCTCTGCCTTTTGTTTGACACAAATTGCTCTGCCTTTGTTTGACACAAATTGCTCTGCCTTTTGTTTGACACAAATTGCTCTGCCTTTTGTTTGACACAAACTCTCTGCCTTTTTTTGACACAAATGCTCTGCCTTTTGTTTGACACAAACTGCTCTGCCTTTTTTTGACACAAATTGCCTGCCTTTTGTTTGACACAAATTGCTCTGCCTTTTGTTTGACACAAATTGCTTGCCTTTTGTTTGACACAAATGCTCTGCCTTTTGTTTGACAGAATTGCTTGCCTTTTGTTGACACAAATTGCTCGCCTTTTGTTTGACCAAATTGCTTTGCCTTTTGTTGACACAAATTGCTCTGCTTTTGTTGACACAAATTGCTTGCCTTTTGTTTGACACAAATTGCTCTGCCTTTTGTTTGAACAAATTGCTCTGCCTTTTGTTGACACAAATTGCTTGCTTTTGTTTGACACAAAATGCTCTGCCTTTTTTTGACACAAACTGCTCTGCCTTTTGTTTGACACAAACTGCTCTGCTTTTGACACAAATTGCTCTGCCTTTTGTTTGACACAAATTGCTTGCCTTTTGTTTGACACAAATTGCTCTGCTTTTGTTTGACACAAATTGCTCTGCTTTTGTTTGACACAAATTGCTCTGCCTTTGTTTGACACAAATTGCTCTGCCTTTTGACACAAATTGCTCTGCCTTTTGTTTGACACAAATTGCTCTGCCTTTTGTTTGACACAAATTGCTCTGCCTTTTGTTTGACACAAATATTGCTCTGCCTTTTGTTTGACACAAATTGCTCTGCCTTTTTTTGACACAAATTGCTCTGCCTTTTGTTTGACACAAACTGCTCTGCCTTTTGTTTGACACAAACTGCTCTGCCTTTTTTTGACACAAATTGCTCTGCATTTTGTTTGACACAAATTGCGTTGCATTTTGTTTGACACAAATTGCTCTGCCTTTTGTTTGACACAAATTGCTCTGCCTTTTGTTTGACACAAATTGCGTTGCATTTTGTCTAGCACGAAGACGGGGGATCAGAGTGGAGGACATGCCAGAGGACGAGGAAGGGGATGAATTCCCTGGAGATCTAGAGGAGGACGAGATGCCACACGCACCTGGGAAAGATGGGCTGGCAAGTGCAAGGCAGAAGGCAACTGAAAGAGAGCAAAGAGAGAAAAAGAAGGTTGGTTGAATACACCAGCAAATGTGTGTGTGCGTGTGTGTGTGTGGCGCGCAGGATATTAAGGAAGATACAGTAATCAAATGTTGGTACAGTTTTGAAACCACCTCAGCAGATTTTGCAGCTGTTTACCCTTCTGTTTGAAGATTTGAATGCCCTTAGCTTTGCAGTGTGGCATTAGCAATGTACCTTGAGTTCACGCATTGTCCATTTACATGCTTCTGCATTTGTTGTGCTGCATTTTTTTTTTCAGTCCAAGTTCATGTGTTCATGTACCGTTTCAGAACTCTGAGCTTTGTATATATTGTGCGAGGAAATAACGGGGACAGTTCCATGTCTCTGTGGATGAGAAGCATGTACTCTATGCTGTTCTGTTCTGTTTTGTTTTCAGAGACACGAAAGAATGCACGACGAGCTGTAGATGCGGCCACAGCCTTGGAATGGCGCATGCCGCTTCATCTGACAATCGCCATTCTGCTTTATTTATAATAGAAACATTTAAACAACCCAAAATCATAATCCAGGAGTTATAAATTTTTCATCTTGTTTAGTGACTGCTTGACGTATGGAGTTGGAAGTTGCACTTTCCAGAGTTGATGCCACCAAGACCACCATCTTGTATACAGGCTGCAAATGCATCTGTACACATGATACTGAATTTACAATGAAACAAGAGCAGACAGTAAAATGTATGTTTTCCCCCTTTGATATGTTATTTGATTATATCAGGTACATTAGTATTGGTAAACTCGCTATTTGCAGACCTTGTAGTTTTCAAATGCATTTATAGTGAAAATCAAGCATATAGGCACTAAAATGTTAGTACCATCTCCAATGTATTATTAGTATTGTGATGAGGTCTGTTGGTGTTTGTAAACATAGTCTCTGAAGATTCTGTTGTTCTAGCTTGGATAACTGTCTTGCCAAGAAAGGAATTTTCAAACTTGTGGTCAGAGCCTCAAGGCTTGGAATCCACCAACTGAAACACTGTGCTACTCTTCGAGATGGGAAGCTGCCTATGCATTTACTACTGAACTTTCACACAAATACAGTACATACGTTCTGCCTCTGCCACACTGGCGCTGACCTGGAGTTTCCTCATTGCTGTGAAATTTAACGTCGGCCATTCCTTTGCCTCCACATTAAAACTACCATAGCAGTGTACCATCCTGCCAGTGTACGATGAAGCCAAGTCCCTAGCAAAAAAAGTAACTACCATACCACTTTTTGTACAATAGTTGCAGGGCAGAAAGGCCTTGCTTTCCAAATCTTGCACTTGAGAGATTATAAGACCGTCTCTAACGCATCAAAAGACTTCTCTAACATATCAAATGATGACTTTATTTTTGCCGTATGTCACATTCTGTGCATTGAGTTCCTGTCTGTTGATTTCTGGTTTCTGATCTTCTTCCAGTTCTTTTCACTTTTAATGCATTTAAAAAAAAAACCCATCCTGCTTTGGGGCAAGTTTTCTGCATATAAGACATGAGGTAGAACTTTTGATCTTGTTAGTACGTTGTGAATTTAACGAGATACTTGGTGAAACTTGAGCTTCTAGCATTTCAAACTGCACAGCTTGAGCAAGTTTATCCTAGCTTTCCCTGAACAAGAATGCTACAGTGTTAATAGTTCTGATTTTGAACGACAACGGCCACATTCATTTCAAGGATTTCAATGTATCCGGCATCTTGTTTGGCAAAGAATTAGCCCAAGACTTGCTTGTTAGCTGCCAAGTCGCTGTATTTTCACATATGAAATGAATTAGTTGTTGGAAGGAATAGGGCCTGTGTGAACTCTTTGTTGTTAATTTGCAAACATGGCATTCTTCTGCCGTGTATACCATGGTTTTAGCATACCATGGTATATATATCATAAATCTCAATAATAACTATCATGTTTGATTTTTATGATTTTATTATTTTTCCTTTTTACCTCATTTTCTTTTCTTCTTGTCTCAGACTTGTGCAGTTGTGTTCACATTGGTTTTGTTGCTTGCCTTGAAGACTCACCAAACCTAGGTCTGTGATTTTTCTCCTTGGCGTGAATTGTCAGGAGACCTGAACTCTGTTCTATGTCACTTGTGTCTGTGGTCTTTAACTGGTGCCGGTGCTTGTGTGGATTGGTGCTAGAGTACTTGTACCTGAGAAACCCATGTGAGAATGCAGCGTGGTTCAAAATCTGAGTGTGGTTGTAAAGGAAACGTCGATGTATTAAATGTTTTTTTTTGTTAACACCCGAGTTCTGTGATGGTAAGGCTGGTTGGTTGTACCTGCTTGTTTTGTGAACATTTGTTTCTGTCGATGGGATCTTGATCCTTAGTTTGATCAATGTTCATTTATTTTCCCATTTAAATGGAAAGGGGGGGGGGGGGGGGGGGGGGGGAGGGGGAATGGGAAGGGGGAATGGGTAGAAAAAAGTAATAAAATGATTTTTGACTGCTGACCTTCCGTTTTACCAAGAAAAACTATCTGAGGATGTTCAGATTTACAGCAGAAAACAAATGGAACAGACATCGTCAATGTTTTGGTCATAGACCGTTTGGGGGGGACTGATATCAAATGAAAGACAAATTAATACATATAGATAATGACATACAAAAACATATACGTAAGCAAACGTGTGTTAAAAGGTGTGCGTGTGTACACGCGCACGCGTGTGCATGTGTAGGGGAGAAGGAAAAAAAGGCAGATAGAGAAAAGGAGAGAGTGGTTGAGGACAAGTCATATGCTTGGCTTGGGGCACTTAAAGGTGTATGAGGGGGGAAAATGAGGGGGGGGGGGGGGTAGAAATTTGTTTGCCTTTTCCTGTATCTGCCTCTTTTCCCTTTAGGCGGTGGTTATACTGACCCGTCAATTAGACGGCCGTCAGCTGAATGGAAATGTGGTTATACTGAACCGTCGCGGACACGCCGCACGTGCCAAAGCCGGCTGCTACACAGGAGAAAATGGCGCTGTCAAGAAAGAAGCTGTTGTGGTGGTGGTGGAGAAACGGACAAAAAGACAGAAGAAATCGATTTTCTGTGCATCCCATAAACAAACTGCGACACATGCATGGTGCTTATCATAACCTTATGCCTCGCCGTGGAATGACGAGGATAAGTTTGTGGCATATTTTAGAATGAAACCAGACGCGTTCCGTTGTCTGCTTGGCCTTGTCGCCGAAGATCTGCAGAGCAATCGACAAACGCCTGCCAAGCCATCTCACCAGAACATCGCCTTTGTAACTTTAAGGTAATGGGCCATGTTGGACAGGAAAGGACCCGAAGGGACGTTATTCATCCCTAAAATCTATCACGAGTTTTGTCCCTTCACCCGTCAGACGGACGGTTTGCACGATCGACGGTGGAAAACTGATGGGTCCAAGACGGCTCAGTATAACCACGTTCACCCATCTCCAGTAAGCCCAGAGAAGGATTTGCTGAAACCGGCCATTCAGTTGACAGGCCATCTAATTGACAGCGTCTAGTAGACGGGTCAGTATAACCACCGCCTTACTACCCCCACCCCCCCTCCCCTCAAATATTCATCGGTGTTTTTATAAGTCGTTATCTACACATACTTATTTGTCTTTCATTTGATGTCATGGTCCTGAAGACAGCCTGTGACTGAAATGCTGACGATTTCCAATTTAAATTTTTTTTTTTTTTTTTCACTACTATTGTAAATCTTCCAAACATCCTCAAAGATCGTTTGTATTGCAGAAAAGTGTTTCAACCCATGCTACACAAAAAGGGTGGGAGGCAGGGGGAAGACGGACGGTCAAGACACACTACCAGACATGTGTAGATGTAGAAATAGCTAAACTACTGATAAAGCAGACGAGACTAGGTTGGAAAGCACGTCGTCCATCGCCATTGAATTCACCGACGTACAATGGACAAGTGGACCACATCCATGAGTGAGCCTGCAGAATGGATGTTCCCAGTAGGTATCCAGATACAATGGTGGACAGGTAGTACGAAAGATTGGAAATTCATTCTGTCGAGCACCGATTTGTGTGGATTGCCTAAGACCTTGGAAATGAATGCAGATCAATTTTTTTAACTGTAATACAAGACGTGAACTATCAGATACTTCACATAAAACATGGCCAACCCACAGTAAATTCAGTAAATGTGTTATTGTCAATTCATGAAAACATTGGCAAAAATGCTCAACAGGCAATGGATTACACAGTAACATAACATTAGTGAAACATTTTAAAATCAACTTAACTCTTCACATAACAATCTAGAGTGGTTGGGACGAGAGTCTTCTGTTACTTCGGAGTTTAGTTACTGTTTTGTATGTTACATGTAAACCGATTCTCATATGTTAAAAATAAAACAGCGCCAAGCACATCTCAAAATTGTATTAAAATGCAAAGCAGTAGGCCGCAAGATGCCAATGGAAGACATGCAAAACTAAAAAAAAAAAATGCTACCATCACAACCCAAGCTGGCCAAAACTCAAAAGATCAAAGCAGCTAACGCTCAGTTGATTGGGACATACGAAACGAACTTCGAGTCTGTGCTCGATGCACTGAAGTGACACACGTACACGTTACCTCCAAGAGTTTCAAATCATGTTTCACATGCAACATCCATGAATATATGCGGATTAATATCACCTTATGTCCGTTTATAGATGAAAATCGCTTGTGAAGTTTTTTTTTTTTTTTTTTTAAATTAAAACTGCTTTCTTGATCAAACAGGGGGACTAACATACACAACAACAAAAACCCATCCATTATACATGTTTGCAAAATATTCATGACACGAATCTAACTATAAAATATTGATTGATAAGTGTAAGAGCCTGGTAAAAACGCCAACATTATCATTAAATCATGAGGGTTCATTAACAATTAGAATAAATGTCAACTTTACCATTAAATTATGAGGGTTTACGAACAATCGGTATAAATGTCAACTTTTACAATTAAATTATGAGGGTTTGTTAACAACTGATGACATTTCATGATGTTCAAAGAATGCGAATTACTTCAATGCCTATTTGAAATATAATACTCTCCAAGATGATCTCTAGATTCTATAGTAGTCGCCTTCCTTTCTGGGATAAACAAAGCATCAAATTACACATACACAAATCAACTAGAGCTCTCTAGTGCTGTTATGGAGATGGGTTTTTTTTTGCACAAGCTCATACACAAACACGTACATGACCCCACTTGAGTCATTTACCAGCTTGCACCTTCAACTTGTTGCAAGAAATTTTAAAACGGTCAAATCCAAAGACCTCTCTCCATACACAGTCAGAAACCTTTGAAGTGACGTAACGTGATACAGCTCAATCAGAAACCTTTGAAGTGACGTAACGTGATACAGCTCGGTCTAGTGCTAGTGTTGGGCAATGACAGGATGAAAGACGCTGAAGGCACAACTAGCACTGTATCACAGGTAAGAACTTGGGATAACACAAAACAACAGAGAAGTATGATACACTTGGTCACACACACACTGAGGATGTAAGCTGAACAAGGAAAAATGGCATCTACTGAACAATACACAGATTGCACATATTCAGATTATTGGAAACTAGTTTGAAAATTTTCTGTTCACAGCAACACAGATGATATACATAACCTGTACTTCAATCAGAAAATCAATGAATAAATCAACACATTGTCAGAATATATATCAGGTCACATACAAAGAACTCGGAAGCATCAGCGCCATTCATTGATAATTTTTCAGTACAAAAATGGCATGTATTTTGTCCATGTTAGATTAATGTTATTAGCTTCTTGCTAGGTATTCACAGAAAACTCCCACGAAGACCCCCAGATTCAACATTCTGCTGCAAAACCTGTCTTTAATGTGTGCAAGTCTCAGCACTGGACACATCTCTTTAAGACAGCTCCACTGGCTTCCAGTTTGAACAAAGAAAGTGAGCTCCACTGGCTTCCAGCTGAACAATCTCCGGTCTTGGCTTCCAGGTCAAGACTGCAGCTGCATCCCAGTAATTTTTCTGAACTTCTAAACCTTTTACATTCCTTTGAGGTCTGTTTTTTTTCTGCTGATGAGCGGATTTTCCTTTTCTGAACTTCTAAACCTTTTACATTCCTTTGAGGTCTGTTTTTTTCTGCTGATGAGCGGATTTTCCTTTTCTGAACTTCTAAACCTTTTACATTCCTTTGAGGTCTGTTTTTTTTCTGCTGACGAGCGGATTTTCCTTTTCTGAACTTCTAAACCTTTTACATTCCTTTGAGGTCTGTTTTTTCTGCTGATGAGCGGATTTTCCCAACAGTAAAGTTCCGTAGAGAACGGTATGGGGCAAGAGCTTTTAGTTTCTCTTCTGCACAAAGTTGGAACTCATCGCCCCTGTCTGTTCCCTACTGTCATCCTTCAAATTAGGATCTCCATTCCCACTCTCTTCCTTCAATCTAAAACCCTTTTGTATGCCCATTTGCAGTAGTGATGTGGTGTGTGTGCGTAGGCTTAACCATGGGCAAGCCCATGCATGTGTGATTGATGGTGCTTTTAGTTCTTGTAAAGGGCTTCGAGATTTTGACAAAAACAATAAAAAAAAACCCAACTGTCTAAAACATGAAGTATTTCATCAGCTTTACTTCAGTAAAGGGAGGAGATTTGAGAAAACAAAAAAAGCCATCTTGTCGAGCAAGCTTTAATGTTCCTTTACTTTTAAACAAAACTTCCCTTCGCCGTTTCTTTTCTTCTTTTCATATCTCCTTTTTTTTCTTTTTCTCTCAATCGTCTTGTTTCTGTGCAATAGTTTGAAAACTTGCTGACCCAAAACTGTTGCTAATTTTCTTTTTAACAGTCTGAAAGTTGATAGTCGCTATGCATGTCAAATTTCCATGTTGATCAATACAAAGACTTCATATGATAATACACTGTTGCACATGCGAAATTTCCATGTTGATCAATACAAAGACTTCATATGATAATACAGTCACACATGCCAAATTTCCATGTTGATCAATACAAAGACTTCATATGATAATACAGTCACACATGCCAAATTTCCATGTTGATCAATACAAAGACTTCATATGATAATGCAGTCACACATGCCAAATTTCCATGTTGATCAATACAAAGACTTCATATGATAATACAGTCACACATGCCAAATTTCCATGTTGATCAATACAAAGACTTCATATGATAATACAGTCACACATGCCAAATTTCCATGTTGATCAATACAAAGACTTCATATGATAATACAGTCACACATGCCAAATTTCCATGTTGATCAATACAAAGACTTCATATGATAATACAGTCACACATGCCAAATTTCCATGTTGATCAATACAAAGACTTAAAGGTCTACTTTAGAGATTTTCGATAATTTGTTAAAAATGGGTCTACATGTCATATAACTACAGTATGGTATTCATTTTTAAAAAAAAATCGCCGGAAGAATTTAATAGATAAAAAACGACTTTTGCACACCTGTTCAAACCCCGCGTGGTAGACCGAAAACCGTGACGTCACTTGATGGACTGGCCATCAGCCGCGACCTACACAACAAGCCAATGCCAAGTGAAATCAACACGAGTTGCGATCCCCCACAGCCTAAAAAGTCACGAGGGGGTGGCAGATATTGTGCTGTAGGCAAGTGCAGCAGCTCAGCAGGAGACGGATATTCTTTGCACACATTTCCATCTGATCCAGATACTCGAAAGAAGTGGATTCGGTTCGTGCAACCATGCCGGGCAGCTAAAGTTCTATTTACCACGTCAGTTCCAGCTGGACCGCGGAAACGAGCTATTCCGACAATTGCCGAGCCCGTTCGAGTGGATCAAAAACTTCGTCTGCATTCTGCGCGTATACTTTGAAGGCGGAGTGGTAAGCTCGTACAGATGAGTACGATAGCCGCACGTTTATTCTGTTCTTATCTATGGACAGATCACACTTGTTAAATTGAATGAACACGTTAAGGCTTGAGGAAGGAGAATCTCCGCTCGCCGTCCACAGCGTGATCGCATCAAGAAGTCAGTCGGTAGCCTCCCTCGAGACTTCGGTAAAGTCCGTACGCCTTCGGAATGCTGTGTTCGGGCGTCCAGCTGGAACTGAACTGACGTGGTAAAAAAGAACTTAGCGTTCAAACTGATAAGATACAGGCCTTGCAGAAACATCCCCAGAGTCACATTGGCTGTCGCAATCATAATCACTCCTTTTACATGATAAATTAAATACCGAGCGAGATGTTCAAGAACCATCAGAATCGCTTTCTGTCGCCGTCGCTGACCATCATGTGACGTCACATCCAAGAGCAGTTAAGCAATGCCAAGATTTCGTTGATTACCTCCCGTTTTCTTGATTACAGGTGAAAATGCCCACTTTCGCGGATCGATTTCGTGTGATCGGGAGCGAAATCGGATGTTTATTTTACCAATTTACCAAACATTTCATATTTCTGCATAAGCTGACCAATTATCGAAAACCTCTAAAGTAGACCTTTAATATGAAACACTGTCGCATGTCCTGGTGGCCTGTATTGGCACCTACATGGGAACTGTTGTAGGATGAACGTGGCACAAAAGATGGAATGAGGAAACAAACAAATCAAATAAAATGAAGGGGATGACTACATTCACACGGGAGGCACCTTATCGACCCATACACCACAAGGGAGACATGACACTGAATTTCAAAGTATACGTTCAACTGTGGGAACAGAGATGCTTGATACAATCCTTTACTTGTCAAATCACAATTTCATTGCTAAGTCAAGCACCTGAATGGTCATCTGCTTCAGGTCAAGTTTCTCAGTCTGCTCTGGCTATCTGTCTTTGCAGGTCAAAGTCCACTGACACCGAGGGGTAAATCAGCTCAATGAGTGCGGACTGTGACATACATGCCACTGTCCGCCGTTCCCCAACCTGAAATGTGGCATGCTCAGCTTTGTTCAATGAACTGCAACAAACATGTGCATTTCCTTTCAATAGCTTGGGCATACTTTTTAAAAAATCATTGATATACTTGATCTGTCACCTTTTGGACCTAGGTAAATTAAGTTTTTAAAGTGGAAGAATTTGAGCAGATGGGGAAAAAAAAGCAGCACCTGCACGAACAAGTGAAAAGGGCAAAATTAAAACTGGGCTTACATTAAATTCCTCATTTTTCCGCAGTTTCTGATGTTCTGTGCCTTTACCTGGCAATAACACCAAAAAATTCATTCACCGAATTTCAACTGCCACAGTTGCATTTAGTGAGGTCAAAATTATGGTGCTGCTATGTAATTTTCATAAAAAAAAAAAATTTTACATCACTTTTACCATAGTTCAATTTTACAGAAAAGAATAAACAACACACTATTAAAGTTACAAATCCACTTTTCTATTTTGGAAAAGAATGAACGACATACTGCTTACTTTATTAATTTACTGCCCATGAAACCTTTCTTTCATTTTTGTTCGAATGATAAGTTCATTCAGATCTGACCTTCATTATCATTTAATACCAGCAAACTTCAAACTTCCTTTCAGGACAAAATATTTTCTAAAAGTGCAAAAATTGTTGACCTTGGATTTATGACTTCAACACATCTTTACAAAGCTGATGATTTCAAAGATTTTCACAATATCTGTCATCCAACCAACTATTGCTTTTCCGGTTCTTGCTGTTGTTGATAAAACTGAATTTTGCAAAATTACCATCATGGACACAGAGACACACCAGGACAACTGGCTGAGATAACACGAGACCTTCTTTACGCAATCAGCCAAACAACCTGCATGTCTTACAACATTATGCAACATTTCATCAAACATACTTCAAATGATCTTATGGGTAAGCATATTCTTTCAAACATGTAGCTCAAAAGCTGAATGCTTTCGTCAATTAGTGCTCAGATAAATGCAGTTGTGCCGAAAAGCTTTGAGCATGACTAGAACGACGTTTTACTACAGGCTCCGCTCTAACAAAGTGCAAATCTGTCTGTTTACATGATGTGTTATGGGCCACTACCCTTCCTTTCTTGGCCAGCAGCTGTGTACAACTGAAGACATGACAACAACACCCACGTCAACACTGGACAAGACATACGAACGTTTGCTATTTCTGTTAAATCTTCTGAAGTAAAAGGGATACCATTGGCCAGCAGCTGTGTACAACTGAAGACATGACAACAACACCCACGTCAACACTGGACAAGACATACGAACGTTTGCTATTTCTGTTAAATCTTCTGAAGTAAAGAGGATACCAGAAATAATGTAGTTTCATAACATAAATAAAGAAGTAACATAAACAGATAAATAACACACATCAATAATGTACAAAATTACTTCTATTAAAAAAAATATATTAAAACAACAGAGGGGCAACTGGTGACAGCAGGCAAGTCTCGTTTAAATTAAGGAAAAGCACCAATGGGAAGACACAATTCCATATACAGCCAAATCTCTCTCTTTTGGATCTCTTGTACAAAAGATTATGCACAGAGTAACTACTCATTCTCTCTCTTTCCAAAGTAATTTCATGTGAAAACAAAATTTGTGAACACCAATCAAATTGAAAGAATATCGTTTTCCATTAAAAAAAAATAATCAAAAACAAAAAAATGAAAATCTGTTGTTGCATCAAAATGGGGTTGAAGTACAGGAAAAGGGTGGGAGTGAGAGGGGGGTATTCAGGGCTATATCCTTCAAGGAAAAAAGTTTGCATACAATGTGTTGATAAATACAATAAACAGGTTAGAATACAACAAGCTGTTTACTATATAATCAACAATTCCTCTATGAAATTACTGCTATCTGGTGCAGGACTGAGGTAAACAGCAGCAAAAATGTAAAATAAACAAAAATCAATAAAATGTTATGTGGCATGGAACAGTTAAAAGAACATGCGGCAGATTTGTTATCATTAAAAAAAGACAACAAAACAAAACACTGAAGCAAACAACAACAAACAGTAATTCAATGCACCCTTCCCCCCACATCCACCCTTCCCCACCCAACTCCCCCCCCCCCCCCCCCTTCCCCGCCACAACGCCCTCAATTTTTCATGTTTGTAATCAATCTTACATTCTGGCCACATAATCATATCGTTCTTGGCAATTTTTACTTTTTGACACGCAACCATACTTTATTTCACTCGAGCATATTATAGCTGTTCCATCTCCAACATCCATCCCCCATCCCTATCCCCCGAGCAATCCTATCCCAAGTGAATTAAAATGACAGCTCACCAAATGCAGGTCTCTATCTCAAATCATCCCCCCCCCCCCCCCCCCCCCTGCCCCCCCCCCCCCCGAAAAAAAAGGTTAGTTTCCCTTTCCCCAAGAGTTCACTACAGCATAACTTAACAAAACATATAGAAATGCACTTGGTATTTTGTAACAGCTCTAAAGATTCTAACCAACTCAACTCTAATTAATTACAAAGAAAAAGGACTCGCTTGCTTACAAAATCTCATGACAGCACAGCTAAATTTAATGTACAGAAATGTACTTTTTTTTGTTTTTCAAGCGTTTGTTGTCCTTTTTTTTCTTCGTTTGTGTCTAAGAATTGCAGCACATACACATGCCAATATTGCCTCAGAGTGAGAGACAAAAGATATCTGAAACCACATCTCTTTTACCTTACCCCTCTCTATAAAAACCCACAAGAACTAACACTTCGAAGAGAAAAGGTGGAACATCACCACAGGATGCATAACAATACGACATTTTTCCAGTTAATTCTTCATTGCATTCGATCACATGATTAGAAATTGTATTCAGCATACCAACTTGGTGAGGTTTTGCTGGCAACAGACATAAATCAAACACACTCTTATTCCAACTTGTCAGACACAACAAACAAGCCTTTCAGACTGGTGCAATCATCGAGGAGGAAGGAACAGACTCCACACACTGCAGCTAAAACATTTTTTCTGTTGTAAATTTCAGCATAGCAATCAGTCTACTTCATGTACTTGAGTATTTCCCCACCGTTCCATGGGAAAACCACGATGGTGGTACACAGAGGAGGCGTCCCAATGCGAGTTCCTCTGAAAATGCTGGATGTTGGGTGATGACTTTGGTTCAAGTCTTTGGCTGCTGGAGTTACCTCCCTTCCACAGATGCTCATGATTGGGCATCGGAGGGCTGAACAAAAACAAAAAAAAAAGGCACACAGTTTCCAAGCTGTTATGCTTTGTTCTGATATTCACTCATGTTATCCACCTATTTTCCTAGAATATAATTTTCAACAGAATTGGCATACCAATCCAGCTCTTCATGTTAAAGCAAACTTGCCTTTATCGCATCATATAGTCTGTATTAAATTTTCCGCACTTCCAACCCCCTTCCCCCAAAAAAACAAAACAAAACAACCCAATCCTGAAGGAGAGCTGAAAGATGTAATCACACACGCTTTAAGCCAATTAAGTAAACAACTGTTCTCAAAGTTATCATCCATGTTTCTTTTAAGCTTCCATGTATTTTCTGTTGTTTTTTTTCACTCAACATATTCTCTCTCTCTCTCTCTCTCTCTCTATATATATATATATTTCTGCATTTCAAAAACAAGGCAGAAATCCATGCACATACAAACAAAAATGGGCAAATGGCAAACCCACATACTGGCGAACCTATGCTTAAAAAAAAACAAAACAAAAAAAAAAAACAGATGCACTTCAAGTCTTAACTATCAAACCATGGAATTTACATGCTTCATTTATTTCACTGAGTGGTAGAATGTTGTTGTCATGTTGTTGTTGTTGTTGTCGTACCCTGGCTAAAAGACTCCAGGGATCATCCAAACAGCCGAAGCACTTGAACACTATGGTACAAATGCATCAGCTGGGGATGAGAACATTACGTGTGTGACCGTTTTTGATTACCCCGCCACGTGGGCAGCCACACTCCGACTTCGGGGGATTTTGGAGACTGATAATGTTATGCTAGGAGCTTGTCACAACTGAAGACAATCCCCGCATAACTATGCAGAGCATAACAACATTTTGATGTAGCCTTGGTGTTCTAGCCCATGTCAATTGGCCTGACACAGCTTTAAGCCAAGGCAGGTTGTTGTCATCAAAAGTTCACTTTTCTTTTTTTCCCCTACCCATTTTTGCCTTTCAAGCAAACACAAATTCAACATATTACAAAATCATTGATCTTCTGGTTACTTTAAAACTTATGCACCATGTCTATAACAATCTATGCACTTTCCGTGACAACTTGGAGATTGCGTCTGTCTCCGAGTCAAACAGTTGACTGCATCCCTATTTTGTGTGTCTGTAGTACCCTGTGCATTGTGTCTATTAATATTTAACTATGAACTGTGACTGTGACAATGTGTGCATTGTCCATTTTATCTTGGCATGAGCACTGTGTTTTAAAATCTGCACATTGTGTCTGTGACAATCTGTGCATTGTTTCTGTGACGATCTCTGCTTAGTCTTTAACAACTTGTACACTGTGTATATGACAACCTGTTAATAGTCTGTAACAACCATGACAATCTGTTACAGTCTGTACCAATGTGAGCAGAGTGCCTGTGACAGCATTTGCACCATGTCTCTATCTGTGTGGACCGTGTCGTTAACTTGCGCATTGTGTCTGTAACAAGCCTGTACTGGGAGTTTTAGACAACCAATACAATCTGTTTAGTCAATAGAACACCATGTGTACTGTGTAACAACCTGTGTATTGTGGTTATACCAATTTGTACACTGTGTCTTAACGACCCATGCATTGTCCTAACAACATGTACATTGTGGTTATGTTAATTTTGATATTGTGTCTGGGGAAAATAAACATGTGCATTGTGTCTGTAAGCACCTGTACACTGCATTTGTAACCTGTGTATCACGTGCATAACAACCCATACACTGCGTCTATAGGAAACTGTTGTACACTGTGTCTCTAACCTATGTAGTATGTCTGTAACAACCTGTGCATTGTGTAACAATCTAAGCATCGTATCTGTAACAACCAGTGCACTGTGCCTATAACCTGTGTATTGTGCCTGTGAAAACCTGTGCACTGTCCATCACATTAACATCCCCTGCAGTGACACAACCTGTGCACAGCACTGACAATCCCATATCTTGTGTCACTAACAATCAGTGCAGTCAGTCTAAAACAACCTGTGCACTGCATTGACAATCCCATATCTTGTGTCACTAACAATCAGTGCAGTCAGTCTAAAACAACCTGTGCACTGCATTGACAATCCCATATCTTGTGTCACTAACAATCAGTGCAGTCAGTCTAAAACAACCTGTGCACTGCATTGACAATCCCATATCTTGTGTCACTAACAATCAGTGCAGTCAGTCTAAAACAACTTATGCACCGTCTTTACAACCTGCTTACTCTCTTAACAACTTGCGCTTTGTTTAGACTAATAACAACTTACACACTGCGTCTTAACTTGCACAATGTGTCATTGCAATCAGAGCATTATGTCTTAATAGCCTATGCATTGCTTCAACAGCAAGTGCATTATGTCTATAACAACTTGTGCATGAACTTTTAATGACCAGTCTATTGTGTCTGTAGCCCGTGCAAACAGAGTAAACGGTGTAATAAGACAGTTTATGTTGGTGAAACCGGACGTTCATTGAAAGAAAGAATAGCGGAACACAGACGTGACATCAAGTTCCAAAGAGAAAAGCCAATAATGCGACATTTCCTTCAGCATTCAGTGGGAGACCTTGCTGTTGCAGTGTTGGCAAAAGCTTACGGTGAAAGCAAAAGCTTCAGACTTATTACTGAAGAAAAATGGATAAGGACATTAGATACAAGGATGCCAAATGGATGTAATGTTAAGACAAATCTGTAACAACCCTATCCAGATTTACCCATAAACAACATTGATGATTTGCAGAAAATGTATATATATTTTTCAGATGACAGTTCTTGTATGCCATGCACAGTCACAGACAGGACTATGGTCACGTTATTCTATGGTTTCATTTTCATTGTGATTTATGGAGCGTATTGTTATGTTTTTGAAGTACATTGGTTGCAGTATAACTACACACACACACACACACACGCACGCACGCACGCGCGCGCGCACGCACACATAACTTGCACCCCCCCCCCCCCCGCCCCCCTTTTCCCCCCCTTGTTGATGACATCACAGATTATGATGTCAGAACTTGCGTAATATATTTATGACATCAATTCTTTGCTCTGACCACTTGTCAAAGATGGACATCACGTAGTTGCACTGTTTTTGTTATTTTTCTTTTGAAAAGGCCACGTGGCCGAAAATTAGATGAGTGGCATTGTGATTTTCTATACTGTTTTCTTCCCTTTAGAGGACTACTGCTTTTGTTTCTGTATACAAATTTAGTTTCAGAGTGAGGTGACTGCTGGCGGAAATTGAAACAAATGTTAAAAAGAATTTAAAGTAAATCGGTTAGATAACTGGCACAAACAAATTACAAGGCAAAACCATGTTGGGCTTCAACCTTTAGGTCTTCTTCAGGCAAGATAAACAACATGCTGGACAATGAAAACGAAGAACGAGCAGCCCCTTATCTTCTCGAATTTGGCACAGGATGGGTGTTGAATGTAACTCAGTTTGTCCCCTTTGTATCGCACCACACCAATATATTTTGTGTTGCACAGCATTAGTGAAATTTGTATAGTACTGCAGTGATGCTGTTCACATTCTACTGCATCAATGCAAGTTATACTGTATCACACTGATGCCTTTTGTCTGTAACAGTAATAAGGTGTGCGCTGCCTTAAAAACCATTGCACCCCGTCTGTACAAACTAGTGCACTTTCTCCATAATAGCCCGCACATTATGTTCATAACTTTTTAACAGTTGAATAACAATCTGGCTCATTGCGTCTATATTTTATTAGCATACTCACTTTCCCGTTAATAGGAGTGGAAAAGAAGCTGTCTCCAAATGGTGAAGAGTTACTCTGAATGGTGAACAAATAAAGAAACACAATAATTATAATAATGTTTTAAGTAGCATAATAATGTTTTGGTAGCAAGATTCTAAGTCAAGTGATGTTATGTTTAAAACTATTTAATCGAAACTCAATGAAATAGGTGATTTACTGATGACAGAACTTTACAAATCTGCATGTTAACAAATAAAAAACTGACAAATATACACTTAAATTAACAAACAATACATGCTTCCTGGCAATATTTCTTTCATATTCATCATTGACATCCATTTCAAAAACAGATATTTGTTGAAAATGCACTTATGTTATACCCATTACACGGCACACTGCATTTGCCAAATCAGAAAAGCACAATCACATGCATAAAAAGTGCTGCAGATATGAAGTCAAAATAATGTTATTGTTAAAGAAATCTCAGATGAAATCCAAGTAGCTCAAGCTTCAGCGAAAGGAAAATAGGGACAGAATGCTACTGCTCAGTATTCTACCACAGCTGCTTGCACCGCTGTTTAGTGGCACTGAATATTCAATAATAGCTGGTGACTTTAAAGATTCTGGCTGAAATTCACAACAAATAATAGAGGCAAAAAAATGACCACCTGTCAGGTACACACTGATTAGTGTATAATCATAAGCTGCATGCATGCATGCAAAACATGATACACATGAAACAGATTGCAACAAACACCACTACAGTGACACTGAAGCAAACATGACGTATCCACGCAAGCACGCTGAACTTAAGTGCTTCAGAATAGTGACAAACTTCATGACATGCTTTCCCTGGGAACAGCAATCCAAATTTCACACACAAACACAACACACACACACAGTATCTTTTCAACATATTTTGTTTCAAGCATACGTGCCAGAGAGCTCTGCCCATGAGTGCAGAACGTGAACATGGTAGCCTATTCTATATACCTCTTCATACACATGTCAGATTGATCGAATTATAAAGACATCAGCAGAAAGGCAGAAAGGGCAAAACATGAACTCTGCACTCAATATGCTAGAAAACACCCTTTCGTCAATATTAATACACTGTTGTGATACCCTTCTTACCCATCTGCATCTTACCCTCCTGCCTCCTCCCTCCCCATGTAATTTTGACTGCTCGACGTGAAAATGTCTGACATTACATGTTTTCAGCCTCTTACATTAAAATTCATATACACCATCTGTATTGTAGAAAAATGACTTTTGCATCAGCTTGGACCTAAAACAAGTTAAATGCAACTGTTTCCATTAAACTGTCCCCGCTGGACTTGGCAGAATGAGCGATGGGAAAGTCTGAACACAAGTCATCAAAGTATCATCAATGATCGGGCATCAGACAAATCAGCAACTCTCGTTTCACTTTTGAATGTTTCCAGGAAGACCTGTTGTTTAGGGCAAGTTTTTGCCAGCATGCTTTTTGCTGGGGAACTTTAAAAAAACTTTACTGAGGAAATAGCTCTTAGCGTAAACTTAAGTGGCTGGCGCTCCATGAGAAAACTTTACTGAGGAAATAGCTCTTAGCGTAAACTTAAGTGGCTGGCGCTCCATGAGGATGAATACCATTACAGTCCTCATGTCTCAAATGAAATCCAGTGCTTGAGTGCACAAATTCATGATTCACAAACGAACAGGTTTGTCCAATGCTGTTACAAAACATACTATTCAATTTAGAGAACATAGTTGAACTTTATTGTTTGGCATATTTTTAAGCTGAGAGATAAGATAAGATAAGATAATGTTGCTTATAGCCCAGCCGACCGCAAAGGGCCACATCAGGGCTGTTTTAAGCTGAGAAGAGTTTTTGGCACAGCTTTACACTGAGAAGAGTATTGTTGTATTCTTTATACAATGGCATCTAAAATACACCAAAAGTCTAGGGGCAAGCAAGTATACAATTTAAAACACCCTATCCTCATCTAACTCCCACCTTACCCACCCTCATTTTCCTGCTCCCAACCTGTCATCCCCCCCCCCTACCCCCCCCCCCCCCCCAAAAAAAAAAATTAAAATTAAAAGCATATATAATGATAATAAAAACACAACTTTGATCAATAACAGAACAAATACAGATAAAAGACAATTTGTCCAATCGAAACAAAAAGACAAGCGTGTATTAAAAAGACAATGTCGGCAAACTCATGTGGAAAATTTCAAATGATCAGGGTATATCAAAATAGATACCCAAAAAGAAAAAGTTCTGTGTTGATAAATGGCTGCTCAATATCAAACTTCAGATTTCATTTAAAAAAAAAAAAAAGTTATCACCCCAATGAAAAACTCAGGTGGGACAAGTTTGTAATCCTGGTTATACCACAGAGAGTTTCCAACTCAAAAAGTAAAATATCACATTATTCATAAAACAATCTTTGAAATTTACTGTAGAAAAAAAAAAATGCTTGCAAAAGTACTGGTGAATAAACCTTTTAGAGTTTCAAGACACAAAAAAGGAAAGAAGTCAAACAGCAACAGTTTTCATAGTAGGACAAATAGGTATACATATGTAACATACAAAGAAACACAAGCAAGCAACCCACGGCCTTTTTCCTATGAATGCATGCTGTCAGAAAGCTGCAGCCCTTTTCATGCTGAAAACCCCATGTTATGTCAAGCAAGTTTGGTTTGTTTTCAAGAAAACTGAAACCACGGTAAATCCAGGGTGATAATTTTCCAGTTAAGTATATTAGTAACATACTGTAACATTATTACACAGCCTCATCACATTTTCAAAAGGACTGCGTGATACTGTGTACAGTTTGGTTTTGTTGTCAAAATTAAAGATTGGTTGTGAGAAAAGAAATAATCAGTCAAAATTAAAGACTGACTGAACAGAGCGTAAAACGGGCCAAAATGATAAAGTCTGCGATGGAAAAAGCATCTCAAACGACAAAGCTCTTCCTTGGCAGCTGGTTCAAAAATTAACCACAGACAGCAAGAGGCTTTTCAGGAGAGACAATTTGTGTCTTTTCCCCCTCGTACTAACATATAATGATCATAAAATTCTAAACATGGATTTTTTTTTTCTTTTTTTTTTGCGGTCTGATCTCCCATGCTACTTCAGTGGCATTGCACCCACACTGCTCATTCCGGTCCCTGGCCACAGCCACAGCCTGGTCTGACCCACCTAAGCCCTGGCATCCACAGGGAGCAGGCAACATCTAGTGGGCATGAGGCAATCCACCAGAAGAGTCACTTTGGTGGTGTTCAGTGGTACATATTTGGATCCATAATATGGATGACACCACTTACTAAGCCCTCAACAGATGAAAGTGATTGCTTAGTTTCAGAGCCGGCGTGAGTTAGCTCTTCCTCCAGGGGACACCATCACATCCATCCAACTATTGCTGACATGGAAGACTCCAAACCAAGTGCAAAGACCTGGGAGGGTAACTGAAACTGAGGTAACTGTGAGAGTAGTGGATGATGAAGGGCCACAGAATCTGAGACATTCTGATCAATGAGGCTGAAGATGATGAAGATGATGCTACAGATTTCCATTCAGGTTTAAGACTGCATGACAGGATTATACTGTATGCTTACTTCCATGATTCAACCACAATTCAACTAGGGCCAAGAGATAGACTAAGTGCTGGTCAGGAAATGTGGGCAACACTCAGAGAAGTATCCACTGAGTGGATGGACTTCTAAAGTTCTATGGTGTGATCCTAGTCTTGCCAATTGAGCCCATAGCAAACTCAACTTTAGTATGAGCCAGTAAGGGCAGAAAAGTACTCAACTGAATGGCTCTCAATATAGCAACTGGACCCATGACCTCCCAACCAAGAGTCTGCGACGCTTACCACATGATCACAGCGGCTAGTCCCAAATATGGAAGTAGATTATCGGTCTATGTTATAACAAATAAAGCACAAACATCTTTTTACTGATTCCTTAAGTGAAAGTTTGTTCTTTGAGTACAAAAAAGAGAGAAATATTTTAAGATGTAACAGCTCAGGCAGGTGATCCCTTGAGTTGGGCAAGTGGTGTATACTGCCTGCTGCTCTAGGGAAAGAGCAATCTTTCAAACACCTGTCACAGGCCAAGTAGAAGTTCATTTTGCTGATATCGGATACTCACCGCAACAGCTGGGGACTTCGTTTCACGGAACTAGCATCTTAAGTTACTATTCATGACATCAACATTTTAATGTGAAGAGGCAAGTGTCTGGCTGAGTCAGAATGCACTGGCTGATTAGAATCTACAGAGCACGCACATTGCCTAGTCAGGTCACTTTGCTGACAAAATGGCAGACAACGATAAAATGCACTTTTCAGTGGTCTTTGTCATTCAGCACATAATAAAATCTAAAGATACCATTTGACTGGCGGGTGGCTTTGCCTGTGGGTAGGAACAAAATCTGTCTCCCGCCCCCTGGGCAAGTCAGCAAAAAGAAAGTCCTAACCTGCTCTCTATTGATACGAGCTCAATGACCACCCAGGCATGATTTTTTTTCTTTTTCTTTAAATTTCTTATCAGAGGTACACCTTGGATTCCCTTTGCAAGCCCCGGTCAGACAGCAGTTTTGCTTTTTTTCATTGTCAGAACAATACAAATTTCCAGGACAAAGAAAATTGTTGGTCACAAGCTCTAAACTACAGATATATATACACGTCTACTGCACTACAGATGGTTACGAGTGAAGTTTTGATTAATCTATTTGCACTAAAGTATAAAATGTAAAACAGCACACAAATCTGTATCTTCTAGTCCCAACACATAACAAGAGATATCTAGTTAAATACGGTTAAAAAATATTTTTAAAGAAAAAAGGAAAAAGAGGCATATTCATGAGCGAAAGCAGGTTGTTGTGGTAAGGGTAGATGGTAAGGGGAGACCAGGGGCAGGTTAACCATTAGGAGGTAAAAGGTTAAATGAGGCAGATGTAAACATGGTAAAAAGGAAGAGCGCCAGGATGACCCACGCTTTAAGAAAGTTATTGGAATTTAACTTCAGGTAACTTTCTACTAAGCTTAGAGAATTATGAAAAACAAACAAATAAAACCCACACCTGAAGTGACATGCAAACAACACCTCTAAAAAAACAAAAACGACCAAAAACAAAAAAAGCAATCACATATATTACAAAAGCAGATTCTCTTAAAAAGAAAAAAAAGAAAGAAAAAAACAAAAACAAAAAAACAACGGATAAACAAACTGACCAAAACAAAGCAAAGATGCAAGTTATAATTCAACAGTGCAAGGCATGCATGATTTGTACAACGATGCTGATGATTCATGCACTGCGCATGTAAGACACCATATTTCTACAACCACTGACTGATTCACCAAAACCAATTAAAATTGAATGAGATGCTGGTATGCAACTGGTGACAACAATATTGACAATAAAAGTAAGCGTCTTTAACAAAATAACATCCATCAAGAAAAATAAAAGGTGAATGAGAAAGAAGAACAGAAAAATACTGCAGAACACTTCCATGACTTCAGAATATTTACCACACCACACGCACCTTTCACACATACTTAAAACAAAAACTAATGCTAGCACTGAATGCATACACAAAGCAAGATTTCAACAGTCATGGAATATTGTTAACAAAACTGCAATTTTCTTAAAAAGTTTATTTTGTTTGAGCCGACATCTAAATAATATACAACACTATCAGATATATTTCCCCCTCTGCCAATGAATATTAGCATCCTAGATCCATTTAACATCCCCACTCCCACACTATCAAACATACCCCCCCCCCCCCCCCCCCCCAGTCCTAGTGAACAGTATTCCAACATTATCAAACATTTCCCCTCTTTACTAAAGAATGTTTTTCCAGCACTATTAAACATTACCTCCCTATCCCCCCCCCCCCCCCCCTTTACAAACGAAAAGTGTTCCAAAACACCACCTTATTAAACATTCCACCACCACCACCCTCCCTACCCAATCCCCCTTACATCAATGAAATGTATCCCTGAGCTATCAGACATATTTCCCTCTCCAAGAATGAACAGCACTGTAGAACTATCAAACATTACCCAGTCTACCAAAGAGCAGTACTGCAGAGCTATCAATTCTTGTTCCACCCTTATTTGTGTGGAGTATTCCACAGCTATTAATAGTGGTATCATTTTAATTATTATGTTAAGTATGTTTCCCTTTCTTTCTATTAATGAGCAAAACTGTAGAACTGCCAATATATCAGCCCATATTCCCCGTCTGTTAATGAGAAGAATCCATCACTTATTTTCATGGGTCACAAAGTGGAGTGCCCATTTACATTGTGTTTGTATAACAAAACTACTGAAATAGGCTCAAGAATCATGACACAGTTTACCACAAGATTGGATTTTGCCTGAATTTTTTCTTGTTTTTTGATGAAGGCTTGTCCTCTGAAAAATGTTGCTATATACTGTTTTCTATGCTATAATGAATAAAATTTAGCATTCGGTGCCTAATTTGAAGAGGGGGGGGGGGGGGGGGGGGGGGGACACCCACAAGATCCATGTAATTTTTCCAACAAATTTTGGGAACAGTTGAAGTGAGTTTTGCACTTGTTCTTCCCTTTAAAAGTTGTAAATAAATGGTAATGCTTAACTTCTTAACATGTGCTTAGTGACGCAGATCATGATTCTGAATACAAAAGGAATATCTGTAACAATTTTCTTTTAAAAAAGCCGTTTCAAAACTGTTACTGCAAAACAACTAGGCAGGAAGAGTTCTGCGACTGCAATCAATTCTTGTAAAGAAGAATGGCTTCATCAGACGTCAACTTTTTCTTTAGCAACATATATGGTTTAATCAGACCTCAACTTATTCTTTAGCAACATATACCTTACATTGTCTTTTTTCCCCTTAAGCAATTCCACTGAAAAACTGCTCAGCTCCCAGCCTGCAGCAACGTCAAATCACTAATAAAATATTTCATGCACTGTTCATCACACACACACACACACACACACACACACACGCACACAGATATCACAATATCCTCAGACAAGTTCATCATGCATGTCACAGATCCTAGGTGGAGGCATGCTTCATACATCCAGCATGCAACTTACCCTCTGACCATTGGGCGCCACCATAGTCACAGGCTTTTTCGTGTCTGTCACACCATTCCCCGGGTGATCCCCGAAGGCCTCCCAAGGGCTTGGCGCACTTGCCACAGACACTGAGTCACTGAATGCCGGGAAAGAGAACGGATTGTCCACGGTGGCCACATCCGTCTTGCTTACCGTCCCCTCCGAAGAGTTAGTTCTATCTTTCAGTGGAACACCAAACGGGTCAACTGCTACAGACACTTTGGAGTCCGATTTCACAGATAACTTCCCAGAGCTACGACTGGACCTCTTGCTAGCACCATCCGCGAAGAAAAGCTTTTCTTGCTTCTAAGCGGGACCCCGAACGGGTCGTCATTGTCAGCGGTTATTGCAGCTTTCTCTAGACTTTTCTGACTGGAGGAGTGGGAGAGGGATCCACTAGAACCCCAGCTGTGACTGGGCGAGGCAGGGGCATTGGGGTGGTGCACTCTTGGGGAGCTCTGGGCGGAGGTGTCTCTAGAAACCTGGGCTTCTTTGAAACCATCCATAGCAGAGGGGGCAGTGTCAGAAGCAGAGAGTTCACTAGCTGGGGAAGATGAAGCTATACTTGATGAAGGGCGGGGAGTGGTGGGGAGAGGGGGAGGTGTGGAGAAAGATCGCGATACTGATTTAGCAGGGAATTTTTCTGCATCTTTGGCATAGGTCTGTTGGGGATGGGAGGAGGACGGGGTGGAGGAGAGGGTGCTGCTGCACCCAGCATTAAATGAGGAGGGAGAGGTGGAGGGGGCTCGTCGGGGACATCAAAGCGAGTTTCAGGAGATGACTCCTTGCTACTAGGGGTGGACAGAGTCAAGTTGGGTTGAGCAGGGGAAGGATCAGGAGGTGCAGGAGGGGGATGAGGTAGTGATGGGGGAGGAAGTGGGGGTGGTGAGGAGGAAGGTGGAGGGAGGTGTGGAGTGCCAAAGGGGTCTGTATCAGAGGATGCTATGGTGTTCAGCATGGTATCGATAGAGCCAAAGGGGTCTTCAGTGAAAGGATCGTGGTCAAAAACAACACTTGCCTGTGGCGCCTCAGCTCCAGCCCCCCCTTTCATGTCATTCAGACTCTTTTTGGGAGGCTGGGTGAGCTGCTGGAAAATCTCCTTGGGACTTTTGGTGGCTGACTCTGCCCCGGCAGACTTTTTGATGTCCACCAGGTCGTCAAACAGGTTGGCATGACCTGGCGACACCGGCCTTGCTTTCCCCTCTTGGCTCTCAGATCTGGAGGGCTGAAGGAAGCTGTCTGCAGACGGCTGGAAAGGATCTGCTACCGCTCCCTCTAGAGGACCCATCTGCATGCCCATACTGGTGGCTGGCGTTGCTGCTGTGCCGAAAGGCGCAAAGGAGGGTGAAGCTCTTCCAAAGGCAGGCTGCATTCCTCCTGCCCCTGGGGCGGTGGTGCTCCCGAGGAAAGGCTGTGCAGGGGCAGGCCCACCCATGGTGGCTGCTGGGAAGGGGGAGCTAAACGCCGGCTGCATGCCAAACTGCCCTCCTGAAGGTGCCATCATCTGTGGTGCCTGCATCTGCTGCTGGGCCTGGCTGGTGTTGAAGGGGTCACCGAATGGATCCTTTGTCACAGGCAGACCCATGTTGACCCCCATCATTCCCTGCACAGAGACACTGTGCTTTCAGAGGCTGCTTCAGTGTGAATGGGGCGTATGTGCAACGCCAAGGGAAAGCTTGCTGATCTAAACAGGATGCACTACTTTGGAAACATCATGGTCTTTACTTCTCTTGTTCCTTTCTCCCTTTCTTTTCACACTCTCAACCTCACAGAACAATTTCTTTGTACAAATACAGTTTAGTAAGACATGGTAAATCTGCCATGCACACTCCACCAACTGAAGGCTTGTTCTTCGGCACCGCTTCAGGGGCGCAAGTGAGGAAGAGTCCCTGATCCTTAGACTGAATTGGAGCCATCCCACCAATCCTGAAATTTGGATCATGACAATCCTATCCATCCCACCAATCCTGAAATATATTACAAACCCTGAAAGGATCCTGAAACTTTCCAAGCAACACTCTGCATGCGTGTGTGTGTGTGCGTGTGTGAGTGTGTATCTGTGTGTGTATACAACTATATGAAATGGGAGAGATTTTAAAAGTATCAATTACCAAAGAGTTCTGAAACAAAAACATAAAATGAATTGAAAAGAAAATTTTCAAAACAAATTCATGAGCAATGCACCTGTCTGCGCACTAATCCCTCTGTCCTTCAGTCTCTTAGTAAGTTTTGGAGAACATAGAAATAGAAAGTAAGAAAAGAAATAGCATATAGAAATAGAATGCAAGAAAAAAAATAGCACATCATTATAACCATTATCTAAAAAGGAAGAAAAAAAACTTGTTTCTGTGTGTACATGCAGGTAATTCATAATCATTCATACCATGCAAAACTACACTCTTTCATACTGTTAACAAAATGCAGATTCTTGATTATCTGAATACTTTTGTTTTCTTTTCTTGTACTTTGGACTGGAGAAGGGAAGGGTGTAGAAGGCACAACAGGCTTAAGAGCAGGAGAAAAACAACAACTCAATTCGTATTTCATCACTGATCCCACATCACTGCATCCTTCCACCAACTACATAATATCTGCAGGAAAAGTATTAATAATTGGGGGAAAAGTCATATACAATTATGGACCTGCTGTTTGTTTGTTTAATTTCTCTTTTCATTCTCCTCATTGCCAAGTTCTGAAAAAAAAAAAAATAATGTCGTTAACTAAACTGAAACCGTTGAAATAATGTTTACACAAATGTGCAACACCATGTTGATAATAATGTAGACTGCAATTGCTCTTGTTAACCCATTCAATTATGGTCTGCTACTAAAAGTAAGGCAAAGGGGATTCAGTCAGGAAGAAAAATCCCTCTGATACACCTGGTCATTCTTGTTTTTGTGGTGTTTATGCTTTGTTATGGTGGTGCCCCCCCCCCCCCCCCCCCCCCCCCCCCCCGACCCCAATCCCCCTTCCAGCTTTGCATAAAGAAGATTATAGCTTCAGTCATCAAAGATGAGAGGACAACTGTCTCTAACACAAATTTTCTGACCAATTTTCACACTTTATTCACAGGCATGTTTGTGTGTGCAATCTGGGCTCCCCCAAAACACAAACTGATTAAACTGTCCTCCTCCCCTCTTGAAAAATGATCTTGCTTAGAAAACGGCGTGATCTGATGCCATTCAACATCAAGTGGTGCATCGCCCACAGTTCAGTCTAAGCACAACCAAGGCCATTTCTTTGTACAGTTTTTGTCAACCTTTCTCATTTTGGCAGAGCCTTGCCACTGTACTACATCAAAGCATGATTTTGCCTTCCATTGGCATGACAAAATGGCGACTGCCCACTCTCCCAAAGAAATGTACGCTAGATTGTGTGACACCAGTACAGTCTGCTAATACAGCAAAAACTTGATCAGCATACTGCAGATTCAACTGACATTTTGTTCTCTTCCTCTGATCTTCTTTTCTTTAGCTGACAATTTCTGTGTGTGAAAATTTCTCATTTTCACATTTAGTTGAAGTCCATGAATTTGCAGAGATGGAGAAGCCTTGGTTATGGAGTTAATCCTTAATTTTCGTGTTTTTTTTGGTCACACCATCTGCACATCCCTCTGGAGTAATCAGGGAGACTGACAAAGGTAGTGAATCAAATCAAACCAAACCACTGAATCAAATCAAACCATGCCCTGCCGACCACTAAAGCTACATCAGGGCTGAAACACCATGAAAAAAATGGGAGAGAATTACAATGCAAAGTTAAAACTCAATACCAGTTACAGACTTGGTTACCCCTCAGAAATTCTAAGTGTAGGTTTTGGGTCAAATATTTGTACAATTGTGTGTAAAATGTGAAAGATTTTGCAGCGCAAAGTAACTACTTACGAAACAATCAAACGTACAACTGTATAGTTGTATCAAATTTAGTGAGATTATACGCAAAATTCTTACAGTGCACAGGGCTGCAGTTATTCATTTACATCAAAAGACCTGCAAAAAGAGAGTCAGTGACAAAAAGAAAACAGTAATCAAGACACTTTCTAACCTGTGGTCCAAATGGCATACTGGGCTGAGTCATAGCAGGCTGGGCCACGACAGGCTGGGCCATGGCAGGCTGGGCCACGCCAGGGAAGCCCACGCTGGGCTGCGTCATCCCAGGCTGGGCCATAGCAGGCTGACCCATGCCAAAAAAGGCATCAGAGCTAGAGGCTGGTCCCCCTGGAAACGGCTGCATTCCACTGAATGGATTGCTTGATGGGGAGGACTGGACAGCTGCTCCAGGTCTGACAGAGCCGATGACGACGATTTTGTGGGTGCTGGGGTGGTGTCGGCAGACGCCGGCATGCCCCAGGGATCTGTCGGGGCGGCTGTGCTGGGAGCGGCGGTGGACACTGGAGAGGTGGCGGTAAAGGGATCCTGGACTGGGGCTCCTTCTGAAGCTTGTTCTTCAAAGTCCAGCTTTTTGATTTGCTCAATACCCTGTGAGACACAGCAAACTGATTTCCATCACCAATACTGCGTATGGCTTGATTTTGACAACAATTATGATAATATTGGTTTAAAAACAAAAATGAAATGTCAAAAACAATAAAAGTGTACTTGAGAGATTAAACCACTTCAGCAAATCATCCAATCAAAAAACAAAACTTTGAAAAATGACTGATCAATGACAATTTTTTCCCACTCTATTTCTGTCCCTTTCCTAAGCCTTTATTTCCTACACAACATTCCTTTTAATGAATCTACTATGCCCATATCCATTATTCTGGCCTCTATCACATTAAAAGAAAAAAAAAGACTAAAGAGACATGAGTCAAGTGAAGTATAGTATAAAGTTTTGAACCTAAAAGCTCCAACTGCCAGCAAAACATAGCATCAGTGTGACAACAAAAACATTCCTCTACAACAGGAAAAACATCTACCCCCACCTCCTAAACGTTCCACACAAACTATTTCCAAACTAAACTATAGCCAGTGTAGGCACCAAGTCTATGACAACACAAGATATCTTGCTGCACTAACAAACAATCTTTTTTGCTGCTTTCGTTGCTTTACAATTTTTTTTTCCACACAGATTTATTTTCTCACTTCTAAAAATAATATTTTTTCTTTTTCCAGCATAATCTTCAAATGTAATTCATATACTGATACAGTCTTGTTTGATATTTAAAATCTTGCATAATAAAGTACAATGGTAAACGGGGTGGAGAACAGCTACTTCATGTTACAACACACACACAAACACACAGGAGGAGGAGGAGGACAGGGGGAAGGAAAGGAAGGTGATGGACAGAATGACTAACAGAGGACAGGACAGCTGAAAGAAAGAATAGCATGAAAAGTGAAGGGGGAAGATAAACTGGGAGAAGTGTGCAGGTACCATTTGGCAAAGTTGTGTGTGTGAGAGAGAGAGAAAGAGAGAGAGAGTGTGTGTGTGTTTGTGTGTATGTGCGTGCATGTGCGCGCACGCATTTGTATGCATGCATAATGTGCGCGCATGAGCATACACATTTGCACATCTGAGTGGACACATGCATGTATGCATGGAGGTAGAGGTAGGTACATAATTAGTAGTGGGATAATTTCACATGATCTTATTCAAAGTACATTTGTTTGTTATCCATAATATTCTCACAGCATGCATATCAACATGTGGGTATCTTTCTTTTTCCCCTAAGACAGTATAAAGATGGCAAGGGACAAGGGTTAAAAGCACATGTACAGAAACAAAGTAATACCATCTGAATGCCAGACTACCCTTTAGCTGCACTCACAAAAGGCACAAATACAAACATGAGTTCATGTTCATCTACATATTCAAATACATTTCACATTAACCAGTTTACATTCAGCAACTAAACTACCTTAAATAAATGTTAGCGAACTGCAAAAAAAAAACATGGACAAACGAATCACAAGACAAAACACGACATGTTTCGACCTCTCAGGTCTTCTTCAGGAAAGATACAAAACAATTAGGACAACGAAAATGAACGAGCAATCACCTATCTTGCATTGAAGTGATTGAAGATAAGTGATTGCTTGTTCATTTTCGTTGTCCTAATTGTTTTGTATCTTGCCTGAAGAAGACCTGAGAGGTCTGAACGTGTTGTGTTTTGTCTTGTGATTCGTTTGTAAACGGTTTTTTTTGCGGTTCGCTAACATTTATTTCAGGTCTGTTTAGATTTCCGCCTGCAGTCATCTCACTTTTGCAACTAAACTACCTTGATTCTTTACCTCCTTACAAACAAAACAGACAAACATACCATAAGAATTTTTTTCTCTAAATTTACAGAAAAACTGAACACATATTTCAAAATAAGGTTTCTACTCCTACAGAGGTTGCAAAAAAAACAAAGCTTGGTGATTATACATGAAAACCCAATACATTATAGATAATGGAAGCAGCAAATGCCTTTGGCTATGCAAAAATAAAAGGATACACAGAGACAGAAATTAACAGCCATTTAAGGCATAAATCTTGTAGCATGGTTTTAAAAATCATTCATACTTGTCTGCAATAAACAACAACCAAGAATGGTTTCACATAAAAAGTCTTTTCAACCTAAAACCAACTCCTAAACTATACCTCTTTTGGCCTATTAACTAGTTCTATAATTGGCCCAAATTAACTGCTACCAATTTTCTTAAACCAAGATTTGAGAGCCTATGGGACCAGGAAAGGGAGAGGCAAAGGTGGGGCGATTAGATTTAATAATAATAATAATAATGAATACTTATATAGCGCCTATTCTCGGCTAGAGGCCAAGCTCTAAGCGCTTTACAATCAACACTCGTTTACACAACGGGCTGCCTACCTGGGTAGTGCCGACTGAAGAGCTGCCAGCTGGCGCTTCATTCAGTCATTTCCCGTGTCATCCAGTCAGTATCGTTCAATATCGATCACTCATTTTCCTTACTTCCTTCATTCTTTCCATTTCTCACGCAGGGTGCATGCTATGTGTAACGTGTCATCCATACCAACGGCCAAACTGGCCTACTCTTCCGAAAGTTGGTGATGGGATTTTACGTGTGTGCAAGATGTTATGCGTGCGTTCACACACGGAACCTCGGTTTATAGTCTCATTCGAAGGACTGTATGGGAAATGGAGTCAGAACCAATGTTAACTCCGAGGGAAAAATCCCCCTGTACCGAAACGCCCCGGCGGAGGTTCGAACCCGCAACCCCAGGATCACCAAGATTACGATTCAGGCGCTCTACCAACGAGCTATTCCGGCTTCATTAAACTATTATCATATTTAACGGACCAACATAGAGCTCAGAATCAAAATTAGCTCTTCCATTACACGTACTTGTAAAACACATTCTACTTCATCCTTCGGGCTCTGCCAGGTTGTTCTATGCCACAAACTTTCCAAAGTAAAAGACAAAAACAACTTTCAGGAACCACTTTTTTAAACTTCAGATGTTTCTGAAGTTTGCCAAGTAGGGATTTTAATACTATTTTGTAAAACAGTAAAATTTTGAGAAAAAAATTACAGAGTAGGCAGTTATGCAAATACTCCCAATACTGGTTGGAAAAAAAAAACAAAAAACCTTTTAATTCAGTATGTGTTACTTTCACATTTCCTCATACTGATCGATAAAATTTATGTATGGAAACGCTTTCTACTGGAGCAGATCAGTCTAACTGTGTAAAACAGCTTAAAAAAATTTATCAGCTTTTACACATGCACTGCAACACACATCTGTGATTTAAATTATTTCTGCTTTCTGCTCTCTTTTCTCTATTAATGACAGAGAAAAAAAACCTATCCAAGTCATATAATGGATTCTGATATGTTACAGACATATGAAAGATAGATAATATGTATGAATGAAACAAATGAAAAAAAAAAGGAAAAATATAATCAAAGAAAACCTGAAGGAAAAAGACAGAAATATTAGTTAGCAGCACCAGGGACATGCCCAGAAAGACTATACAAAAGGGGAAACCCCGTGCAGAACACATTCACTGACAAAACCACCTGCATTAAAAAAAGAAAAAAAAAACAGAATCCCCCACCACCATCACTACAGAGCCTGTAAGAGGATTTGAAATCTGAATATCACATTCAACAAATACTTAAAGAGATCTAGTAATTTTTGTGTAATATATGTTAAAATAGACAATACCGAAACGTGACATTCCTATTAGGCTATCCACACAAGCACGCACGCACACACACAGTTTAGTTACAACTGTGGATCTTTCTCTCTTTCTTAACATTTTCTTAACATGATCAAGTTTTCCAAAACTGTACACTTGTTCCTGGTACTATTAAGGTGTTCATCTCTCTCTCTGTATATAGT
This sequence comes from Conus ventricosus, assembly GCA_018398815.1. Lineage (NCBI taxonomy): Eukaryota > Metazoa > Mollusca > Gastropoda > Neogastropoda > Conidae > Conus > Conus ventricosus. The sequence goes on from CM031600.1 coordinate 45,733,984, forward strand.
GATTCACAACTTCTGCATCACCTCAACTCTATTTCTAAGGATATTTTCATTAAATACTTCATTTCAAAGTTATACAGTGTATTCAATTTATAACACAATGCAATTATCTGAAAAGCAAATGGAATACAGGTAATCACAGATTTCTCATCTTAAAACTGAAACAAAAGGCTACAAATATTTGCTAGGTTGTATGCCCAATCTGCCACAGACATAGTAAATGTTTTATGAGCATCAACTAGTCTGAACTTTCTGATGGCTTCATGATGTTAATGCTATAACTTAAAACATTTTTTTTCCATTACAAATATGTATATATAAATATATATATATATATATGTATATGAGGGTTACACTTCACTCAAAGTCAGGAATTGGTATGTGCTGCTAACACACTGCCGCCAAGTCTATCAGAGTACAAAAAAGGGACAAGGTTGGGGATGATACAGACAGCAACCACAGGGTTGTTGGCAGGACAATCATGTGACAGGTAGATACCCACTTTAAGAATGGTGTCCACCTGGTCCTCAAGATCTAGCAGATTGGCCACAACCTCCTGCTGCTCCTGGGGGTCTACAGGAGCATTGTTTTTAGCCACCTAGTCACACAGCCAACCATACCACACCAGGTTATTGGTTAAGGTTAGTGTCAGGCAAAAAAAAAAAAAAAAAAAAAAAAAGAAGAAAAATAAAGAAAGGAAAGCCAACAAAACAGGTCAACAGAAACTGGGACTCTGTCCAGAAAATTTAACTGGTGGTCACTGACCCTTCCATAACAATTTTTTCCCCTTCAAATTCAAAGAACCGGTTTTTAAGTTGTATGTGTGATTTCCAAACTCTTAAGTCATGTTGTTTCTTCATGAACTGCTTTTACTATACATACATTTTATCCAAACTGCACCCATTAAACAGACCCACTCAATCTGTCCCACTTTCTGTCGACTCGTGTTGCATTTTCATTAGCTAAGCAGCTTCCAGATCCACATAACCAAATGACAGAGAGCTTATGTGTACTTCATACAGCCTGCTTATTTCAACAGAGTTTAAGCTGTACATCTGAATACATCCTACACTTCAAGTATATCACCAAGGGCACTGAAACCGGAGAAACATGAGAAAAAAAAAAAGGGGTGACAAAGGAAAACACCCCAAACACATGCGTAAGACTGGATGAATAAATTTACGCATGCGTGTCTGAATTATGCACTAACACAGAGTAAGCATGGTCCACAGAACGGTCTTTACACCCCCACAAAATAGGAACAGAAGGAAAAGTATGTGTTTCAATACCATGCAACTATGAGCAAAAACACCAGATAATGTACACGCTGTGCTATCCTGCAAATAACATCTTGTCATTATCTTCCTCCTTACCAGCAATACTGGACATCCTTCAGGTAATTCTTCGCATTCTTATCAAAAGTGACATATGGGGCCGACAGTAACAGAGATGAAAGTATGCAAAATTTAAAAAGAAAAGAAAAAAAGGCCAAAGTCTACCCTCAATTTTGTTCAGATCAAATAATCACATTGATCATTTTCTTCAACAATACTACTATAAGTCAAAATTGTAATAAAAGAAAAGAACAAGGTAATATGAACAAAAAGGTCAGATTGAATTATCTGCCTATGTATATGTAAAATTGCATCATTCTGATTTGTCACAAACGAAATTCTAAAAGACAAGGGTGAAACACTTCTTCAATTCAGAAACAGTAATAGCTGTAACTACAGTTCAAGCGAATCTATTATTAGAAAGCAGCAACTTAGGAAACTGCGACAGCAAAGCAACGGCAAACACTTAAAACCTTAATCACTGACAAGTCAAAGGCACAGAGACTCAAAAACGTATGAAACAAGAAAGAAAAGGAGCAAACCTGTTCAACATTTTCTTCACTCTTGACTTCGGTAGCATCAGTAGAAGTCTGTTTCAGATTTCATTGAACAGAAAATCACAGTGCCGATGGTCCCAGAAACACACGACATGCACACACACACACACACATGCACGTGCACACACCCACACATGCACGCACGCACACACACACACACACACACACACACACACACACACACACACACACACACACAAAGTGGATAGGTGAATGATATATTAACATCTGGTATAAGACTATTGAAAGAAATTGCCAATTTGTTGATTTTTCTTTAACAAGCAGGTTTATAAAATAAACAACCAATTGAACAAAAACAAGAAAAAGCTTTATCAAACAGCATTTTTCTAAGCCCTCTGTTGGTAGCACTATTTTTTTTTCTTTCTTTTTTTCAACACATAATATAATTATCATTATTATTATCATTATCATCATTGATGTATGTATAAGCAGTTGTTAATTACCAATTACAAAAAAAACCCTCATAAAATTAGAAAAATGGACAGAAGCAATAGACTATTAAATGAGATGTTATAGCAATTCAACAAAACAAAACTTTCACTAACTTAATGAATCATTTACAAGAAAAACACTAAAAACTCCAGAAACCTTAGACTATAATAATAATAATAATAACAATTATTTAATAATAATAATGACTATTTATGGCACTTCATCTTACATCACAAGCCCTAAGCACTTACAAATATATAAAAGGTTAAAGAAAACATAAATGAAACCAATAAGAAGATGAACATTGCAATAAGTACCATGCGTCTACAAACAAGGGTGCATACCGACACACACCCTCACACACACAGAAACCACACACACACACACACACACACACAAACACACACAACACACACACACACACACACACACGATCCTACATACACTGCTGCACAACAACGGACACAACAGCATGCGCGCACACTCGCACACACATGCGCTCATGCCCACACACATACACATTCGTTGCAGAACCAATCTGATGGGCAAGGAAAGGGGAATAAAGAAATGCTATTGACAGATGAAGAGGGTTGTTTTAAGAGATGCCTTGAAGGAAGACAGACTACCAATAATAGAACATGAATCTCTTTGGAGGTCTCTACTTAGCTCGTACCTCAGTGTCTTTCCCTTCGCTCTGAGTTTCCGTGCCTCCTCCTGCCGCTTTGGCTTTGGCCTCTTCCATCTCCTGTTTCTTCATCTCGTAGACAGTGTGGAAAAGGTCACGCAGCGCAAGCACCACATTCTCTGCCTGTCACCAGAACACACCATTTCCTGACAGACCAGTTACACTGTGCAAAAACTGTCAAGGCAAAAAACATGGCATATGGTTTGATATAACCACATTTGATTATCCACACATGTATTCTCAAACACAAACCAGAGAAATGCATATACTCATAACATGCATACATATGCAAGCACAAACATGCTTCAACCATTACAATGCCATACTTGCAAAAATGTGAGCTCATGGTATGGTAAAGTATGGTGATATTGCTTATAGCCCAGCCAATCGCAAGGGTCATATCAGGGCTGTCACCGTGTCAAAGTCAACTCACAAGTCATTTAAAAAAAAAAAAAAAAAAAAAAAAAAAAAAAAAAAAAAAAAAAAACCTCACTGACACAAGCCTTTGAAACACACCTTCTAAAAACACACCGGAAATTTTGCAACAAAAACTTTCTTCCGTAAAATCTTGCATCAGATGCAAACTGTTGATCTCTCTCAGAAACTCGAAGATCACGTCAGGTGGGACATCTCTGAGCAAGGTTTTCATGGTGTCTGCTGTAAAGTGTTTATGTCTCACACTGTGCAAGTCCCAACATTCTAAAAGAATTTGTTTCACTGTGAGTGGTACACAACATGGAATGCACCAAGGAGCTTCTTTTTTTTTTTTTTTTTTTTTGCTGTCCCAACCTCTGCACCACCTCAGAGGCAGTGCACACACGCCGCTCATTCCGATACCCCGTCCACAGCCACAGCCCGGTCAGCCCCGCCGCAGCCCCGGCACCGACAATCCACAGGGAGCAGTCAATGTCAAGTCGTCAAGAGGCAACCCACCGGAGAAGACACTGCACTGCTGCCGAGTCACTTCGGTGGTGTTCAGTGATGCCTGTTCTGATCTAACATACGCAGGACACCACCTACTAAGCCCCCTACTGACAACAATAATTGCTTAGTCGCGGAGCCGGCATGAGTGAGCTCTCCCTCCGGAGGGCGCCACCACGTCCGTCCAACGACAGCCCCCATGGACTCGCCGATACCGGTGACCCCGACGGAAGCAAACCAAGGCCACAGACGTGGAGAGGACATCAAAACTGAGGTCACCATGAGAGCAGGGCATGAAGGGCCACAGAATTTGAGACTTTTTTTTAATTTTTTTTTTTAATGCTGATCGATGAGAATGAGGATGATTAAGATGATGCTACGGATTTCCATTTCGGTCTGATACTACATGACAGGGCTGTACTCTACGCTTCCTTTCATAATATATCTCGGCGTCAACCAGGCCCGAGAGATACAGGCACCTGCAGTGTTGGTCAGGAAATTTGAGCAACACTCTCAGAAACGCATCCATTAAGTGGATGAAACTCGACTGTGTGGTCCCAGTCTTCCCAACTGAGTCCGCAGCAAACTCAACTCTGGGTAGGAGCCGGTCGGGGCAGAAAAACCCACATGACTGATCTGATGGGATTCGAACCCACAACCTCCCAGCTGGGAGTCCGCGACGTTAACCACTTCGCCACGGCGGCTGGTCCAAGGAGCTTCTTCACCTTTTAAAAGATAAGAATGGGTGTAAAAGGAGTGGTGTGTATGCAAACGGCACTGTGTCTTCTTTATGGCACCTCAGGAACATGGTAAAAACTCTTTCAGGATTGGACAGGTTTTAAAGCATTTGTTATCCGTCTGCAAGTTCCATTCCTCTTCCCAGAGCTATTCCTCTTCCCAGAGCTCTTCAATATAAGCCTGAACTTTGGGTTTTAGATCACGGGTTGCAATCAGTCTCACAAAACTGTGAGCAACTTGAAAGCAGTATTTCCAATGTCCAAGCTTACTCTTGTTTCAAGAGAAAGAAAAACATATCTCATGTCAGTGCCTGGGAACTCCCCTATTAATGAGTAGCAACCATTTGTACCTTTTGAGCCCAGTCCCTCCACCCCTCCCCCTCATCCTCTGCATATACATCAAAACCAGGCACTTTGGACAGTGGGGCCCACCATACTTTTGCTATGTGACAAGTTAGGAATTTCAACAGCAACAACCACCAGATTCTGATGAGAAACATCCATACAATTTGCTGTGACAGATTTTAATTGTCCTCTCATTCTTTCCCTACTGTCTGTAACATCTCGTGATATGAAGGAAACCTGGTGCACTGGGTAGGTATGCTGTGAAAGGGTTAGCACACTGACATACAGCCCACACACTCACGCCTTTCTAAAGTGACCAGTACTAGGACATCTTCCTGTGAACTCTGGCAAGTGCAGTACGTTCCCATTCAAGTCTCCTTTGGCACAGGAGATACTTGTCATGATTAGTTTTTCTCTGACAGAACCATTGTTTTTTTTCCAGCTTTTGAGGACTGACTGTGCAGGAGCAAGGGTGGCTGAAATGGTCACACCCTTTCTACCCCCACCTTCTTCCCCCTCTCTCATGCACACGCAAAAGCCACACAGGCAGAGCTCTGTCTGTCAAATCAACTTTATATTACTGCCACCCATCTATTCGTTCCCCTCTCCTTCTCCCTCTTACCATACACATGCAATTGGTTTGTCTTAACTGAAATAAAATTACATCCTGACAAACATGATGAAGAAAAAAAAAAAAAGGAAACGGACCCTCAAAGCAGCCATTATACTGAACAACAACTTACAGAGCTAGCAGTCTTGATTCCAAAAAATTTGTGAGAGCCATCCCCCGAGGCAAAAACATAGCCGAAGGCACGACTGTCGGTAACATCTCGTGAGATGAAAGAAATCTGGTGCACTGGGTGGGTGTGCAGTACGCTCTGGAACAAAAGACATTTCTTGACTCCACCTGCATCTGAACAAATACTAAATATAGATTCAATTAACCTATAGTAAATGAACTATGAAAGCAACAACCCATAAGATAAAACATACTCACAGCAACTTTTCTTAAAATGTGAACAAGAAATGTATTACAATTTCAAAAAAGAAAAAGAAAACAAAAATAGCAGCAAACACACACACCTTAATCCTGCAATCATCAATTGCTGTCTTTTATACTCAGTGGTTAAAGCGCGAGTCATTAAGTAGAAAATGAGCATGTCCAGAGGGTCATGGGTTCGAATCCCAGCCATGGCTCGTCCCAAGATGGGGAAAAAAAAAAAGGGGCAGCAGAGGGACATCCGGAGTCATGAACCGGGTGTGGCCCAACCCCCCTAGAGTGTCAGGAGATAAGGGCCGAAACACTTGCTTGAAGGGGGCTTCTCTTCTGAGGACTCTCTGCTGCCACGCTCTCCACGAGTTTCTTTCTACTGATGCATGGGTAAACCATTGACTTCCGGGAATAGGCCGGAGGACGTCCGGGAAAGACCGGAGGACACTGGGAAAGACCAGAACCAAGGGCTCTGTGGGCTGGCTCCCCACTTTGCCTTAAACATGTGGCTACTAAAAATAAATGGAAAAGATGCTCCCAGGATTCACCGAAAGGGGGAGAGAATGATGAATCCATCGGTGCTCAACCAATCACGACTGCAAATCCCAAACGGACAATGAACATGGACCAAATGGAATATCCATGTGTCTGTGGAAAGCGTTTCGCTACCACCCGTGGCATGAAGATCCACAGAACAAAGATGGGATGTGTGAAGACTCATCTGAATGAGCAGCAGCGCACTGCATCAGCAGATAAGACGTCGGAAGACCAAGGCCAGGATTTAAACCACAGTGCCAAGGACATCCACGCTGTTGGTTCGGATGAGGAATTTGCACAGGCCCTCGATGCCAGGTGCCTGAAACTCAACCTGCCACGAGCAAACGAAACTGAAGATTGGGAGAAACTGGATGCAAAAATCGTCCAAAGACTCGATGCACTGATAGGGAAAAGCACCCTGGAACACAAACTAGCCACATATGGGGACATTGTGTATGCCACATGTAGAGACGCCTATGGAGTAAAACTACCCAAAGAGAAAACACCTCCAAAGAAATCCAGACGCCAAGAAAAGATGGACAAGATCAGAGTCCAAAAGAACAACCTCAAGAAGCAAATGAAGACCGCACTGCCAGCTGAAAAACAAGGCTTGGAAAAACTGTGGGAAGACCTGAAAGAAAAACACAGCGCCCTCGCAAAGCGGAATCTGCGAGGAAGAGCAAGAGCAAAAAGAAGAAGACACAAGAGCGCTTCTTCAGAGACCCCTTCCAGTTTGCCAGAACACTGTTTGAGCAGCCAAAATCTGGGACCCTAAGTGTGGACAAAGGAGTTCTTGAGCAGCATCTGAGGAAAACATACTCTGACTCACAGAGCAAAGCACCACTCGACATTCAAGATCTGGTGTGGCCAACCAACCCTGAGGAACAGTTCAATGGCAAGCCTCCAACGTTGGCGGAAATCAAGAAGGTGGTCGACAAAGCCAGAGCCAAATCATCACCAGGGCCAAACGGAATACCTTACCAGCTTTACAAGAAATGTCCCAAGGTGCTGGAGTGGCTCCACAGGCTGCTGCGATCGGCTTGGAGAAACCAGAAGATCAGCGGCCAGTGGATGACGGCAGATGGTGTGTACATCCCCAAAGAGCAAAACTCAAGTGACATCAGCCAGTTCAGGCCAATATCACTACTGAACGTCGAAGGGAAAATCTTCTTCTCTGTCATGGCAGCAAGGCTGACCAAGTACCTGATGGAAAACAAGTACTTGGATGTGTCAGTCCAGAAAGGTGGCATCCCAGGCGTGGCTGGCTGTGTAGAACACGCCACAATGATCTGGGACGCAATCCAAAAAGCAAAAACAGAAAAGAGAGACCTGGACGTAGTGTGGCTTGATCTGGCAAACGCATATGGATCTGTGCCCCATGAGATGATACAGTTGGCTCTTGAGATGTACCATGTGCCAAAGAACATCCGCGACATGCTCAAGAAGTACTTCAATGGCTTCTCAATGCGGTTCTCTACCAAGGAGTACACAACTGATTGGATCAACTTGGAAGTGGGCATTGCAATGGGCTGTGCATTTCCCCGATACTGTTCGTGCTGGCAATGGAACTCATCTTGAAAGCAGCAACAAACAACGCGAGACAAACAGACCTTGGCGATGGATACAAGATGCCTCTCTCAAGGCCTTCATGGATGACACTACAGTGATTTCACCCAGAGAAGACGAGACACGTCATGTGCTGGAGAGGCTGGACGACATAGTTGCCTCATCCAGAATGAAGTTCAAGCCAAAGAAATCACGGAGTCTCTCACTGAGGAAAGGAAAAGTGGCCAAATCTGTGGTCTTCAGTGTTGCAACCAGGCCATTCCAACAGTCACAGAAGAACCAGTCAAGAGCCTTGGAAGATGGTATGATGATACGCTGAAAGACACACAAAGAGCAAAAGAAACCAAGCAGATGGCGGAAGAAGGCTTGGAGACCATTGACCAGTGTGGGCTCCCTGGCAAATACAAGGTCTGGTGTCTGCAGTTCATGCTGATACCAAAGCTCCTATGGCCTCTGATGATATACGACATCTGCACCAGCACAGTGGAGGCAATGGAAGCCAAATCAACAAGTTCACAAGGAAATGGCTTGGTGTCCCACCCTGTCTGACTGACATCGCGCTGTACTGTCGCCAAGCAAAGCTCAAACTACCACTGAAATCCATCCTGGAGGAATACAAAGCAGGGAAGATCAGACTTCAAAGCATGCTGGAGGACTCAGGAGACAAGGTGGTAGAAGCAATCAAGCCCCAGCTGAAGACAGGCAGAAAATGGAAAGTTCAAGAGGCGATGGATTCTGCAAAAGAAAGTCTCAAGATCAGAGAAATAACAGGACACACACAGACCAACAGACAAGGACTGGGGGTGACCAAAACTGAATGGTGGTCAAAGGCCAAAGGAAAAGCCAAAAGAGACATGATGATTCAGGAGATGAGAAAAGAAGAAGACCAAAAAAGACTCCCAAAAATCAGTCCAGCAGAGCCCGCAAGGGCAATGGACAACGTGGGAGAATGCACTCCAACGAAGTCTAACTTGGAATGATATTTGGCACATGGCCCCTCTCAGGATCAGCTTCATTCTCAGATCTGCATATGACCTTCTGCCCTCAAATGCAAACCTGGTGAAGTGGGGGAAAACAGACGATCCTGCATGCCCCACTGCCATAAAAAACAAACAGTGGAGCATGTTCTAAGCTCATGTAAAGTAGCCCCGGCTCAAGGAAGGTACACATGGAGGCACAACCAAGTGCTCAAAGAAATTGTACAAGTAGTCTGGGCTAGTACCAACACCACAAAAGGGAGAATCAGGACTCCAAAAGCACCCGCAACATTCTTCACGGCAGGAGGCAGCAAATCATGGCCAAGAACAACAGTGCCACTCGAAACATGCAGGCAGAGTCTGCTGGATGGGGCAGATGACTGGGAGTGCACTGCAGACCTCCCAGAATGGAAGAGTCACCCAGAGATCATCAGCAAGAATGGCATGAGACCAGACATAGTAGTCCACTCTAAGTCAACCAAGCAGCTGATCATGATCGAGCTCACGGTGCCATATGAGAACAGAATGGAGGCAGCTCAAATCTACAAGACTGAAAAGTATGCTGATCTGGCAAACAGCCTGAGGAGAGAAGGCTATCAGGTCAAAGTCCTCACTGCAGAAATTGGAGCTAGGGGATTTGTAGGAACGTCTGCATACAGCCTCATGAAACAGCTCTCAGTTGCAGGGAAGGAAAAAACCAGAGCCCTGAAAGCAATGGCAGAAGCGGCAGAGAGGTGTTCAAGCTGGATCTGGTCAAGGAGGAACAAAAGTGAACTTCATAAGGCTTAATTTCCCTACAAATATCAGGTGTCCCTGTGGCTCAGTGGTTAAAGCGCGAGTCATTAAGTAGAAAATGAGCATGTCCAGAGGGTCATGGGTTCGAATCCCAGCCATGGCTCGTCCCAAGATGGGGAAAAAAAAAAGGGGCAGCAGAGGGACATCCGGAGTCATGAACGGGTGTGGCCCAACCCCCCTAGAGTGTCAGGAGATAAGGGCCGAAACACTTGCTTGAAGGGGGCTTCTCTTCTGAGGACTCTCTGCTGCCACGCTCTCCACGAGTTTCTTTCTACTATATGCTAATCTTTACACCATCTATACAACATGTACAAACATGTACAATCTATATAATCTGCTCAAAAGGCCCTGTCTATACAGACAGATGTTGAATGTACAGCAACCCACACCCCTTAACAGTTAACTAAGATAAAGTGAAGTAATATCTCAAGTTCACTACCACAGGTCTGCCTGCTGGAACACAGCTCACCTTTGCACTGATAACATCTGAATGCTAGGAATCTCCTGACCTGGATGTGTTCTTTCATTATCAACATTCAGATACTATCTCTGAAGAGCATGGCTCATCATCTCCTGACCTGGATGTGTTCTTTCATTATCAACATTCAGATACTATCTCTGAAGAGCATGTCTCATCATCTATGTCATAATTCTCCACACCATTAAAACCGATGAACTTGCTACGACTGTAGATTGTATACAATCAATAATCATGAATAATGCAGTTATTCCTTATACTCTTACGACAGTTTGGTACCCGCACTGAAGACACTACATTTTCCTCTTTTCTCACCTAATACTATTAGCACACTGAAGACACTATATGTTCCTCTTTTATCACCTAAATCGCTTGGATTGAAGACACTCACCTGTGCCACCCCATCGATGATCTTCAGCCCTTCCAGAGTGACATTAATGAAGACCCTTTGTTTGTGTTGTCCTGAAGTCTTCACTGCCCCTTTCAGTTTCTGAATAGTCTCCTGGCACATCTTGTCTCCTCTGGCTTCAGCAACATCTTCAATGCCAATGAGTTTCCCTCGATAGCTGATGCCGTTACCTTCAAACCTCGACGGGTCTGTAGCTGTTGATAACAGAAACCAGCCAACAGACTCAACATGCACAGGACTTCCTGGTTTCAACTTTAATCAGGCAGCTGTAGTACACTTGTTTTGTGTAATCATGTTTTGAGCAAGTGTCTGTAGGCAAAAATCAGAACCACAAACGACTTAACTCAAATTTAATCACAGACCTGAAATTGTTTGTACTGATATATAATCACACCTTTTCAACAGCAAAATCAAAATGACATAAATATATTGTAAAACCAACAATGCTATAAACTATTCAAAATTCGACAATAAGACTATTAAGAGAAAAAATTTCACTAGATGCATTACAGCACAAACCTGAGAAAAAATTTCACTAGATGCATTACAGCACAAATCTGAGAAAAAATTTCACTAGATGCATTACAGCACAAACCTGATGGAGTAGTATTTAAAAAAGAGATGTTGATGTATCCTGTTCAACCCACTTATCACATACCCTGAACAGTCTTTTCATTCTGGTCTACTGTATGTGGTGAACACAGTAGTAGGGAGGGGAGGGTGGAGGAGGGAGTGCTGGCCTACAATTCTGCCATCATAAAGCAATGATCTGGCAAAGATTTACATGGGAAATGCAGTAAAAATGCTGAGGAAAACATAACAAATTTTTCAAAATGTTTTCTTCATCATTGTATGTGCTGCAATGTGTATCCTAAAACAGTCACTGATACATAGAAGTTTGAAATGATCCAACATCCTACTGGTAGCAATTTGCTCAACTGACTAACTGGATATTCAAAAGACTGGTTACACATAGTTCCTCTCCCCCCACCCTCATTCCCTCCCAGTTTCCCCATTGTTTAAGTGAAGATGGAGTTGGGTTTATAAAAGGCAGAAATATAGCTGTCCTGATGAGATTCTTTAATGCTCCCACAAAGTACCTCAGCTGAACAAACAAGCCAGTACCCCTTTTGGCCCTGGACTTTTCCAAAGTTTTGCCATCTTGTCTGGTGATTGTCTTTAAAAACACTGGATCATATCAGTTTCAGTGCAACTCTGAAAACCTTCGTTTCAACCATTATACATAATATGCAAAGCTGTATGTATTTAGAAACACTTGATCACTTTAGTTTCAGTGCAACTCTGAAAACCTTCATTTCAACCATAATACAAAATATGCATCCAGGGCACGCTGGAAGGCGGCAGACGAAGGGGACGACAAGCCAAATGCTGGATGGACAAATCAAAGAATGGACCAGGATGGATGGCCCTACGCTGATGCGACAGGCAGAGGACAGGGCCGGATGGCGGTGCCTGGCTTCGAGAGTGCCTCTCATCTCTCCTCTACGCCCATCATGGGCAAGAGAATGATGATGATGATGACAAAATATGCAAAGCTGCATGTATTTAGAAACACTTGATCATTTTAGTTTCATCCCAAGTCTCAAAACCTCCATTTCAACCATCATTAAAAATTTTTTTTTTTTTTTTTTTTTTGACCAGCCGCCGTGGCGAAGTGGTTAGCGTCGCGGACTCCCGGCTGGGAGGTCGTGGGTTCGAATCCCATCAGAGTCATGTGGGTTTTTTCTGCCCTGACCGGCCCTACCCAGAGTTGAGTTTGCTGCGGACTCAGTTGGGAAGATTGGGACCACACAATCGAGTTTCATCCACTTAATGGATGCGTTTCTGAGAGTGTTGCTCAAATTTCATGACCAACACTGCAGGTGCCTGTATCTCTCGGGCCTGGTTGACGCCAGGATATATTATGAAAGGAAGCGTAGAGTACAGCCCTGTCATGTAGTCTCAGACCGAAATGGAAATCCGTAGCATCATCTTAATCATCCTCATTCCCATTGATCAGCATTAAAAAAAAATGTCTCAAATTCTGTGGCCCTTCATGCCCTGCTCTCATGGTGACCTCAATTTCGATGTCCTCTCCACGTCTGTGGCCTTGGTTTGCTTCCGTCGGGGTCACCGGTATCGGCGAGTCCATGGGGGCTGTCGTTGGACGGACGTGGTGGCGCCCTCCGGAGGGAGAGCTCACTCACGCCGGCTCCGCGACTAAGCAATTATTGTCGTCAGTAGGGGGCTTAGTAGGTGGTGTCCTGCGTATGTTAGATCAGAACAGGTGCCACTGAACACCACCGAAGTGACTCGGCAGCAGTGCAGTGTCTCCTCCGGTGGGTTGCCTCTTGACGACTTGACATTGACTGCTCCCTGTGGATTGTTGGAGCCGGGGCTGCGGCGGGGCCGGCCGGCCTGTGGCTGTGGACGGATGTCGGAATGAGTGGCGTGGGTGCACTGCCTCTGAGGTGGTGCAGAGGTTGGGACAGCAAAAAAAAAAAAAAATTTTGGGCAAAGTTGCATTCACAATGGCGCATGGTTGTCAGATTGGTTCCAAACTGAAACTGGACCTGGGCAAGATTGTCCTCTTAGTTCTCTTCTTTTTGTGATAGCTGTTGTACGAAATTGACTGTCTGCATAAAAAGCAGTGGAGAAAATTGAGAGAATTGATCTAGTGTAGAACTCTATGACAATACAAAAAAAAATCAAAAACATAAAGCCACTCCAAAATAAAAGACTGAACTGATGATACAAAAATGGACTCTTCAAAATTAATGATATATTCTCCAGGCTGAAGAATAAAAGGAAAGATCATGAGTAAATAATTCTAGTAAAATAATAGATGAATCTCATTATGAGGTGAATCGTATGTAAGAAACAAAACCTCTACAGGAGACGGAAGCAGACAGCTTCTACATGATACAGCATACGAGGTAGGCAGGGATGGTCAAAACAGCAGTAATGAAAAGGACAGAAGTGACACACACAGACATAGTACGCACACTGTATACACTACATGGCGGTCGGCCCTTGTCCAGAAAGACAAAACCAGAGACTTTGCCTTTCAGACACAATGAATCACACTAAGATGAGAGCAAAATGAAGAAAATTTCCTTCTAAAGGAAGACCATCTCACCACAAGGATAAAAAAAACAATCAAAGCGTTGAGGAATGAAAAATGTCACCATACAGTTCTCTCATCTTAGTCATCAATTCATTCATCCTTCAGCTTTACATCATGCGCAGTGCGGTCTCAAAACTTAGCAGATGTGGTGTTGCGTATATGGACTTGTCTGCATCCAGTGACACCTCCTTGATGAAACTGAAACTGAAACTCACTATGCAGTAGCCATAAAGGAAAGATCAGAAAGAAAGAGCTTTTATGCATGCACAACTAATCTATCACATGTAAGGCAAGGAACTTGCGATTCCCATTAACTGTGTTTCTTTCTGATGGGAAACAAACAAACAAAGAGAGAAGAAGAACTGCAGCAAGAACAAGATTTTCATCATATTTGAGCTGGTTTTGACTGGTCAGTTTGAAAATGACCCACTGATTTTTAGTGACCAGTTCAAATGACCAACAGTGTGCTGCCCCACACTTGAACTCTGAAGGGGAACAGGAACTCCCTGTACTATCAGCAGACTACTGTAGCAGAAAAGCGGATGACCGATCCAGGAAGCAGTGAATCAGGAAAGGAGATGAACCAGGATACCACCAATGGTCCTGTGTCCCACCCCTTCCCTCCTCTTTAATAACAGGGGTCAGCTGCCTCATTACACCTCTGCCACAGGCCAACAGGTCAGACCAAAAAAAATGCATGGTCTCTTGACTGCTGCACAAGACGCCATAGAGATCTGCTGAAATAAGCTGGCACAAAAAAAATGTGCCTAAAGGTAAAGAAGGGGAAAGAAAGAATTGTATAATTTCTGTCCCTATAAGTATATAACCTGATGCACTCGCAACAAGATCTCTGACATTTTCTTCAAGGATTGTTGTTCAGTAAAAGAACTTAAAAACATGCTTTCTATCCAAATCTGTATTTACAGGTGCCATTTTTGTTTACATCCATGATTTTGTCACTTACAGACCTAATCATCACTGAAATAATGTACATTTTCTCTGTGTGTGATGTTCTTACTTATAGACCTAATTACCACTTAGTAGTATATCAAAGTTGAACTTTGCCTTTAAACAAATCTTTGAACATCAAATACTATTTACAAAACAACAACAAATAAGAAGAGAGAGAGAGAGAGAGAGAGAGAGGAGAGAGAGAGAGAGAGAGAGAGAGAGAGAGGAGAGAGAGAGAGAGAATTAGAAGAAAAAAGTGTCATTTCACAAAGAAATTTCCAGTCAAATTGCTAAAGGGCTGGGAACATTTTCATCAATTCAAACTTTTTCAGGTATTTGATGACTGGCTGACACAAAATTACTTCCCTGTAAACATACCCACCCAGCTTAAGAGACATTCCCTCAACCCCCCCCCCCCCCCCCCCCCCCCCCCCCCCCCCCCCCCCCCCCCCCCCCCCCCCCCCCTGCCCTCCAAGACTCCTGAGAAAGGAGAAATCAAAATAGAAAGCGCTGGGAGTAATGTTACTGAGAGGGCATGGGACAGCAGACAGCAAAACCTCAACAACAGCAGCAAAGAAAATCAACTGCAAAAACCTCTTCAGCTGCTTTATTTTAAAAAAAGAAGAAGAAAAGATTATGACATAAAATAAACTTCAAGTTCACAGCTGTTAAATAATAATAACAATGATAATGAAAAATGGAAAAAGAAATTAACACACACACACACACACAAAGCACCTCACAGTGCTAAAGAATTACTGGAGCAATAATACACATGTCTGAAGTATTCCACATGTGAGATATTTTCTGTTTTGTCAGGGAAATTATATATAACAAAGACAAACTTGATCTGTCTTCCCTTGCCAGATTTGAAAAACTAAAAAACTCTAGAGGGCAATCACATGAAATTGAGCTGATATAGTGAAACAATGTTTGGCCCCTTGCTAAGGCAAATAACATTTTATGTCAGATGACTTTGCATTTATGTCAGATGATTCTGTTTTCATTTCAACCAATGCATAATACATGAAGTATTGATGGCCAATAACATAT
Source organism: Conus ventricosus (assembly GCA_018398815.1). Lineage (NCBI taxonomy): Eukaryota > Metazoa > Mollusca > Gastropoda > Neogastropoda > Conidae > Conus > Conus ventricosus. Next base: position 45,749,897 of record CM031600.1, read on the forward strand.
GAGGGCTGAACGACATTCCAGGACATAACCTCATTTGCCCGAGTTATGTTCTATAACAACCACGATAATTTGAACCTAATTACCTCAGTACAAAGGCAGTTATATAAGCTCAGTCCAAAAGATTTTTCCTGTTATTACTAAAAGTCTGTATTTCATCAAATGTATCAAATTCTGTTCATCTTTGTATTGCCTGTCTGCCAGTCAAGTCACTGGCATAAATGCTTACACATTTCAGTGTGTGTCTGTGTTGGAAAGCGTGCATATTATCGTTTTCAAATTAATTCCTACATATAATGAATATTCATGGTTGGACACATGTGCACTTGGGTGTTTGGACCAAAGTCTCTTTAAACATTTTTATCTGACACTTTACAAACAAGCTCACGCTCTGGGCTAAAAGAAAGAAGCAAGATGACGGAGAGGTGACAGGAGCACAGAGCAACAGAATTAACAAAGATGATAAGAATATTTGTGCTTGTGGGAAAATTCCAGCTCTTTACCTATGGTAATTGTCTTCACCATACAGCGAAGTCAGATAACCACACTGTAAAATCACACACACTACATCATGTTTAAAAACAGATTCTTTCTCTTTTCAAATTTTAGAAATTTGCACTAAGACATACTGAGCAAGACACTACAATACTGCAATGAGTAAAGCAGTAAGGGAGAACACTGTGCGACATTTATAGACAAAAATTTAAATCTTCTCCAGAGACTCCTGAGAAAGGAGAAATCAAAATAGAAAGCGCTGGGAGTAATGTTACTGAGAGGGCATGGGACAGCCTCTCACTTATATTACCTGTAAGCTTATGGAGAATATCATCACTAACCATGCTGTTCCGACAAAGACGAAAACAACACTAACTGTTCTTCGCAACACGGCTTTCAACAGGAGCATTCATATAAAAATCAACTCTTGGTGCGTGTGTCTGAAACATCTGAAATGCTGGAGAGAAGAAATCAAGACTCTGGCATGCTGAACTTCTCAGAGAACTTCAGCAAAGCCAACCATGCCCTCTTCCTTCACAAGCTGTGTCACTATGGCTTCAATGGCAGCCTCAAGGCATGGACTGAGGATTTTCTGCAGGGCAGACAGCAGGCAGTCTTGGCTGGGGCCGAGAGAAATCAGACACTGTAGCAATTGTGTCTGGCGTCTCCTGGGTTCAGTTCTTGGAACAAAATTTTTTTTGGAATAAAGATGAACCTGATGGTATCAAATTTCAAGCCCCACCGTTTACTATTTTAGCTGATCATACAATGCGCCACCAAACAATCTTTGAGAAAGAAGCCCAGAAGATCATCCAGCAAGATCTGCACTCCCTGACCACTTGGAAGATGAGGTGGTCAGTATACTTCCATCCCCCAAAATGCTCAACTTTAAGTACCACCCGCAAAGTAAACAAATATGGAACTAACCTACCAGATGCATGACCATGGCCTGAAGAACGTCAGCAGTATCAGATACCTTGGCATCAACATCCACGATGATGTGAAATGGGGGAACCCATATCAACATCACAAAGAAAGCCAACAGGGCCATGGGCTTCCTCTGATGAAATTCAAAAGTATGGAACACAATGCTGAAAAGGACAGCCTACAAAACACTTGTTCAACACCGCTCGAGTATGTGGCTGCAATGTAAGACCATACATTCCAAGTGAAGTGCAGATTAAGAAAGTTCAGCTCAGAAAGGCAAGATGGGTTGCAAACCAACTCCGCCTGACATCATGTGTCTCATCCATCACAGACTCTTTCAAATGGACCATATTGCAGGAAAAAAGGATGAGAGTGAGGTCAGGGATCATCTATAATTCCACCAAAGCCTGCTCCTTATGTACTAAGCGTACTTGCCAGCACTATTACACAGCTGGCTGAGCACAAGGAAAAACAACACTTGCAGCTGTAACATCCCAGCCTACAGGACACAGTACGGTAAAATGACATTCCTTCCAAGGGCAATCCCAGTGTGGAATAAGCTACTTCAGGAAGCCATGACTGTTGATTCCCTGGATCTTTTCAAGTCCAGGCTAGCTTCTACTTAAGCAGACAAAATACCTCTAATTCAAGTCACTTGTAAGAATGTGAGTGTGACCAGCCCCTGTGGCACAGTCATAAGCGTCATGGAATTCTGGCTGGGAGGTTGTTGGTTTGATTCCCAGAGCCATTTATTTGTGGGATTTTTCTACCCCGACCAGCTCCTACCCCAAGCTGAGCTGCTATGGGCTCAGTCGGGGAGACTGGGACTACACAGAGAACTTTTATCCACTGAATGAATACATCTTCTCAAGATTTAATCAAATTTCCCAATAGTGCAGGTGTTTGTGTATCTCAAAGCCTGGCTGATGCCGCCATACATTATGAAAGTAAAAGTAAAGTGCAGCCCTGTCATGCAATCTTAGACCAGAATGGAGCTCCACAGCATCATCTTTATCATCCTCATCCTCCCTGACCAGCATAAAAGAACAGGCATCAACTTCTGTGGTCCTTCAACACCTGCTCTCAGGGTGACCTCAGTTTTAATTTCCTCTGTACATCTACGCCGTTCATGAGCTGGTATCAAGGTTGCCAGTATAGGCAAGCTTATGGGAATTATCGTGCGTGTATGTGTGTGTGTGTGTCTGTGTGTGTGTGCTTGCGAGCGTGTGTATGTGCTTGCTCACTCTGGCTCTGCGACGAAGCAATTAATGTTGTCAGAGGGGTGAATAATATATTAATAGTTGATCTGTCCTGCGTGTCTTAGAACAAGCACTGCTGAGCACCACCTCCTCTGGTGGGTTGCTTAATGACTAGAGATCGGCTGCTTACTGTGGATTGCCATTGTCAGGGCTGCTGTGGGACCAGCAAGGGTGTGGCTGTGGACAGGGAGCCAGAATGAGCGGCATGGGGGTAGTACCATTGAGGTGGCAGAGAAGACCAGACAGCAGCAAACAAAACAAACAATGTGAGTCTAACTGCCTTGCTGGGTCTGGCCTTGCCTACGGCATGTCAGGGCAGAGTAAATTTACACCAGAGGTATTTTCATGCCTCTGGTGGTACTGAAATGATGACTGTTGTAGCCTCTCTGCAGCTCTACACTAATACAAATATATATTTTTTCTTTCAATTTTTTTTTCTTTTCAGTTCTTTCCTTGTATAGGCAAAGATGGTATTAAGTTTAGCAAATGGATGGGATAAGGGTGAGGGCTATGAAAGATGCATGAATGTTGAATTTAATATGCTACATGTTCAAATTTTACAATTCGTAATTCAGACAAGTGACTGCTTCAAAAGCCTGAAATTTCTCTTCACTCTCTCTCCCTCTCTCTGGCAGCCTTTTTTCCCCCCACACTCTCCTCTTGGATCAACAGTCTAATGTTAGACCCATGCAACTTAGAACGCTATGGCCATTTGCATTCATGCTTCTCTCCCTCTCTCTAGCAGCCTTTTTTTCACACTTTCCTCTTGTATCACCAGTCTAATGTTAGACCCATGCAACCTAGAACGCTACTTATAGCCATTCACATTCATGCTGGACACAAAAGACGGGAAGAAGAAGACTATGGCTTCGTCTCCTTCCCTTCTTCCCCCACCAAGGCATACTTACAGTTAACAGTGGGGTGGACAGGGGGTGAAAGGGGAAGGGGGGAGGGTGCAGGTCATGGAACTAACTTTTCCTTTCCTTTTTTTTTTCCTGCTTCCGTGAGCAAGCTACTTCCAAAGTGAAAACAAAATTATTTTCCAACAGGGGAAATCATAGAAAGTGAAGACTAAGAGAGTTATTTCCCATGTACTTTTTTTCTCTCTCTCCCTTCTAGATGTAAAATGATAGAAAATATGACAGTCAGCATATATTTCCATGAAAATGCAGTGACTGCTCCAGTTATGTTCAAAACTTGTAAGGGAAACTCAGCAAAGGTAAAGGAAAGGATTCAACAACACTGGTAGCACCGTCATAGCAATCAGTAAAACTCAAGTGCTATGAACACTTTGATCCACTTTCCCTGCACCAGCATCCAAACAAACAACAGATTAAACTGAAGTGCAGGATTGATGGCCATTAGTTTTCTTGGCACTTCGTTAACATCATCTGAACTAGAAAAAAAAAGGTTATCGTTCATGCAGACTCCCAAAATATATATTCAATGTATTGTTAATTTATAAACAGCAGCTTTACAGCGTTCACTTTGTATGGAATTATTTACTATTGAAATATTTCTTTGAGCAGTCTACAATGAACAGGTTTTTTAATATTAGCTGTTGGGTTGACATGGACGACTAGTCTGTAGGGCTATGATAAACAGCTAGAGAACTTTGTTTTCTCTTTCTGTCATATGTCTGGAATGCACACCCAAGAACATAACTGAGTCGCCATTTTTCTTCAATTCAATTTCAAACAAAAAATGAAACTTTTATTGCATTTACACCATTGTTGACATCATCAATTGGATCTCATCCATGGAATAAACAGAAATGGAACAGCACTACTCCTATGACCTGTTAATTCACATACATAGGCCTCTGTTAGTTCACAAGATGAAAGAACTCAATAATTTCTTGGTTAAGATGTTTGCAGGACAGACCAGTCTGCACTGTTGTAATTGAAATCTAAATGAGTTTGTGAACAAATGACGGTTTTACGCATTCAATTTCTGCATTACATCTTTATTCATCTGAGAGTTCAGGTTTCCTTCCCCTCTCTATCCTTTTCAACAGAAATAACAAACCTTGCATGTTTTTCCAGTTGCAGCATAAAGTGAGTTAAACACAATGCCTAGGGCTAGTAATGCAGCTTGAACAGAAAAAAAAACCCTAGTCTCCCTCACAAAAGTTACACAAAAAAACCAACAAAACAAAAAGAGCTACTGATTTATCATTTTATCAGTTTTCATGAGAAACTGAATTCAAATGGCAACTGTATGATAATACCTGTGTCATGAGAATGCCTTGAAATTGTCTTATAATTCAACAGATGTTTGTAACCAGTTTCACACATTTTCAAATGTGAGTATTGTACAGACATGAAAAAGTGATAAATCATGCTCTTCCCCAAGCGTAAAAGATTCTCTCTCTCACCTGACACACAGTCTGCCTTTCTCATTAATGAATCTCTCTCTATCTCTCTTTATCCCTACGCCGAGTCCATTAATGATGTTTCAAATAAACATTAATCACCATGCCCCCATCCCACACATGCCTACATCCCCTTCCCCATACCCCTTCTTTTCTTTGGCTTCATAGCTGATGGGACTCACCTAAATCCCATTCTCACTTCCTAACACACTCAACTAACCTTTCTGTTTTTTGGACATCTCTGCTTAAATTCAAACCCCTCTTCAGATCTGAAAAACAAAAGAAACAGTTTATCAATTAAAACAAAATATGGAGTGCACAAGTTAGAACACCAACAGTACAAGCAAAACACAAATACATACATGACACACATGTTCACCACGACCTAAATCAAATGCTTACAATTTGAATGGACACAGCGAAGTAACGACTAGTTGAAGCTGGTTACAAGCCAATTTGTTATAATGCCAAAGGTCTCTTGCAATGGAGCTAAAAATAGATCTTCCAGCTGAATTTATTCTCTGTCTATCCAGTTCTTGTTTTAATGTAACCACAAAATGCAGACCTGGTCCAAAAACTTATGAAAAATTGGAGTATTTTCCAGAAAACTGGAGTTTTTTTTTAAAAAAGGAATTCATTTTGAACCTTTTTTTCCTGCTGAAAATGAAAGCTTAATGGTACCAATCCGATGATTTCTATTTCAGCAAGAAAAGAACTGTTCATTTTTGACAATGTGCCAATGCTGAAAATTTCAGTTTTGCATCCTATTCTTGTTGATCTCATCTTTACATACTGGTGTGAGGCAGCCAGTCTCTTATACCAAAATTAAAAGTCACACACACACACACCGCGCGCGCGCAAACGAATTCACAAAAACTGTGAATGCACTTAACAGCACTTTGATGTGTGGATTATTAAGTGCATTTCTTTGGGGTGGGTGGGGGGGGGTGCGGGGTGCGGGGGGGGGGGGGGGGGGGGGGGGAGGATTTAAGAAATACTCCAAATGTGAATGGGTGCAAAGTGTCTGCATATTTCCTCACTTTGCAGTTTGTATTCATCAGACTGTTACATAACTTTCATTTCCAAACATCCACTTGCTAACCAATTCCTGAAGTCTGATGGTTATTCTCCAATGGATTGCAAGTGTTAATCACCATGAGAAAGAAAAACTGTGATGACTTTGAAGAGTTACTTCCCTCTAATTGTTTAGTGGTTCTGTCTGTCTCACACAACTCAAGATCTGAGTGAAGAACTACAGCTGAGACAGAACACTGAAGGTGATTTACATTCATTTCACTCCTGCCAGCTGAGACCTCACACTTTCCTGAGATTCTGAGAACTAATGTGAGGGCTCATCAAGCTGGAATCCCAGACGCTGATCTACAAACCAGGTTCTGTAACCTCCACAGACCCTGGGACCCTATCAATCATCCACGCCACCTGGCTCAGCTCAGGAACAAGAACCCAAGCTGCTATGTGGCCACATGGATGACCAACTAATCTGCAGGCCTACAAGTAGTTGCGACATCAACAGCCATGAGAAAGATGTAGCAGCTCGTCCTGAGGACAACTCCAACACAAACCATGATCTCATGAACCCACTGAACTCCCAAATCAGATCTTGAGACATTCCCTCCTTTATGGTCAGATGTAAGTGAGTAGAGGCCAGCCCACGCAAGACCAGACTGACTTTACAAGTTCTACTTTGCATTCTGCAGTCTTTTGTTAAAGTTTTGTTTGTGCAACTGCACTTCAATTGTGTCAGTCTATTTGTTGTTCATACATCATCATGTCACGTTTGAACCTTCGTCTCATTCTGTCTGCCACTTGGAGCACAAGCACTTTTAAGTGCATAAGCCTATGGTGAAAACTGCCTTACCCACTCTTGAGTATCTTTAACAGTCGCGAGTAAAAATAAAAACTTCTTTCAATGGCTAGTACAGAACGTTGCTTATTCTACTACTAATAAAGAGAGAGGGTGGGGTGAATTTTGATATAAAAACTACACTATAATTTTGATAGAGGATATACTACCACAAGTAAAAAGCGAAGGTGGGGTGAATTTTGATATAAAAACTACTCTATAACAGAGGATATATACTACCATTAGTAAAAAGTGAGGGTGGGGTGAAGTTTGATATAAAAACTGCTCCATAATTTGATAGAGGATATACTCCCAGTCTTTCCCCTTGAGGACCAAACCTTCCACCCTTAGTTGTCAAATACCTCAATCAGCAGCTCACACACACACACACACACACACACACACACACACACACACACACACACACACACACACCTTTCAACATTACACACCCACACATACACACTCACACCTTTCAACACTATCTCTTTTCTTGCATTCCAGCATATACCATTTTCATTTGGCATTACCAGAAATTATGCCAATAAGGACCTAATGAACATTCTGAAATAATCATCACTTAATGATTAATCAGAGACAGCATATGTGTGAACTTAGGCTTTAAAGAGAGGGGCATTTCTAAGTTAAAAAAATCATGTTTGATTTCATCCTTCATTTTGCGCATCAAGAGCATCAATGCCCGGTTTATTGGAGTGGGTGACTGGGAATGTACAGCAGAACTTCCGTAACAGGAAGTTAGCGAGTCATTGTCAGTAAGAGTGGCATGTGACCAGATACTGTACTCCACTCAGGTTCACCAAAATGATTGTTTCTAAATTGAACTCACTGTTCTGTATGACAACAGAATGAAGCATGCTCATCTGTACAACTTCTACAAGTATGCAAGTTTAGCCAGCAGCTTAAGGAAATCTAGTTTATCATCTGACTGTGGTAACATGATTACCATTAAACAATGCGATCATTTACTTAACAATATATCTGGCACATGCGATTGTTTCATACTAGAGACAGATCACTTTACTAAAGTGTTTTACACTTAAAAAGTAAATAGAAAAGGAAGTATCAAACTGGAGGTGGAAAGCATCATCTCTTTTACACACACAAACACACACACACACAATGCACACATAATGTGCAAGCAAGCACCCCCCTCCCTCCTCCCCTACATATTACAAACACACACACAGATACTGATATAATCATGTACATGTATGAACACAGCATGGGCAGGTACACAGAGTGAGAGAGGGGGGGGGGGGGGGGGGGATAGAGGAAGAGAAAGAAAATGCGAAATGGAGATCGAGAGAGAAAACGAGAGAGAGACAGGAGGGAGGAATGGAAGGGGGGAGGGAGGGTGAGAAAGATAGAGCATATGGAAGAATTTTTTTTAACTATAGATCTATATAAGGCTTTATACAATTCATGAATTATGAGAAAGAGCCTCAAAGTTATATCAATATTACAATTCATAACTGTGGATAACGTAATTTCATAATACATGGTTATCATGTATGTATGATTAAAAAAAAAATACGAAAGAAATGAGATAAAGACAAAGTAACAATACCAAGTTCCTTCACATCTTTAGTGTCAGAAGGTGCACGCCTCACAGCCAGAAGCAACAAAAAAGCTTTTAAACTGGTGAATCAACTGGCTGAACAGGAAATGATTATAAATCTGTTAGCTAACATCTATTCTTTTATCTGTCTATCTATGGACTATTCTTCAACTTCTTGTTCTCTGTTGGTCATGGGACTTCTTTCCCTTATCAATTTGCAAGTGTAATAGTGCAAGTATGCAGTATTTTGGGACCAATATTATTCACGGTGTTTATAAATGATCTCCCTGTAGAATTAAAGAGTACATGTAAAGTCTTTGCAGATGACACAAAACTGTATAACTCTTCAAAATTGCATATAATGAATTACAAAAGGATATTGAAACATTAGTACAGTGGTCTGATACTTGGAACCTATATTTTAATGCAGAAAAATGTAAAGTACTTCATACTGGTAAAACAAACCCACAAAAGGAGTATATAATGAAAATTGGGGGCAAGGAAATAAAAGTATCTAAATGTGAAGAATAGAAAGACCTAGGTGTGACTTTTGACAAAAATTTACTATTTGACAATCATATTGTAAATAGTATTAATAAGGCTAACAGAATGATTGGAATAATAAATAGAACCTTTACATTTATGGAAAAGGACACTTTTTTTGCAATTACATAAGACACTAGTTAGACCTGTTCTTGAATATGGCAACAATGTATGGTATCCAATGCTAAAGAGACAATCAGAAGCTCTAGAACAGGTACAAAGAAGAGCAACCAAGATGATTCATAATATAAAAGATTACTCATATCAGGAAAGATTAAAATATCTGCAACTTCCAACACTTAAGGCAAGAAGAATAAGAGGAGACTTGATTCAAGCATACAAGATATTTAATGAAATTGATGATGTTGATAAAGCATGCTTTTTTTGTACTCCGCAGAAGAATATTACAAGGAACAGTGAAGATAAGATATTTAAACAATACTCTAGAACGAATTTAAGAAAATTTACTTTTACTAATAGAGTAACCAACTTTTGGAATAAGCTAACACTTAACATCAAACGTGCACCTAGTATTAATGTTTTTAAGAACCTCATAGATAAACATGAATTATTAACAAAAATTAGATATGAATTTGATGGATAATAGGTCTGAGCTAGCCTATGACTGGACCAACGGTTACGAAAAAAAAAAAAAAGGATATATACATACAGAAGGGGCGTAAAAAGCCTAAATAGGCTAAGTTGTATTTGATACAACGCCCCTGATCCTGATCCTGAATAACAGAAAACAGCACTGCAACTTTCCAACTCACAAAGTTCTGGAAAGATTCCAGCCCTAGGCAATTGGAACTTCATGGCCGTTAAAAATAAAATTCCATCCATGTGTGCTTTGAGGTCTAGAGTCAATGGCTGATCATTTACAAACAATTGTTGCTTATAACTATATCAGTAACATGGTCCCGTCCCAAGACAAGCCGCCTATGCATTGATAAAGCGTTTGATTTTCTGCTCCACATCAATTTGGAATACGGAATAATCGGGAATGTGAGGGGGCGTGAACAGACTTATTTTCTGTATTTCAATAGCTCTGCGAGGACTTGTAACACTTGATCATTTCAATACAACAAACTTCGGGCGATGAAGGTTGATAAAATATATCAAAATCCTGCAAGCAGGCAACTCCCTGGTTTCATATGCATCCGAGGACGTATGAAATCAGGAAGGCGGTGCCAGTGCAACAGTTTTCAACACATTCGTACCGACCGAGCTACGGTTTCTCATCCGCAGGACGGTCAAGTTTGACTTTCAAACTTTTCCAATCAATTCCTAGGAAGCATACAGGTCCAAAATACGCGCTACGGCTTTACCACGTTTAACTTTAAAATCACCCGCAAAAGTAACAATTTCAGCTGCGACTTACGGACTTCAGTGTCGAATTTGAACTCCCAAAATTCGTCAACAGCACCCAATACTCGTCTGATCTTCGCTTTCACACTGTCGACTCCCCGGATGTCAACCCTTGACCTTATGGCAACCTTTGACACAAATTCAACATGATCAAACAAAATTATTCCCCTTTTCAACATGGATGCGATCGTCGGAAACTCACAAGCAATATGTTTACCTCTGTTTATTTTCATCACTGCATTTATGGTCACCGCTGTGACGTTACGATGCTTAAGGAAAAAAACAAAATCGCTTGATAGAGCTTCTACGTTGATTGTCGTTGGGTCTGGTAAGGAAGGGTTTGCTTTCAACAATACTATCTAGATCTATGATATTGCATACTCTGAACTTTCTCTTTCTTACTCGTCACTTCTTCAAGATCGCGACAAACGACAAATGGTTGATAAAACTTGTAGCATGAAAGACTGGATCACGCAGTTGAACTGCATCCATTTCAAGTTAATCTCTCTCACACTCCCTCACCTTTTAATGTATTTATGAAGACGTGTGTGTTTGTTAAAAAGTTTTTAAGCCTAAAGTTTTAGTCGCTAGTCATGCTTAGTTAGTCCCATAGCGGGGCGAGGACCGGATGAAAAAAACATGTTTGCTTATCTGTTACCCTTGGAAGTTATCAGTTACCCTTGGAAATAAAGAAGATTATCATCATCATCTTCCTCTCCCTTTCTCCCCCCCCCCCCCCCCCCCCTCTCTCTCTCTCTCTCTCTCTGAGTGTGTGACATACAGTTTCAGTTTGTATGCATGTTTTCTTTTAAGTTAATATGAATCATTACTGTTTTGTTTTATCAGTTTTATATTGTGTAATAGGTTAATGTGTCAGATGGAAAAACAGCATCTTTTGTTCATCTGATTCCCATAGGAATAAAGATGATCAATCAGTCATTCAGTCAGTCTCACTCTCTGTCTCTCTCTGTTTTGGTGGCCCAGAATATGACATCCACATTGTTTGCAGCACATGTCTCTCTCGCTCACTCGTTCAATTACACACACACACACACACACACACACACACACACACACACACACACACACATGTACATACAGATATCAAATAATAATAATAATAATAATAATGAATACTTATATAGCGCCTATTCTCGGCTAGAGGCCAAGCTCTAAGCGCTTTACAATCAACACTCGTTTACACAACGGGCTGCCTACCTGGGTAGTGCCGACTGAAGAGCTGCCAGCTGGCGCTTCATTCAGTCGTTTCCCGTGTCATCCAGTCAGTATCGTTCAATATCGATCACTCATTTTCCTTTCTTCCTTCATTCTTTCCATTTCTCACGCAGGGTGCATGCTATGTGTAACGTGTCATCCATACCAACGGCCAAACTGGCCTACTCTTCCGAAAGTTGGTGATGGGATTTTACGTGTGTGCAAGATGTTATGCATGCGTTCACACACGGAACCTCGGTTTATAGTCTCATTGTTTGAGAACATTTTAATGGGAAATAAGTTGGCAAAGATTCATCCAACACCACATGAGTAATATCACATTTTGAAATAAATGTAGATATAGAATTATCCCAAACATATTTCTTAAAGTAGAAAATTTCTTTATTATTATTATTAAAGACCAAGCTCTGAGCACTTTTGACATGCTGCCTGTCTGGGTAGAACTGTCTGAAGAGCTCCCTGCTGGTGCTATATTCAGTTATGTCCCCTTTCAATCAGTTGAATATTAGTCACTTGCACATTTTTTTCATCATCCTTTCAATTTTTTACTTACCTTGTTGACATCCGTGAACTTGCATACTGCAGTAGTGGGGGTGCACAGCACTGGTATTGGGCCTTTATTGGCATCTGAGCTACTGTTAGAGCCGATATAAAGGATTGTACAGATTTTGTGCTATTGTCCAGGAGGCTTCCAGGCCACAGTAGTCTGAGGGAAGAGTGAGTGTTTACACTGGGTTGCGTTAACCTCAGCACTGTGTGTGTGGATTATTGTTATTTTCAGTGCATCCTTTTTCTTCTCTCTCTCTCTTCTCTCTCTCTCTCTCTCTCTCTCTCTCTCTCTCTCTCTCTCTCTCTCTCTCTCTCCTTCTCTCTCTCTCTCTGTGTCTCTTTCACTGCCCTTAATGGCATTACTCTAAAGCTGCTTATTGCGGCCGTTCCATACACACCCATATCGATGCTTTTCTTGTCAAAGCACAGGCTCTCCACAAGTGGCATTTAGGTCATCCAGAGACGGTCCACTACAGGAGAGTTTGGACTGTTGCCAAGCCAATTTGATGTTCAGTGGTGTCCATTCTGCATCATCATATGCAGGACTGACTCTTAAGTTAAGTCCCATTCCAGCAACAGTAATAATGCTTATTCACGGAAACAGCATGAATGAGCATTCCCATCTAGAGAATGCCATCACATCCACCCAACAGCAGTCGCCATGAACTTGCCTATCAATTCTGACAACCTTTAGGTAGATTTATTTACAGAGGTGTCCATAGGGTTATTTTGCTTTTTTTTTTTTTTAATTGTAAAGTTTTGAAAATTTGGTAATTAAACAGAAAATGCTGAATTTTTTTGTCAGGGCAGATTTTCACTTGGTTACTTGTTATGTTGTAATTGTGGAGAACTTTAAGCACATGAAGTAGCCACATCATTTTTGTGAAAGTGTCGTGAGCGATGCTTGGTTCCATTTCATTGCAAAGATGCAGATTTGCACATGACATATCATAGGAACCTACTGATACAGTGAAGTGCAGCATAAGCCCTCTTTACATTAGCTATCTTCCTCATGGTCTTATCTCTGTTGGGTGCCTGTCTAGGCGTAGCTGTCATCAGCTCCTTGTATCTGACTTTAGCACAGCGCTTGGCACCTGACCCTGTCCCTCTCTCAGTCTCTCTGAGTGTAAAATATTGTCCATCATCAAAAGGACAGCTTCAGTAATTTTCAGTCAAGCTAATCCTTTATACATAAATTCTTGAGAACTTTTCAGAATCACTGCTAGTATGGGTGGAGATGATGTTATGGTGAACTTTCCGATCAGGTTTGCTATACTGCATACCTTTCACAAGTTCCCCTCGGGCCCTCAGAAGCCTGCCATTCTTGACGGAGGTTATGGGCTGTATGTTCCCACTTGTGGAGCTGGGTACCTTCAGACTCTTAAGAGGTAGGCATATGCTGAGGAAGTTGGTTACCTTGCTTCAGAGTCGTGGATGGATCTCTCATTCATCCAGCACTGGATCCATGCAACTCCCATTTGCAAGTCTCTGACTTAAGGAGGGACCTGTCAGTTAACCCCTTGCACAGCCTCTGTGGAAATCTAGTTGTAGTTCTTTTCATTCTGGATCTACTCCTCCCCTACACAGCTTTTCATTCTGGATCTACTCCTCCCCTACACAGACCCTCGGTTCTGTGGAAGGTTGCACAGAGCTTGCTAACCCAAACTCCTCTCTTTCCATGTCAGCCACCCCTGTTTACATTAATACATATCTCAGAGCTCCCTGCTCTCTCCTGGTCTCTATAGGACTTGGACATGCCAATCACAAATCTGGTGGTGCTTGAAGATTGGAGGCCACAGTTAGTGACCCATGCAGAGGTACAGAGTGTATCAACTGGCCTCTCCAAGAGTGCCCTCCCTTTATTCTTGCCCTCTTGCCCTGAATAGAAAGCACCACTCGAAACGAAAGAACCCTTTGATTGGTACTGATGTTTGGGAGCATCCAGCAGCATCAGTCAGAGGCACCACCTCCACCCTGCTTCAGGGGTTGGGAATCCTTGCATGACCTGGCAGGTGCCCAGCATGGCACTTTCCGGAAGGACAGTCATCAAACATGATCCAGGGTCCATACGGGCATTTTTCAAGTTAAAAGTCCTGCAGCTGTTCAAACAAACCTCCCAGCCCTCAGCTGATGACATTAACCACTGTTGCACAGCTGCTGGTCACAAAACCAGTTTAGTGTATTGTTCAAGGTGCCATCCCTGTGGTCCAGAGGTCGGTGTGTCATGACTCTCCAAGCTTTCCAATCTTGTGTCATACGTAGGCAGTCTGTCAGATTCCTCCCTGTCCGTTCTTTGATATAATCTGTCCAAAGTCTTCTCTGACGTCATCTTATTGTCTTGCCCTCCACGGTTCCAGTGAATGTGTTCTTTGGAAGTGAGTTGTGCCTCATGTTCAAGGGAATCCTGTAAAAAAAAAGAAAAGAAAATCAGTTATCTTATTACCAGTGAGATGTAATGCACAATACATATAATTAATGGTGTGAAGTGTTATCAAGTTTACCTGTGTAAAGGATTCGGACTGTTGGTCTGCTTGCAGGTGGTCACACAAAGGAGATCCTGGCACTGACTGAGAAGCTTGGTGTCCAGTACAGTCCACGCCAGTATGTTGTGGCTGCTACTGACTCCATCAGCATGAAGAAGATCCTCAAGTGTGAAGAGGCTGCAGCGGATTCTGAGGTGAGTTCTTGCATTCTTTGTCGAGAATGTGAAACAGAGGTACAAACTAAACTAAGCATGAAAAAGACCTTAAAATATATTTCTGAACAAATGCTATGGAAATCAAGTAAACACAACAGTGTGCCTTTATCAAAAAAAGATAACCAACAACACACACACAGAGAAAGCAAATGAATACACAATACAAATATGAAGAGGCACCACACATTTAAACACCAAGGGATACATTTTTTTCTTCTTCAGAAAATGTCCTTAATAAGTAAAGAAACAAATGTATTGATAATAAAGGCTTTCATAATTAAATTGATACTTAGAAATTTGAGACAAGGCATTGATGAACAAACAAATGAAATGCAAATTTTTCTTTAGAAAAGAAAATGCATGTGCATATATATTATCAGTATATATTATTTTCAGATTGACAAATTGAGAGAAATGAAGAAATTTGTAATTGCTTCGTTAGGAATCAAGAAACAGCAGATTTATTTGCAGTTATGATGAAATCAAACTCATACTGAAGTTACTGTCCTCCAAATAGTTCTACATATGAACATTTATTTTTCTATTTGACAGACTTTTTTTTAGCGAATGAAGGTCTTCTTTTTTCTGACTTTTTGTGATAGTGGGTTTTCTTTTCTTTTCCAGTATGCTGTGTACTCTGTGCCACGTAGCAGGGAAGTGAAACAGTCCTGGTTTACGACAGTCTTCACCACACTGTATGCTTCACTGTACAGTCTTCGGTTGGTTGCCCATCTTAAGCCACAAATTGTAAGTTGAACAGGGTTTTTATCGTGAACTTTCGCTGTTCTCATTTAGAAGAGATGTATTCATTTTTGCAGGTTCTTTTCTTGTTTGGTTTGGTTTTGTTTCATCAGAAACGCCAACTGTCTGGGTTTCATTATATTTTGTTACTGCTGTTCTACTGTTTGTTGTGATGTTACACCATTGTCAGAATTGTTTCCACAAGTTTGTTTTTGGCTTGAAAGGGTCATTCTCCTGTTTTCTTGTTGTTGGCTGCTTGGTAGTTTTGCTACACACGTTACGTACTGATGTTAGGTGGGAATAGTGAGTGACATCCTAGACTCAGGTGATAATCGAGTCAAAGCTAATCGCATGCACATTTACTCTGAATTTGTATTGAGTAGATCAGCTTCTTGATTCATTTTCCCTCATTTTTCCCCAAACAGGAAAGAGTGTGACCTTATTCTTTTTTTTTCTTTTTTTTTCTTTTTTTTTCTTTCTTTTTTTTTTTGCTGTCCCAACCTCTGCGCTACCTCAGAGGCAGTGCACCCATGCCGCTCATTCCGACACCCCGTCCACAGCCATAGCCCGGCCGGCCCCGCCGCAGCCCCGGCACCAGCAATCCACAGGGAGCAGTCAATGTCAAGTCGTCATGAGGCAACCCACCGGAGGAGACACTGCACTGCTGCCGAGTCACTTCGGTGGTGTTCAGTGGCGCCTGTTCTGATCTAACATATGCAGGACACCACCTACTAAGCCCCCTACTGACGACAATAATTGCTTAGTCGTGGAGCCGGTGTGAGTGAGCTCTCCCTCCAGAGGGCGCCACCACGTCCGTCCAACGACAGCCCCCATGGACTCGCCGATACCGGTGACCCCGACGGAACCAAACCAAGACCACAGACACGGAGAGGACATCGAAACTGAGGTCACCATGAGAGCAGGGCATGAAGGGCCACAGAATTTGAGACTTTTTTTTTTATGCTGATCAATGGGAATGAGGATGATTAAGATGATGCTACGGATTTCCATTTCAGTCTGAGACTACATGACAGGGCTGTACTCTACGCTTCCTTTCATAATATATCCTGGCGTTAACCAGGCCCGAGAGATACAGGCACCTGCAGTGTTGGTCAGGAAATTTGAGCAACACTCTCAGAAACGCATCCGTTAAGTGGATGAAACTCGACTGTGTGGTCCCAGTCTTCCCAACTGAGTCCGCAGCAAACTCAACTCTGGGTAGGAGCCGGTCGGGGCAGAAAAAACCCACATGACTCTGATGGGATTCGAACCCACGACCTCCCAGCCGGGAGTCCGCGACGCTAACCACTTCGCCACGGCGGCTGGTGTGACCTTATTCTTTGACAAGATATCTCTGGTGTCTGTTTGCATTTGTCATGGACTGCGGTAGATTTTGGACTGCAGGTTTCAGCAAGTGACTCACAGTGCTATAGATTTAGCTGCAACTGTTAAGCAGCAGCTGTAGATGTTGAAACTTGGGCCAAATTATACCAAAAATTACCCATGCATGGTGCTGTCTGTCCTGGGCAACTTGCCCACAGTTGCATCTCCAGCAGAATTTGACTCTGTGGCAGGTAAAAGATGTGTATGTGTGTACCATGTAGATAAATGCTGTATGCATGTTGATTCAGATGAGGGTCTGAGAGTCCCCAAAACTTCAAAATGTCCCTGAAAAATTGGACATTTTTCCAAACTGTTCAGAGGAGTTGGTATGGCTGTTTTCATGTTTCCCTCACTGGTTTCAGGGTGAGGTGACTGTTGTCTGCGACAGTCATGCTGAGGGTTGATGTTATTTTGTAATGCCCAGAATTAGGTTATGAGCTGGATCCAGACACTTTACTCATGCAGATGTGAGAATGAGAAGAGATGAAATTTGTTTGGATGCCCGGAGTGTGAAGATGGTACATAGGAGTAAGAGAGTCATATCAAAGGTTCTACTGTGTACTTCATGCTATGTGAGGATTTTACCTTTTTTTCTTTTTTTTTTTTGGTGCTGGCTCATCATGTTTACCACCTCAGTGTCATTACCCCATGCCGCTCATTCCAGCTCCCTGTCAACAGCCACGCCCTGCTTGTCCTGCCACGGCCTTGGCACCAGCAATCCTCAGAAAACAGTCAATGTCAAGTCGACATGAGGCAGTCTGCCTGAGGGGACATTGCACTACTGTCAAGTCATTTCAGTGGTGGTCAGCGGTGCCCATTCTGATCCAACTTATGCATGACACCACCTGCTAATTACCACAACCGTTTGTTATGGAGCCAACATGACTGAGTGTCCTCCTTTTGAGGGTGCCACCATGTCTGTCCAGTTGACAGTCCCCATGAACTTGTCAATATGGGTGACCTCAACATGAACTCATCAATGGCATGGCATGGACATGGAGAGGACATCGAAACTGAGGTCACCAAGAGAACAGAGCATGAAAGGCCACAAAATTTGATACTTTTTTTTTTTTGTATGCTGATCGATGAGAATTGACTATGATGAAGATTAAGCCACGGATTTCCATTCTGATCTGAGATTGTATGACAAGGCTGTACTCTACCCTTACTTTTATAGATATATCCCAGTGTCAGCCAGATCAGAGAGACATCTACAGCATTGGTCAGGACATTTGAGCAACACTCTCAGAGATGCGTCCATTAGATGGATGAATCTCAACTGTGTGATCACCAGTCTTCCCAGTTGTGCCCTTAGCAAACTCAACTCTGGGTAGGAGCCAGTTTGGGCAGAAAAATCCTGTAAATAAATGGAATCTGCAATGCTAACCACTACACTATGGTAAGCTGATGCTTTTTAAATTGTCATGTGCTTCCTATTTATTCATTTGTATTGTTTACTTCAATCATCCAAATTCTGAACATAAATTTGCCTTATTTCTTGGGCATTCAGATTAGGTAAAAATTATAGGAGAGACTAATTGTGGATTTTTTTTTTTTATTATTATCACTAGGCTTTGTTCAATTGATTGGTGTCAAGACTAGCAGAAGATGTCAGATTCTGTGCTTTGTGTCACAAAAACAAAAACAGTCAGGCTGCAAGTCCACAACTGATCCTGTTGTGTTATGATCTAAATGAGCTGTGCATTGTTACAAAGACATGAGAGGAAATTTTGTCAGAGACAAACAGTGATCTCCACTATACTTTTCAAAATGAGTATAAGACTTGAATAGGGGCCTGTTTTAAAGTATGGTCTGTCCATGTTGTTCCATTTGTGAGCATCTTCTCATGGTTAACTCAATCAAGTCACAGCCAAAATGGACCAGTTTGTCCCTCAGATCACATGATTTTTGGCAATTTTCAAAAAATCATAAAAAAATCAACCACTTCACCTAGGAAAATGAACATACACCACTGGATAGAAAAAAACCCAATATATTTATCCAAAATGCTTACCTGCTGTGAGGAATCCACACAGTTCATATGATGTAAGTAATCCAAAATGATACACATTTGCAGAAAAACAAAAACTTTGTGCACACTGTAATCCACTTCTTCATGCTCTATATCCTCCTACACAAGTTCAGTTACACTTCTGAGCACTTGATATGACCTACAGAAAATAGTATACTTATGACAACTGCATAAAACACAAGAATTTGACCACAAAATGCTTGATCCACTCAAAATTGTGTGATTGTGTTCAAAATTGTGCGATTGTGTTCAAAATACATGAAGAACGGTCTAAGGGAAGCAACTGCAAGAAAAGGCCATAAGCTGTCCCTGAAACGAGATTCATTGCCCTTTAATAAAAGGTGGTATGATTTAAAAATCGTCAAGCTCTGTCAGAAGTATGCGTCTGACTTGCCTTCAAGCGATGTGAACAGTGTCGGAAACCTGCTTCCTTTCGACAAGACTCGATTGAGTTAAATAACTGTATTATGTAAGCAGATATTAATTGGCTCCTTTCCTGTCGCTGTAATACTACCAGTGTGTAGCGAATCTGTTATTCACAATGACTGTTGTCTCACTTGTATTATCTCTGATTTTAAATTACCATTGAGAACTGGTTTCTATTACCGAGTAGGTTTACATTATATTCAGCACATGTCCACGTTTAGATTGAGCTCTCTGTGTTCGGGCAGTTTTGCATGTTTTTTTAGTATAATATCTGGCAGTTTTGCATATTTTAAGTAAAATATCTGGCAGTTTTGCATGTTTTAAGTCTAACATCTGGCAGTTTTGCATGTTTTAAGTCAAACATCTGGCAGTTTTGCATGTTTTAAGTCAAACATCTGGCAGTTTTGCATGTTTTAAGTCAAACATCTGGCAGTTTTGCATGTTTTAAGTCAAATATCTGGCAGTTTATCTCACAGCACAGGATGATGTCAAGCAGCATCCAACCACAGCAGATTTATTGTTTAAATGTTTCTCTGTGGCACATGCATGGATATCCAGAAGAAAGATTATGCACAACTGAACCTCTCCATCACAACTTTAAGAATGTCTCAGAGAAATATGTCTTGGGAGAGAGGAGTCTTTGCTGAGAGACAGGCTGCATAATAATATGTGTGTAGTAGTATGCAAGTATTGATTAAATACAGAGATTTTATTCTACACTTAGAGATGATTAAAGCTGACAACTGAAAAAAAACCCATTATACACCAATGTCAATACCAGCGATTTGCGGATTTAATTGTAGAATTCAGCAACTCTGGCTGGAAGATGAAAGTTAATCGGCAGCAAGAATTGATGAGAAATAATCAAGGTTGAGCTCATGGTCAATTTTACAGTCATGAATTGCTAGTTCAGAGGTAAGTCTTTGAGAATTGAAAATGAAAATCTATTTTAAGCTTAGAAGAAAACAAAAAAGAAAAAAAGTTAGCTACAAAACTTAGAATGGTTGCTAGCTGGAACAAAGAGAGAGAAAAGTATCATAGTGTGTTAGGAATAATCCAAAACCTTTGGTGGTTAGGAGGATGAAGCTGTGGGACAAAGGGGTTGTTGACAGAAATTCTACAGGGCTATGTATAATAACTGATTTAATAGTTTCTAAGTTCCTGCCATTGTCTCTTTTCCCCTTTGTCTTCTGATCTTTTTACTCGACCAAATTCATTTGCTGACAGTTTTGAACGATTAGTGAATCCTGCCCTTTTTAAACCTTTCTCACAATGTGCTGAGTTCTGATGTGGACTTGGGAATCTTTTATTACCATCTGTACCTGGTGAGATGTGTGCAAGTACACACAAAAGAAAACGCCATTGGGATATTCTGAACAAAAATCAATATTTCCTCCTTCTCACCCTTCCCCGACCTTCCTCCATTGAACATATGTGTACGCATGTGTACATGTGCATGGCAGAGACTCCAGAATAGAAAGAGAAATGCGGCAGGTAAAAAATAATGGGGTCATGATACATGAACATTTTGTTTTGGCAGGCTTGTTTGCAATTTCCCAGCATTTTGGTTCATAGAATCATTTTCAGGACTGAAGAGCAGCAGGGAAATTGAATACCAGCTTTCTTTTCAGATTCTTTGCAATGGTCCAGGAACATGCGTACCAATCTGCTATGCTGGGTTACTGATGAAGGTAGGAAAACATCTTTTAAAAAATCTTTAACTCAAGTTGTCAGTTGAGTCCAAAATAGACTTGCTTCATCTCAGGATATTAAATGGTCAGTGTGCTGGTCTTTTCAATGAGGTGACAAAAGTCACCCAGTCATTGGACTCAAACACTCATAAGCCCTCTGTCTGTCTCTCTTTCTGTCTGTTTCTCTCTTTGTCTCTCTCTCTCTCACATGCAGGCACAGGCATATGCCCACATCCACACACATAGACACACACACACATGCACACACACACACACTCTCTCTCTCTCTCTCTCTCTCTCTCTCTCTCTCTCTCTCACTCACTCACTCACTCTTACTCGCACTTAAAACATCACCATGTCATCAGAAGAAGTACCAGCCTGAGTTCTGTTACACACACACACACACAAAATCTTTGAAAAATGCATTCATGTGTAACAGGAAATAAGTAGTGGTGAGGAAATGGTGGTAGGAGATAAGATAATGTTGCTTATAGCCCAGCCGACCGCAGAGGGCCACATCAGGGCTGGAGGAAATGGTGGTGCACTACGACAAAATAGATATTTCCCAGGAAATGTTGCCCTGGTATTATCACAGGAAGCACCATCTGCTGGTATTTCATTGAATTTGATCACCCTTCAGAACAGTTATGAAACAAATGGTAATTTTGTTCTGAAAATGGAGAGAATTTGAACTACTGATTTTTAGTGAAATAAGAGATTTTTTTTTTTTACTTTGCTGAAAAGGAGAGAGAGGGAGCGCAAGTGTGTGCATGTTCATGCACTTCAGTGTGTACGTGTGTGTGTGTGTGTTAGTGTGTGTGTGTGTGTGCCTCTGTGTGTGTGTGTGTGTGTGTGTGTGTGTGTGTGTGTGTGTTTTTAGTGTGTGTGTGTGTCTGTATGTGTGTGCCCTCGTATGTGTTATGTATGTTATTGATCAGTTTTGTAAATCATTCCCAGTGTTCCATATGATCTACATTTTTACTTTTTGTCTGTGACAAATCACAACACGTACCTTGTTTCAGTGGCTGGGACTCTCGGACACCAAAGTCGTCTACGTGGAAAGTATATGCAGAGTGGACACCTTATCCCTCTCCGCTAAACTGCTGTACCCGTTTGCTGATTTGCTGATTGTGCAGTGGCCAAGTTTAGTTGAGAAGTATCCAAGATGTAAATACATCGGCAGAGTTCTCTGATTGATTCTTATTGAAATGTGAATGCTGAACAACAAAGGATCTATGTCGGTGATACTCACTTACTCCAGTTCCAGCATTAAGGGGGGGGGGGGGGGGGGGGGGGGGGGGGGGGATTAATTGGTGGTGAATCAGAATATGTGTTACTGAGGACAATAGATGAGATGCTTATCCAAGCAGCAGCATAAGATCTCCTAAGGTGAGTAGACTGATACTGATCCATCCAGCATGAATTTGAGATAGAGTATCCAGAAAAAAAGGTGAAAATGGGTTGCTTATGATACTTCAGGACATGCATATGATATTAGGCTTCTGTATTATAAAATGAGATGCCCACATGTGTTATGGATTTTGTGTATGTCATTAATATACATTGCATGAAATCCTCCAGTTTTGCAATATTTAGTTGAGAATGTGTTTTCTGGGTTTACATGTATGCTCATGTAAATGCTGGTTTGTAACCTTGGTAAGTAACCTAACCAGTTGTTCATTAAGTTCAATCAAATGTTGTAATCAGTTGATCTGAAGGACTGAGTAATCCTGCTTTATCTATAAACCTCCTGACCTCCCCATTAACACACACCCCCCCCCCCCCCCCCCCCCCCCCCCCCCCCCCCCCCCCCTCCCCTCTCTCCAGCCTCCGTCTTCCCTGAACTATTTATCCCTTATCCTTCTGTTGAACATGGGTTAGCTATTATTCCCTGCAATCTGAACATGTGTCAGACGCATGCTAAGGGTTTAAAGTTTCTCAGTTTGTCACATGGCTGGTCACAACAGCTTGGTTTTCTTTTTGACATTCTGCCCTTCAATTTACATGTTTTCATGCTGTCATTTGGAAATGAAGTTATGAACGCTCGCTCCAGTTCAAATGACTTTGAAAGATTTTTGTTCGCATGCTGTTTGGTTTTGCTTTTTATTTACAGATCATGTTTGGTGGTGGATAAAGATTAGCCTTTGGAAGGAAAGGGGAGGGGGGCAAAAGAAGCAAGAAGGGAGAAGGGGCTGAATTTACTTGGTCTGGAATTAATTTTTGATTCAAATCCATTATATTTCCTTCATCAACTTTGCTTTTTTGTTATAATCTTGTTAATTCAACTTTGCTTTTTTTCTGCTATAATCTTGATAAATAGTGGCTTACTTGTAATGGTATTTTTGATGAACAATGGATTGACAATAATAGTGATGAATATTGGTACATGGTTTAAAGGTAAACTTGACTTGTCTAGTGGCCACATGTTTGTCACCCCTTGCCTTACACCTTCTTGGGATTCTGATAAATGAATGCTGGAATAATGATCAGGGTTGAGTGTTGTGTGTGTATGTATGTGTTGTACATGTTCTATTCTAGCTGCATCAAAAGAATATATTTCATTTATGTCTGAATTTGCTCACAGATAAATTTTAAAAAAAAATAAATAAATAAAAAAAAAAATAAAAAAAAAAATATATATATATAAGCAATTGGTAATACACAGATCTCCATGTAAAAGGAAAAAAAATAATGATATGCTAGTCATATATGCACCTCCACACATGCGAGTAATTCACTGCAGTGGCTATCCATATATCTGTACTGATGTTGATTATGGCAAAATCACATTGATGAGTCCACACATTGGTGGGTTGTTTTTTTTTATATGGACTCTCTTGAATCTCCATACAGTATGTGCCATTGATTTTTACCATGGGTCATCATCACTGCATGTTGTGCATTGTGGTTTAGAAACTTCTTTTGCTTTTAAAGAACTTAAACATGCTATGTGCTGAAGTTGATTATTCAACCATAACTGATTGCATATCCGGCCAAATTCACACAGCATAAATTTCAGATAAAATTTGTCATTATTCCAAAATGAACTCACTCGTCTTGATGTGATTCACCTTTATGTTTTTCATGATACCTCAGTTTCACCATTTTTTTTTTGCACTGGACAACCAAAGACTGGTGCACAGCTGTGCCTATCCTCAACAGTTCTGAAGCAGCAGATGCTGACAAGTCAGATACAATGTGGTTTGTCAATTTTGACTGTTCACCTTCAATTTTTTTTTAAAAGAGAAATTATGGTTGATCCGCCAGATAAAGAAAACAAACAAATCACAAGACAAAATACATTGTTTGTCCACTTTGTCTGGCGGATTAATAATTATTTCTCTTTAAAAAAAAAAAATGGTTTCAGTTTCTGCATGCAGTCACCTCACTTTGAAACTAACATTCATCTTCAGTTCTCATTCCCACTCCATGTGGTAGTGTGCTTTCAAGTGTGCGCTCCTTTGTCCACAGTCATCTTCAGTTCTCATTCCCACTCCATGTGGCAGTGTGCTTTCAAGTGTGCGCTCCTTTGTCCACAGTCATCTTCAGTTCTCATTCCCACTCCATGTGGCAGTGTGCTTTCAAGTGTGCGCTCCTTTGTCCACAGTCATCTTCAGTTCTCATTCCCACTCCATGTGGCAGTGTGCTTTCAAGTGTGCGCTCCTTTGTCCACAGTCATCTTCAGTTCTCATTCCCACTCCATGTGGCAGTGTGCTTTCAAGTGTGCGCTCCTTTGTCCACAGTCATCTTCAGTTCTCATTCCCACTCCATGTGGCAGTGTGCTTTCAAGTGTGCGCTCCTTTGTCCACAGTCATCTTCAGTTCTCATTCCCACTCCATGTGGCAGTGTGCTTTCAAGTGTGCGCTCCTTTGTCCACAGTCATCTTCAGTTCTCATTCCCACTCCATGTGGCAGTGTGCTTTCAAGTGTGCGCTCCTTTGTCCACAGTCATCTTCAGTTCTCATTCCCACTCCATGTGGCAGTGTGCTTTCAAGTGTGCGCTCCTTTGTCCACAGTCATCTTCAGTTCTCATTCCCACTCCATGTGGCAGTGTGCTTTCAAGTGTGCGCTCCTTTGTCCACAGTCATCTTCAGTTCTCATTCCCACTCCATGTGGCAGTGTGCTTTCAAGTGTGCGCTCCTTTGTCCACAGTCATCTTCAGTTCTCATTCCCACTCCATACGGCAGTGTGCTTTCAAGTGTGCGCTCCTTTGTCCACAGTCATCTTCAGTTCTCATTCCCACTCCATGTGGCAGTGTGCTTTCAAGTGTGCGCTCCTTTGTCCACAGTCATCTTCAGTTCTCATTCCCACTCCATGTGGCAGTGTGCTTTCAAGTGTGCGCTTCTTTGTCCACAGTCATCTTCAGTTCTCATTCCCACTCCATGTGGCAGTGTGCTTTCAAGTGTGCGCTCCTTTGTCCACAGTCATCTTCAGTTCTCATTCCCACTCCATGTGGTAGTGTGCTTTCAAGTGTGCGCTCCTTTGTCCACAGTCATCTTCAGTTCTCATTCCCACTCCATGTGGCAGTGTGCTTTCAAGTGTGCGCTCCTTTGTCCACAGTCATCTTCAGTTCTCATTCCCACTCCATGTGGCAGTGTGCTTTCAAGTGTGCGCTCCTTTGTCCACAGTCATCTTCAGTTCTCATTCCCACTCCATGTGGCAGTGTGCTTTCAAGTGTGCGCTCCTTTGTCCACAGTCATTTCATGTCTGAATACTGATAATATACAAGACTCGAAGATGTACCATGAATAAGTCAGTTTTAGCCGCCACTGTTTGTTATCAGTCTTACATCTGCACACAGAATATTGCAGATTGCCTGGTGCAGAGAAAGAACAAAGCGTTATGCAAATACTGACAACTCATAGGAAGGGGGCATTGAATAACACATGCAAACTCAGTATAGCGCACACATATACCCATGAAGGAAAAAGAATAAAAGGAGTCCAAATAAGAAATCCATTTTAACGCACAACATCATTTTACAAGCCTTCTTCCTTGCGCTGAACCCTAAGCGATCTGAAGCGATCAAAGCTAAGTGAATTTTCGTTGTTTTATTCGTTTATTTATCACCCAACGAAGACCTAAGAGGTCGAAACGCGTTGTGTTTTGTCTTGTGACTCGTTTGTCCACGTTCTCTGGGCGGTTCGCTAACATTTATTTAAGATTTGATCATTTTACAGGTTAAAGTAACAGTCTGTTCTAGCTGCATGGCTACTTCGGTGGTGACTTCCATCTGAATGAAATTCTGATGATGCAGCTCATATGTCAATGCGTTTATCCTTTCAAGAGATTTGACAGATGTACTTTATTTCTTTTCTGTTTACTTTTTGTTTATTGTGTTGTATGCAAATGTGTTCATGTGTGCAAATGTACACAAACATGATGTGTGCATATGTATGTGTATGAAAGCTTGAAGATTGTTCATGAGTGCTCGTGTATGTTTCGGTGGATACATATAATTGAAGTGTTCTTCTGTGTTTAAAATGTGCTTATGTGTTTGAATTTCCCAGTGGGAATGCAAAGTGCTTGCCTTCGGAAAGTTCTTGCCAGTTACTTCTCTTTTCTGTGACTCTCTTAACTGATTTTTTTTTTTTTTAATTCTCTCTTTACTTCATGTTTCTGCCCTTGTGGACCATTCTACTATCTTTGTTCTGGAAACTTTTTTTTCTCTTAAACTGCACTTCATGACATGCCAGCTTTATTGTTATTATCTGGTGACTTGGAAATGAAATTTGTACACACTGTTGGGAGTGGCAAGTTAGCGTTCAGTCTGCCGTCTCTGTTTGCCCTTATAGCTTTTAATCTACTTTTTGTGGCATTTGAATTTGCTTTTATTCTGAATGATTTTTTAAGAATGTGGAGTGATAAATCAAGTGGAATGCCTAATGCTGTCAACACGGCCAAGTTTCATGTGCCCGGTGTCAGTAATTCAGCTACCATGTCCAATTTCTCTGGGGTTTTTCTTTCATTTTCCAGGGTATCATCTTGATGATCTGACTTTTTTAGGATGTGATATCATGTCCTGTGAATCTGACCACTCTTAAAAGGCTGTGTGTGGTAAGCCGAGTTACAACAATAAAGACCTGAAACAACATGCTCATATCTTGCACATGCAAGTTATCTACAGTATGTGTGGACGTGTGTGTGTGTGTGTGTGTGTGTGTGTGTGTGTGTGTGTGTGTGTGTGCGCGCGCACTTGAGACTTTAGTGCATTAAGGTTTATTTTTCATATTTTTTTGTTTTGATGCTTTTTGTGCAGTTGTTCATATTCAGAGATAGAGCAGAGTGTATGGAGGCTCGCTGATGCTCATAGAGAGAGTATGGCAATTTGAGTGAAAAAAGTGAGGCTACTTGCCAGCCATGTGTCTACTTGTTATATCCTCTCTCTCTGTCTTTGCACACACACACTATGGTAAATTTTGGAAACATTTCTTGATGCTTTGTGTGCAATTATTCTTTGTGATCATTTTGGAATAGGAGATTCAAAAAGAGAAACACAGACCTCTACAGGGGGAGATAAAGTCTGTTCAAGCTAATATGCATATTGGAGCCTGAACTGTTTTTTGCCTTTGTGTTGCTTTCTGCATCAAGGTAAGTTTGTGTACAGCTTTGCTGATTTTCATTGATCATGCCACAAGTTGATTTCCACAATTGGTGTGATAAACATTTTTCTTCATAAGCGGTTCTTTAAAAGTAAAGATGTGTTTTTACACACAGTATTTGGTATGGAGAAGACAAGAAAATAAATTCATGGGCTAAACGTTTTTTGTATTAGATGTTTTGAGAACAGAGGCTTTTTTTTCATAGTTAGCATTTTCAACAAACAACTTTCCTTTTAGAATTTCCTGTTAAAAGTGTTATATGTGTAAACGAGTGTTGATTGTAAAGCGCTTGGAGCTTGGCCTCTAGCCGAGAATAGGCGTTATATAAGTATTCATTATTATTATTATTATTTATATCTTTGAAACATGAAGTAAGAAAGGTATTAGGAAGGACGTCAATCAGGTTGTTTACTTTCTGCATAAATAAGGTCACATTTCATTCTTTCTTTCCGTTAAATCCTCCTCTTCCTTCCTAGAATTTTTTTTAGCCGAATAAGCTCCATCCAAATCCATCGCATATTCTACACTTTTATTCTTTTCATCCAGATGCACAGCAAGATGCTTTTGAAAAAGAAATTCCATGTAATCAACCAATCTTGTAATTAGTGAATACTATCTTTTTTTTTATTATTCCTTTTAATAGTATATTTTTATGTCATCAGCGAAAATGGTGCATGTTGTCTGTAAGCCATTGGGCATGTCACTGACAAAAATTGTGATCAGAAAAGGTCCTGCAATGCGTTCCTGAGGAATTCCACTGAGTACATCCTTGTACTGTCCACAAGCAGTCACAGCGCTATTAGAGAGGACGGGGAAGAGAAGGAGGGGTAGTGACGACCTGCTCTAGTTACATCGAGTTCTCTGTTGTCAGTGTTGTGTGTCTTGTCATTGTGTCCGTATGGAAGAAAGCCAGCCACACAGAGGGAGGGAAGGGAGTGAGAGGAGAAGGGGGCTGAGGGGTTGAAGGAAGGCTTTGTAAAATGATGTAGACTTGTAACCCGAAGTGCTGTTTGTGAGAAAAAGAGGGGAATAGAGTGGATGGTGATGGATGTCAATTGTCATATCACGTTTTGAATGTTGTGCGTGTGTGTGTATGCATGCGTTTGTGTCTGTATACATTTGTGTGTGTGACAGAGAGAAAAAGATGAGCAATACAAAGAGAGAAATCACATATTATTTGCATTTGTACACATGCACACACACAGACATGCATGCATATGTGCATGCGTATGCACACACACACGCAGACATGAAAATGCACACACACACACAACCGTGCATACATACATGTGTGCATACATGAACACTCGCTCATATACGACTTGCATATTTATTGCCTATACACATTATTATTTGAACTATTGTGCACTAAGGTGCTATTCAGTGGAGCCATCGTGCAGTGCATCATTGCACACTAGGCATTGCACAGTAGGCCATGTGCAATAGGGATGTCATCTGCAAAACCAACCACCACGAATCTGAAAGATACATTATGAAATCAGACTGTATCCAATAAAAGCCTGAAGATGAGAATGGATAAGGTTTGCGAACCAAAACTAAAAAATATTTGTTGGTTGGGTCATTCAATAACCAAGGAGCCAAGCCCATTTCCTTCAGCATATCTCCAGAAGAAAGAGGTATGGTTATGCTTGAATTTTGTCAGTGGAACCAGAATTGTTGAGGAATCGGTTTCTAGTGTCCTATGCCTATTTCACCTAAATTTAAAAAGAAGAGGGGTCAGTTACCACCACAGATACAAACAGATTTACTGGACAAAACACAATGCATTTTGACCTCTTGGGTCTTCAGGCAAAAACAAAGAACATTTAGGTCAGTGAAAACGAAGAACGAGAAACCACATATTTTCTCATATCTGGCGCAAAATGGCCAGCTCGCACGAATATGAGAAGTGGCTTCTCGTTCTTTGTTCTCACTGTCCTTAATGTTGTTTGTTTTTGCCTGAAGAAGACCCAAGAGGTCGAAATGCATTGTGTTTTCTTCTTCTTCTTCCAGATGGGGATGTTTAACCTGCCCCGTGCTCGCAGTCTTGAAGTAGACTATTATGGCACACAGGTTGCATGCATTGTGTATTTTCGTGTAGCCGGTACTCACCCGTCTTAGGACATGAGCATCGGGATCTTTAGAGTCCGTGTATGATCTTTAGTGCATGTGACACAGACTAGACCTCGGTTTATAGTCCCATCCGAACGACTATATGGGGGATGGAGTCAGAACCAATGTTAACTCCGAGGGAAAAATCCCCTAAACCGAAATTCGAACCCGCGACCTCAGGATCACGAGTCCGGCGCTCTACCAACTGAGCTATCGGCCCCCCTAGTGTAATCTGTTTCTCTGTATCTGTGCAGTAACTAACCACTCTTCTTAAATTTTGCTTTATTTTCTGCCCTCAGTCACCTCGTTTTCATACTATTTAGAGTCAAGTCCTGACCTAGCGTCCCTTAATCCTCCAAAACTTAAAAGGGCAAGTCTTGACCTAGCGTACCCTATTTCTCTCAAAATTAAAAGGGCAAGTCTTGATCTAGCGTCCCCTGCAGTCATCCCGACCTTAAAAAAGTTAAAAGGTCAAGTCCTGGCCTACGGTTTCGTTTCATTTAGTCAATGCTCGACAACAGAAAAAGGCAGTCAACTGTTGAGCTTTTATTTATTTGTCTATTTTTTTTTTCTTTTCCTCCCCCCCCCCCCCCCCCCCCCCCCCCCCCCCCCCCCCCCCCCCCCCCCCCCCCCCCCCCCACATGTAAACAGGGATGATTACACGTTTTTAGACTACTTGGCACAACCACACAAGTTGACGGGCAAAGTTATCCAAATCGGAGTTTGTGAAAATAGCAATCAGCTAGAGTCCAAATGTTTATTATCTATGCTTAAAACTTTTTTTTTCCCATTTCTTTATCGGAATCAAAATATGTGCAGAATAACGAGCAACTGATTTCATGCCTAAGACAAGAGTACATAATATTACGAGAACAAAGTCCCGAAATATCGTCTGCAGGGAAGATTTTCTGCAGTCGTATTTCCGGCGGAAGAAGAGCCATGGCGACAAACCGTTTCATTTTAAGACACACTCTTTGATTGGATAATGTTCTGTTCTGCGACTAATAGAAGGCACTGTGTCATTGAGGTCACAGGTGCTCGTGTTTCATTAGCAACGGGGCTGAGTACCTTGACTGGCTGTTCGCTTCAGCATCTTTCTTCTAATCGTAAGTGCTGAACGATAGACCAGCAACTCTCAGGTAAGTTATATCTTTTTAGAAAGTTGGCTAATATTAGATGTGGTGAACTGGAATGTATGACAACATGAATGCTTTTGAAAACGAGCGAAACAGGATTTACTCGTATGTATGAACCAGGGTCACTAGATTCAATTATTGTCGAAGGCGCCATAGCAACTAGTCCAAAGCTTATGGTCTACTGTCGTGTGTGAAATACAATTAATCCGTGCATCAGTTCTACCATATTTCAGAACAAGTTAAAGTATTATTATTCGTTTCATCCAGAATTTGTAGGTATTTTGCTTTCAATATATTATTGACTGGAGTTTAGCGTTCCAATGAAAGAGAAACCTGCTTATTGACTTACAGTCAGTAGATATGCTACTAAAGAGTTATTGTAATCATTGTCACAGCTAAATCAATGGAACGAGAAAAAGGAGCTTGACAGCAGTGTTAAGCAGAAACACTTAACAATTTAAAAAATCAAACAAACAAAAATATTGGGAATGTTTTTGCTTCAAGACTGATTTGAGCACTGGAAGACAGACAATCATAGTATATGCTATGCACCCAACTGTAAAAGTATATATAAACCCGAAACTTTCTATAGAGCAGGCAAAAACCCTGCCGAAGCCTGTGCCAAAATATGAAACGATATGATGTGCCATTGGTACAGACAGTTTTGTATTTAGCACCTGTGTTGGGAATTACGAATTTACAAAAAAAAGTTCATGCATAAGGTTACACAAGGAAACTTGTGATAATTTTTCTTGATTTCTGAACTACAAAATAACATAACTTTGGAAAGACTTCACTGATTTACATAAACTGAATATCCAAAGGTAGACTGATAGACTTAAGACCCCTTTAAATTACATAGATCCCAATGCAACCACTTTGTCATATCAATCTATTGAAGTGAAAGCACACAAGTAGAGCACACTGATCTGATAGGAACAGGTATGCACAGCATTAACATCTGTCAACTGACTATGTCATACAGCCGTATGTAGCAGGGATTCATGAATAGTTTACAAGAGCATGTCTGCATCAGGCACTGCCTGTGAGTTACGTGCAAGTTGACTGGTGCTGGCAGTCTCGGGACTTGCACTTTCTTCCAATTATAGTATTGCAAAAAAACCCAAAAACTCTCTGCTGGGGCACACTGAAGTTTTATTTGTTCTTCTTTGTTTTGTTCCTGTTTACATCCAAAATCAAAATGTTAATGACCATGACATTTTCAATTGCGATAGCTTAAGACAAGAAGAGCTAGATGTGTGACCCAGGAGAATAAAGAAACACCCTTTAAACCATCAGATTAATCATTTTAATGATTTTGAGCACAACAAGAAGAAGAAATTATGCTGTAATGACTTACCTTCTTCAATCAAGGGCCTGCATTTTTGCTACCTATATCAGATAGATAGAATAATGAAAAAATGCATTATTCACATTTATTTCTTATTTTCTGATCAAGCTGGTGATGAGTGATTGTCCAGGAACTTATCAGCGCATGTGTAATGGGGGAAAAGTACATATGACATTTGAAGTCTTGGTAGAAGTTTATAGTTGAGCTTGATGCTGTTCTGAATCAAGTTAATTAGACGGAGTACACACACACACACACACACACATACACACACACACATGTACATATGCACACACACACACACACACACACACAACACACACACACACACACACACACACACACACACACACACTCTCTCTCTCTCTCTCTCTCTCTCTCTCTCTCTCCCTCTCTCACACACACATTTCAGTTTGTCATCCTAATACATGAGTATTAGCAGTAAATAGAGAGTGGATGCATCCAAAGATAAGAAAAGATTGAAATGCAGTAAAAATGTACAACGACCAACCAAATGACCAGTTGAGCCAAGGAAGAAAGAATCAGCCAAGCCTGTGATACAATAAACCAACTAATAAAATACACACACACACACACACACACACACACACACACACACACACACACACACACACACACACACTCCCCCTGTAAACTGTGTGATCAGATTTTTACACCTCATAAACATGCAACAAGCCTTTGCATGTTTTCTTTAAAATGTGTATTAACTTTGCATGTTTTCTTTATAATGTGTATTAACTTCTTCCCTTTTTGAGGATTTATATGTGATACAGAATCTGTTACATTGTAAATGAAAATCAACCACTGGTTACCGCATATTAAATAAAGTTTTTCAGGTGTTGTGTCACTTACACTGACTGTCTCTTTCTGCCACTGCCATGCCAAATTTTCGAGATGAATGCAAAATGACCTCAAAGGTGCCTTTTTTCTTACAGCAGCATGGCCACCGAAGTTCGTCCCACGACCGCTTCCAGCCTCCAGACTGGTTCACCAGCAACTACACCATCTCCACCAATGCGAGCGACAACGCAGTGCCTCCCATCAGACCAGGCAGGAGAGCCGCTTCCTCAGAAATGAAACGGACTCACAAACCAAATGGGATCAGTACTCCAACAATGTTCGTCTGGCCGACCGTGTGGATGACATCCGCAAAGTATGTAGCTGATACTGTTATAGACAGTTGTTGTGACTTCTTGGTGTTTTGTCAAATGTTAAACCTTTAAACACCTATTTCACCATTACGTAATTAATGTATGCCATTCAGTTGTATCTGATTATGGGTTTTGTGAACATAAGTTATCTTTTAAAGTCAGTTGTATTTTCTTTCTTTTTGCGTACGCAGGCTGATACTCCTGCGGACACTGCTTGTATAGACAGGCAGTGGAATTTTGTGTGTATGACTGTTTTTTTATCCCGCCATTAAGGCAGCGATACTCCATCTTCGGGGAAAGGTCAGTTGTATGATCATGATTTTTTTTGTTTCTGTTAGCTGCTTTGGTAAAATATTAATATTATAACTTGAAATGAGAAGCAACATTCAGATTTTTTTTTCTCCAGTTTTGTGTGGTTTGACAGTTCCTAGAGTATACTGAAGAGGCTAAGTTCAGATGAATTTAGGTACAGTACTGATGGAAACTTCCATTTTCAGTGGAAAGAAATTCTGGAGAAAACCCTGGCTGATCTAGACAAGGAGATTGCTGACCTGTCAGAAGCCAAGGAACTGACAGAGAATGCTCTTGAGGCCAAGAACATTCCCACTGATACAGCCATTGAGTGTTTGACAATCAGAGAGGGACGCCGCAGCATCGATGTCGTGCAGGATGAAGTGGAGAACCAGCTTCACAAGGTATTTATGGTGGTGGTGCTGCTGCTGTACATGTGTGTGTGTGTGCGTGTGTGTGTGTGTGCGTGCATGGAAGGATGCACATGTTCAAGTGCATGCATGTGTGAATGTGCATGTGCGTGCAGGTAAAGAAGTCTTGTGCAAGGGTAGGAAAATGGAAAAAAAAGTGCCTCGAAATAAATGTGGTCTGAAAATGTCAGATACAGAATCCACTCAAAGTTACACACATATAATGTATTCAAATGAAACCTAAACATAACAATGATTAGTGGAACAGCACAGTTGCATTTCATAGCGAACAAAACAGTACCTAATGAACCCCCTCCCCCAAATTCCAGCATTTTGATATGTGGTGTTTTGATCATACTGTTTTCAGTGTGAAAAGTTTTTTTTTCTAATTGAAAATATTTGTTCTTTATAGGAAGTGGAGGTGATCGATGGCATCAAGAAAGCCCTGCAGCAGCGGATAGGCGAGGGCTTTGAGCAGCTGTGTCTCCTGCAGGAAGCGCGTCAGCAGGTGCAGGCTGACCTGCAGGACAAGAACATTGCTCTGGGCATTGACATTGACCAGTACAACCTGACTGACAGGTCTTCCCAGATCAGCTATAAGCCTGACAGTCTGAGGGTACCCAAAGGGTGAGTTGTGGTCAGATTAGATACGAAAAACAACAAAATTATTGCATGGTTTGATTCTGTGTCTTTAAGCAGATTTTCCTTTTTTGCTGTCTTCTCTTCTGTACCACTTCAGTTGCATTGTCCTTATGCTGTTCATTCAGTCTCCCCCACTTAAGCCAAACCTGGCCTGTTCCACTGCAGCCCCAGTATTGGCAATCCATTGGGAGCAGTCAGTGTCGAGTCTTCTTGAGGCAACCCACCACAGAAGACATTGCACTTCTGCCAAGTCAGTTTAGTGTCGTTCAGTGGTGCCAATTCTGATCCAACTTATGCAGGACAATATCTACTGAACCCCATACTGAGGTCCAGTGATAGCCCCCATGACTTTGCCGATACTGGTGAGCTCCACACAAAGTCGCTAAGGGCATAGATATGGAGAGGAAATTGAAATTGAGGTCACCAAGAGTGCAGGCCTGAAGGACCTAGGAATTTGATAATTTTTTTGTTAATGTTGGTCAATGAAAGTAATGCTGTTGAGTCCCATTTTTGTCTGAAACTGCATGACAGGGCTGTATTCTACACTCACTTTCATGAGGGGCTGGAATAGCTCGGTTGGTAGAGCACTTGACTCGTAATCTTGGTGATCCTGGCGTTGCATGTTCAAATCTCCGCCGGGCTGTTTTGGTACAGAGGGCAAAAACAGAGGGATTTTTCCCTCGGAGTTAACATGGGTTCTGACTCCATTTCCCAAACCATTCTTCGAATGAGACTGTAAACCAAGGTTGTGTGTGTGAACGCCTGCATAACATCTTGCACACACGTAAAATCCCATCACCAACTTTTGGAAGAGAAGGCCAGTTTGGCCGTTGGTATGGATGACATGTTACACACAGCATGCACTCTGCATATTAAATCGAAAAAAAAAGAGATTTGTTAAATTGAATGAACGATATTGACTGAATGACACGGAAAACGACTGGATGAAGCGCCAACAGGCAGCTCCTCAGCGCTCATGCGAATTGTAAAGCGCTCAGAGCTTGGTCTCTGGCCGGGGATAGGCGCTATGTAAGTTCTCTCGAAATATATGATGTATCCTGGCATAAACCAAGCCAGAGGATACAGACACCTGCAGTGCTGGTCAGGAAATTCAAGCAACACTCGCCGAGTCACATCCATGAAGTGGATAAAACTCAACTGTGTCCATTCTTCCCAAATGAGCCCGCAGCAAACTAAACTGTAGGTTGGAGTCACTCTGGGCAGAAAGATTCCGCGAAGAAATGGTTCTGATGAGAATCGAACTCGTGTCTCATCAACCATGAGTTTGCAGTTTTAATTACTGTGCCACAGTGGCTGGTGTTGTTATACTGACTTTTTTTGTTCACTACACCAACTACACACTTGAAAAAATAAATATAAGAATTTGTAGTTATAGAGATCTCAAGAACAAAAGTGTGTTGTTTTTTTCAATGAGCATTTCTTAACTGCTGCAAGTTTTTTGATTTTGCATTTTGAGTCATCTTTGGTCAATGATTTGAAATATGAGGAAGCATACTGCAGTAACACCAATAAAAGAAACCTTTGCTGACATTTATTAAGTATGAATGATTTATTATCAAGCTGGGTTTGTAGCACACAATAACTGAAATCACCATATTTTTGTACTATGATTATTCAAAATGTCAGTAGTTCAGCACGATCAAATCAACATTATCATTGTTAAAATCATTAGACCTGTTTAGCAGCGACGTCTTTTGTCTGTGTAGACTTGCTTAAACATATTACTGTAATTACAAAATTTGCTGTTGTTTTTTGTTGTTGTTGTTTTTGTTTTCTAATTTCATGCTTTGACGACCTTGCATTATTCATACTTGAGGTTTTTCAAATAGTTGCATCATGATGCTGTGTAGCGTACTGGAACACAATTCATAACCGCACTCACTGCCCAACAGGAGCACCACACCTCAGCAGTGGGAGGACTTCAGCCGTTACAACAAGGAGCGGGCCGATGCTGAAATGCAGGCATCCAACAGACTGCGCGAGGCCATCCATCACACTCTGCAACAGACTGCTAATGATCTGGAGGCCCAAAAGTTGCCACCGAGTATGCCTTCCGCAGGCGTATCCATGAGTTTGAGAGAGCTAAGGATGAGCTGGAGTGGCAGAAGAAGAATGTAAGTTTTCTTTTGTCTGTTTATATGTAATGAATGTAAGCATTGAAAATGGAAACAAAGAAGAGAGAAAAACTGACCAAAGAGAGAAGATGCAAATTTAGATCTTAAGAAAGATTGAAGGAAAAAAAAAGAATCTGTTGGTTCGCTATACCTTCCACCATGTTATGTAATAAGAAAAAGTCTTGTAATCCAGATATGGAAAGAAAGTTGTGAGCACTATCGATTTCAAATGGGTTGTAACACAGATAGAAGAAGTTTAATTTTGCTTTCATTGCACTATATTTTTTCTTCATGGCTAGTGAGCAGTCTGGCATTCATTCACATGCATCATGGTTATAAGAACAAGGCTTTTTATCTTCAGGCTTTTTAAGGGCTCACTCTGCATTCATGTGAACATATCTACATTTGTTTGCTCAAATTTCCGTTTGCTTTTGATGTATGCATGTGTGTGTGTGTGAACACACACCTGTGTGTGTGTGTGTGTGTGTGTGTGTGTGATCTTCATAACCATATACTGAGATGATGACTGAGATGATTAAAATCTATTTATGATTTTTCTTAAGAAACATGCAACAATTTTTCTGACATAATGTTGTAGACTGAGGACGAGATCGCTGAGATGGAGAATGACATCCGTGGTCTGGAGGAGTCCATCCGTGGCAAGATCAATCCTACCAAACTGGGACAGACTCGTCTGGAGAACCGAACCTACCGCCCCAATGTGGAGCTGTGTCGCGATGCACCACAGTACGGTCTGACTGATGAAGTCAAGCAGTTGGAGGCCACCAAGAGGGCCTTAGAAGAGAAATGCAAGCAGGCACAGTGAGTACATACATTCTTTTTTTATCACTATGTGTGTGTTGGGGAAAGGGTACTCGAGACGGGAGAAGGGTAGAAAGGTAATGGGGAAGGGAAAGGGAAGACAAGTATGAGCAGTGAAAAGGGGGAGGGATGTCAGTGACACCACTGACATTATTCTGCAACAACATGAATTTCAAATACATGTTACGTTGCCCGTGCAAAAATATGAATGTAGATATAAATATGAACCAAAACTTTTATAGTCTCATTTCATTCACAGAAGATCTTCATCGGTTGTCTCTTAGGAGTCAGTTTCAGGTTTTTCATAGCCATATGAAAGATGACATCATTGCTAAATGAATTGGCATTTTATTTAGTAATTAAAGTCAAATGCTCCTACATGTTATGACATGTAAGCCAGTCAAAGTGCTCTACTTTGGTGGGTCGTCGGCAGTCTCCTGGTGTCACTCCCAAGTTCTGTCGACTGGCTGGAAGTCCTCTGATCTTCACTGTCTGCAGTCTGCCCATCTCAGGCCACCTGTCTTTCTCTGGCTTGGTCTGTAGGTCTTGTCATGGGAAGCTTCAAGATACGTCCCAACAGGCAGAGTCACTGTCTGCAAGATGATGGTTGGCATGGGGTTGTTGGCTCTATCTATGTCTCTTCATTTTACATGTAGAGTCAGTCCAGAATTTTGCAAAGGCAATTAAAGTCAAGGGTGTCCAAACTGCAGTAATGCCTACTGTCCTGGAATTCATGTTACTGACAAAAAAACCAACAACAATGAAACAAGGCAAAATACAAAAACCCTTACCCTGAAAACAAATGGGAGCACTTTTTTTTTTCACAAGCGGACGAACTTGATGGCAAATGGGAAGTTATCATTCAATCACTGAGCAAATTTGCATTAGTCCATAACTGGTGATGGAAGAGACAGAAATTGAGTGAAAGAGAAAGTGGTTATCAGATAGGTAGTTGATCAGATAGCTAGTTTTGGCAACCAAATCAGAATGTGTGAGAAAGTGATAGTGAATACCCCGCCCCTTAAAAAGGAAAAAAAGAAAGAAAAAGAAACCAACAATGCCAGACTTTCAGGAAACAATGCAATAAAAAGTAACCATATCTACAATGACAGAAAGAAATTTCAGAGAGGAAAGTTTTTGGTTTGCACATGATCTGAAAGTGCGCCTTCTGTGGTTCTCCATCTATCACAGTGGCTGTATGATGTGCAATTGTTAACATGTACATGTGCACAGCACCATATATGTAAGAAAGTAGTGTGTGCTGAAAAATTCTGAAAAAAGGCTTTGGCGAAGTCTATGAAGTCTTCTTTATAAAAAAAATGATAAAACGATTGTAATCACTGGTCAAATGGCAGAAGTAAATAATCAAATTAACGGTTTGTTTTTGTGTTTCTCTCCACAGGCATGCTCTGGATGGTCTGCAGAAGAACCTTCACCGCATCAATGACGACCTGGCAGAGAAGAAGAACTCCCTGATGCTGGACAATCGCTGCATGGACGTGCGTCAGAAGCTGAACCCTCGTCCCCAGACCAGTATCCAAAGGAACCTTGGGCTCACGGGCATTGAACGTGAACGATCCACAGTTCTGGCTTGAAGCAGCAGTGACTGTAGTTCATCTACATTGCTGCCTAAACATTCAACTTTGTTTCAGATGAACTGAAGTGTGTGGATAAGGATAAGACTCTTTTCTATTGATTATTCAAGTACAGACAATTTTGTCAGGAGATTTTTCTTTCTGTTAAAACTCTTTAATGAAACAGAGACCTTGAAGGTGACTTGAGTGTTAAAAGGGGGGAAAAAAAACAACTGAATTATCAAGAACGAATGTTCAAAGAAGCTTTTAGGATCTATGTTTTGGAAAACATATATCCAGATTTACGAAACTTGGCATTTAGAAAGAAAATTTTGTAAAAATGGTATGATAGAATATGGAATTTGGAAGATGAAGTGGGAGATGTGGGTGTGGTGGTTATTGTTTGACATAAGTACAAATGTATGTAAATAATGTATAAAGTAATACTGATAAGAAATATTGCATACATATTGCTTGCATAGAAAGGTCCATGTTTTGATTAGTATGAGGCAGAAACCACTTTGTTTGCGCGAAAACCTTAACAAGGAAAACTGATTCATGAAAGGCAGTTTTCATTTTCTCCGGAATCACCAGAAACGATAAAACCCGTGTTTATATCAAAGCTTTAACTGTTGTCCTGCTGCTTGATATGATCACCTTCATGCCATACATGGCTGTGATAACCTACATCGCAATGTCTACCAGTATTACATGTTAAAAACCATTCCTGTGTGCCCTGTAACCCTGCCAGTAAACGTTTGCTTTATTCATACGACACCAGCTTGACATTTCTGCCTTTTTGTTGTTGTCAATCTTGCAATGTAGAGTGGTCTCTCATGTTAGAATTGTTTGTTGATTCATACCTGTTTGTGATTAGACGTGTGACTGTGTGCTGTCACATTTCTATTTCTTTTCCTCAACTGGCTTGATCATGGTTGAAAAACTCTCCATGTAGTGCATTGGCATGTGAAGTGAAGTATTTGTGTATTCCTTTTTGGGTTTGTTTATGTTTCATGATGTGTTCTCTTTTTTTTGTAGGATGCACCACAGAACAGTTCAAACATAAACATTCTGCAATCTGTGAAATCAGATGTATTTATAGTCGGACATAGAACGAGCGATGAATAACAAAAACATCAACAACTACTTCATTTGTGACCATTTCATGACAGCTTAAACGGAACACTGTGGAAAACTGAAATCAAACAAATTGATGAATTAAATGAGTCACTGATCTTTGGTTTTTTGAGCATTGTATATGTTTGTTGATTCTCCACGTTGAGCATGGTTTTCTGTTATCAGATGTTCAGATGGAGGAGAGGCAGGACTCCTCCTTTCTCCCTTCTCTCTCCCATTCTCTCCCTCTCTGTCTCCCTCTCTCTCTCTCCCTCCCTCCCTCCCTCTCTCTCTCTCTCTTGCTCTCTCTCTCTAATCCCACAGCATCAACTCTTATCCAGATACCATGTTTGAAGGTAAAAGACAAGACCTATAGGACATCATAATATGGCAGTTTGTATTTTTATATCTCACATACGTCAAACATCAATCTTTACAGAGGCAGGAGAACCTTTCCTTACAGACTTCCCCTATGGCACAGAGTGACACTGATATCAAAATGCGAAAAACTTTATTTGGGTCAAAAAAAGTCTGGCAAATGACTATCTTTTAAATAATAGATTTGTTAAAAAAAAGGGGGAAGGAAAGAATAAAAGAAAAACAACTCCGCCTCAGAACATACCACTTCTGAGAAATCTTATCATCTGCTGAATGTGAATAGATACAGGGAGCTTGTTTTGAGTAACTTCCCATAAATGTTCAGGAAATTCCAAATGGACGCGACTGATTGCTGTCATTCTCTTTGAATCTGTTTGCCACAAAAAGGATAATACTAGTTGCAAAGTTAAAAAAAAAACAAAAAAAACAACACCTTCCATACTGAACTGTGTCGATCTCCCTCTTAAGGATGGATGAACCCCAGACAAATGGGTAGTGTTTTTATCCTTTTAAAAAGGGGCTGGAATAGCTCAGTTAGTAGAGCTCCAGACTCATAATCCAAGGGTTGTGGGTTCAAATCTCCACCGGG
The DNA here is from genome assembly GCA_018398815.1 of Conus ventricosus. Lineage (NCBI taxonomy): Eukaryota > Metazoa > Mollusca > Gastropoda > Neogastropoda > Conidae > Conus > Conus ventricosus. Next base: position 45,791,388 of record CM031600.1, read on the forward strand.
CTGTTTCAGTACAGGGGGATTTTTTCCCTCGGAGTTAACATTAATTCTGACTCCATTTCCCATACAGTCCTTTGAATGAGACTATAAACCGAGGTTCCGTGTGTGAACCACGCATAACATCCTGCGCACACGTAAAATCCCATCACCAACTTTCGGAAGAGAAGGCCAGTTTGGCCGTTGGTATGGATGACATGTTACACATAGCATGCACCTTCCCCAAAGATGTAGTATGGCTGCCTTAATGGCAGGCTAAAAAACGGTCACACACACAAAATTTCACTCCCTTTGTTGGGTAGATGGAATTAATACTTGCCTGTCCATAAAGGGAGTGTCTGCAGGAGTATCAGCCTGTGTACTCAGAAGAAGAAGCAGAATCCTTTTAAAACTGACATGAAGACCAACTGAAAGTTCCATCTACATTACTTACAATCTGGACCTGGTTCAAAATGACTTGTAAATCACAATGAAGACTCTCAAGGCTTCTCTCATTCAGTCCTTCACACTTTTGGGCTAAAGTTCTCTCCTTCACTCATTCACGCTTTGTCTTTGAGGACATTGTTTGCCAAAGTCACATGAATCATCCGATGCAGCTTGAATTCTATGAACTGTTAGTACTCTGACAACTGTTGGGTATAACTGAATATAGTCACTGTGTTCCAGCCTGGGCTTTTGTCAGCATTCATGACAATGAAACTGACAAGTGATTGACATGTTTCATAATGCCACAAATGAAATAGTGTCATAACATTCCAGCACTGATTTCAAAATCAAAATAGTGTCCTGTGGTGATTTAAAGCATTTGAAGAACCCCCCCCCCCCCCCCCCACAAAAAAAAAAAAAAAAAAACCAAAAAAAACTGTTAGACAATACGAAAAATGAGTACTTTGAAGTCCTTTAAAAAAAAAAGATAAACACTTAAGCTTTCCGGTCTTAGACCCTTCATCAGGAAACACTAAACAGTAAACACAAGGGAAAAACCATCACGGTCAGTGACCAAAAAGAACATAAAAGAACAAATGACCTCAAAACAAATTGATGTCACAACAGTATTGTGTAACACTTTTTCCCTGGTAGCACAGCATAATGCAAACGTTTGCTACATGTGTTAGGTCTGTTAGGTTTCTGCTAACAGCCTCCCTATGAAACTTTTTTTCCACCAGCCCCCCCCCCCCCCCCCCCCCAACCACACACACACCCATATGATATACTTCCCCCCTCCTCCTCCTCCCCCTACCCTCACCCCTCACCCCACAACACACATACCCCACACACTTTGCCCCCCCCCCCCCCCCCCCCCCCCCCCCCGCCACCACACACACATACCAACACACACACACACCCACAAGCACTCCCTCCACACTCACACACACACACTTTCCCCTCCCCCCATACAACTAAACATCCCCCCCCCCCCCCCCCCCCCCCCGTTCCCCCCACAACAAAAAACTTTTGTTTGGAACCAACCAGATTATGGTGCAAGTTGGTCACTTTATATACTCGCCCATTCTTACCACCAACAATAATGTGGACAGCTTTTACATGGTGTATTAGCCTTGTGATGAATAGAAAATAAGAACTAAAGGAAAGAAAAAAAAAAGCATGCATTTTCATTCCAATGTGTTTCAGATCCCCTGTTGTAAGATATCACAAGAAAAACAAACAAACAAACAAACAAAATAAACATCAGTTGGGCCAACCATTTTTAAAAGAAATCTCCCCATACAGGTTTTTTTGTTTTGTTTTGTTTTGCGTACGCAAGGCTGATACTCCTGCGGACACTCCCTGGATAGACAGGCAAGGATTAATCCCATCTACCCAACAAAGGGGGTGGAGTTTTGTGTGTGTGACCGTTTTTTAGCCTGCCATTAAGGCAGCCAGACTCCATCTTCGGGGAACGTGCATACAGTGTAGCTTTCAGCAGTCCCTCGCCACTTCACTGAACCCTTTGCAGGGGTGTGTTTACTTAACTGTCAAGCGGAGAATTCACGCTCGAAATTGCCCACCAGTATGGAACGCGCCAAGCAAACAAGATCAAGATACTTTATGTCATCTTTGTACAAGACTTTACAACCCGACAGAGGAGTTCAAGAAATTTATTGCTAGAAATATAGACAGAAACGGATCACAACACAAGCAAAAACTGCATTCCCATTTACATGCGTGGAAACCTACATCAAGCGAAGGACAAACTAGGCCTGCAACTACATGAGATATGAATGAACATGTACTTTACTGTGTACGATATATTTGAACGGGATAATCTTTTCAAAGTGTGAAAGTTCTTATCAGTGCGATTGTACACTTTTCAAGCAACTTTATAACAACACACACACACACACACACACGCAACCACACACACACACACACACACACACACACACACACACACACACACACACACACACACACACACACACTAGTATGAATAAAATAAAAAGAAACTCAAAGAACAAAGGGTTACGCACTCTGATGAGACATTTAAATCTACGAACAGCCGATTTTGCACGGCCTAAAAGATAAATATTTCAATGTTAGTACTAGAGGAACACAAGTGCAACATTAGAAATCACTTGATCTTTTGGAGCTTGGCAGTCTGTTCTTTTTGAACAGATGGACACAGTACTGCCAAGAACTTTACAACTACCCTATACAGCCAGACGACAGTCTGTTGAAGGGGACTCAACACCATCAAGGGAATCCTCACCACTACCAGTGATGAGAGAAGAAGTGGAAGAAGCCATCGGCAGCCTTCCGGCAGGGAAATCACCTGGAGCAGACAATATTCCAGCAGAGCTGCTCAAACATGGAGGGAAGGAATTGGTCACTCTAGTAACATCGATTTGTCAGAAGATCTGGGAGACAAAACAGTGGCCCACAGAATGGACTCAATCACTCATCATCCCCCTGCCCAAAAAGGGAAATCTACGCCAATGCCAGAACTACAGAACAATAAGTCTCATTAGCCACACCAGTAAAATCATGCTCAGAGTCATCTTGAATCGACTGAAGAAAGAGGCGGAAGAACACCTGGCGGAAGAACAAGCTGGATTCAGGGCAGGCAGAAGCACAGTAGAACAGATCTTCACCTGCCGGATACTGATGAGAAACATCTGCAACATCAGAGAGACCTGTTCCACAACTTCATTGACTTTAGGAAAGCGTTTGACAGGGTGTGGCACAAGGGTCTGTGGCAAGTGCTCAGAAAGTTTGGCATAGAGGAGGGTCTCGTCCAAACCATCCAGGCGCTGTATAACACCGCCAGCAGCGCAGTCCTCCTCAACAACCAGATAGGGGACTACTTCAAGACCACAGTTGGAGTCCGTCAAGGCTGCCTGCTATCTCCCGTACTGTTCAATCTCTTCCTGGAAAATATCATGCGTGAAACCCTCCATGACTTCCACTCCACTGTCTCCATCGGAGGAAGAATCATCAATAATCTGAGGTTCGCAGATGACATCGACCTGATGGGAGGCAGCAACGAAGAACTACAAGACCTGACAAAGAGACTTGAAGAAAGGGCAGGTGCATATGGAATGGAAGTGAGCACAGAAAAAAGCAAAGTCCTGGTCAACAGCACAACCAACACCCATGCTGAAATCTACATGAACGGACAACAGCTTGAAGAAGTGGGCGCTTTCAAATACCTTGGCGCCACTCTCACCAAAGACGGTCGCTCTACAACAGAAATCAAGACCAGACTAGCGATCGCAACAGCAGCAATGGCAAAGCTAAACAAGATCTGGAAGAGCAGGGAGATCAGCTTTCCTACAAAGATGAAGCTGTACAAGTCCCTGGTGCTGTCCATCCTGCTGTATGGCTGCGAAAGCTGGACCATGACAGCAGAGACCACCAAGAGAATCCAGACGTTTGAAACTAAATGCTTCAGGCGCTTGCTCGGGATCTCTTGGCAAGACCGGAAGACAAACGACCTTGTGAGGAGCCAAATAACATCACTTGCAGGCCCCCAAGAACCCCTCTTGGCAACAGTCAAGAAGAGGAAGCTGTCGTGGTTCGGGCATGTCATACGCCACAATTCACTGCCCAAAACAGTCATCCAGGGCACGCTGGAAGGCGGCAGACGAAGGGACGACAAGCCAAATGCTGGATGGACAACATCAAAGAATGGACCAGGATGGATGGCCCTACGCTGATGCGACAGGCAGAAGACAGGGCCGGATGGCGGTGCCTGGCTTCGAGAGTGTCTCTCATCTCTCCTCTACGCCCATCATGGGCAAGAGAATGATGATGATGATGAGTCTGTTCTTAATTTTCAGCTTCACACTGGGTGTCATTAGAGCCAGTTGCCATGGCGATGATAGTTTTCATTTTTGGAGAGAACCAAAGTAGGTAGAGCCAGAGAAGGTAGAACGTTCTCTGGTAGAACCCAGCTTTACAGGAACGTGAGTGTGGACTCTTGAACGAGTCTTTTGAGAAAAATAAACCACTCCTAGTTTCGCTGATCGTTCTGAGGCATGAAGTTTTACAGCACTACTCCACAGGTTATATCACCACGTGAGTCCAATATATGCAGTGCACACCAACAGTTTTCAAGTATTGGTTCAGTGCGTAAGCTTGGTTTCAGCAGAAACTGGGTGGCCTATTTCGGATTGCCTTCAAATTGTTTGTGACATCTTTGGTGCAAGATTCCTACGTCTGATGGAACATCGAAATACTCTCCTTGCTTTTTTTTTTTTTTTAAATAGTGCTTGCTGCGGTTAAAACATACAAAGAGTAGTTTTAACGCAAAGCGGCAGAGTAATCAACCTGATGATTGTGGCCGCTCAACGGATGATGATGATGATGATGATGATGAACGCAGTAGTTTTACTGCATCCCAGAAACACACACCGATCAGTACCGAAACTCATACTTCCCAAAGACAATAACTGAGTGGAACCACCTCGACGATAACATCGTCCACCAAAGGTCAGTCCACAGCTTCAAGTCGGCTCTGGCAAAAGCTGCGCACCCCCCACCGTCGCGCCTATGCCAGTAAATGGATGTCAGCGACGTACAAATCCAGATCGCTATTTCTCACTGTCCTTTTCTTTAATATTTATAGCTTCTTGCATACATAAAACCAAAAGCAGTAGTGTAATCAGCATGTTGATTGTGTCCGTCTCGTGGAAGTAAAGCACAAATAATTGATTATGGTCAAAGCTTAAGAACACATTGCCTTTTTCAACACTGAAAGGCCTATGCTGTGTGAGAAGAAATAAACCACGATGTCCACCAGCTGATGATTGGTATGCGTGTAGCAGACCCACATGAACGAATAAACTCAATATAATTTTACGGATCCTAGATTTATGTGATGAATAATCAAGTACAGCCATTTTCCTTCGAGTTCGCTATGTGCCTTTATTTACATGTGAAATGCCACTGTCAATTAGACAAGGAACAGCAAATAGCTTACAACTGGCATGACTTTTGTTTCTATGATGAAGTAGCACACGGTCATAACGCCAAACGAGCATTGCTGTAGTGGTTCCAAGTTTGCCTATATGCCCCGTACTGGACTCATCTACACAAGCACTGGAGAAATGCACAAATACAAATTCACATTCATTCAAGGCAGACACAGCCTTTACGGTCATGATTATAGTTAGACAAGTACACAGACGAACAGTAATAAATGCAGGTAACCTTGATTTGATTGAAATCAAAGAAAACTTAAATGAGGCAGGGTATAGCAGTTCAGTAAGTAACAAACAAGTAAGGTAACTCTTCTTCTTCTTCTTCCCAAAATACTGGTTCACTCAAAAACGAGTTGGTCACCAGCGCGCATGTTAAAAAGTAAAATAAAATAACATAAAATAGTGCGACTCAGACTGTTGGCCCCTGGAGCAAATTTGGCAACAAGGGGTCGCACTCGATATTCAAGAAGTTAAAAGCAATGGCCAAATTCAGGCCCAGTTAACAGTAAAATATCTGGGGAAGTAAAAAATAGAAAAACATCAATATGCAGATCTCAAAACTGTTGTATCAATTTGTTTTTTAAAAGAGATTGCATTTGTGGCAATCTTGATGGCACCCGGCAGTGAGTTCCACAGCCGTACAGAACTGGGATAAAAAGAATGTAAGTGGCTGTCAATATTTGATGCAGGTATGGTATAACACTGACCGCCACTCCTGGTGCTACTTTTATTCAATACTAGTTGTTCCATTGGAATATCAATTACTTTAGCTCTGCCTTTGAAAAAGGTATTAAGTTTAATAAAAGCTCTTCTCTCTTCTAAGGGTTTCCATTCTAATTTCCTCATGTTCTTCCTAGTATTCCCCTTTTCTCTGATGTGGTTCCCTGTTACGAACCGTGCTGCTCTCTTCTGAATCTTTTCAAGGTTATCAATGTAAGGATCCCAAACTGAGCAACCATATTCCACTACTGGTCTAACCAGTGTTTTGTAGCAGTCGTCTTTAACCTTTTGGGGGCAGTCATTGATATTCCTGTGTAAGAAAGCTAAGATGTTATTTGCTTTCTTACATACTAAATTGTAATGTTCTTTCCATTTGAGACGACTATCTATAATCACGCCTAAATATTTTGCAGCATTAGTTTCTTTAAGAATAGTATTATGGATAGAATAATCTGATCTAATTAGTGAGCGTTTGTTACATATACGCAACACTTGGCACTTTTGAGGATTAAATTCCATTTTCCAAGTTCTTTCCCACTCTTGTAAAGCGTTTAGATCTTCTTGTAGAATGCGTGTATCATTCTTGCTTCTGATTGTTCTATATACTAAACTGTCATCTGCAAAAAGCCTTATAGTAGTTCCAGGAGAGAGATTTCTACTTATGTCATTTATATAAATTAAGAAAAACAAGGGCCCCAGAACAGTTCCCTGTGGTACACCTGACAAGACTGGTTTACAATGGGATGACGACCCTTCCACAACAACTTTCTGCGTTCTCCCAACGAGGAATGATCTAGCCCATTTTAGCAAAGAACCGCCAATGCCAATGTGTTCTAATTTAAGCAGCAGGCCCTCATGGTCAACCTTATCAAAGGCTTTAGAAAAATCTAATAAAATTGCATCCATTTGCTGTCTGTTGTTAAGACAGTTACTAAAATCATTGAGAGTTGTTATAAGTTGAGTCTCACAACTCCTTCGCTGTCTAAAACCATGCTGGGCGTTATTTAAGAAATCATATTTGTCAAAATGGTCCATTATGCTACTATATATTATGTGTTCAAGTAATTTAGCTGATATGGATGTAAGAGATACAGGTCTATAATTCTCTGCTTTTGTTTTGTCACCCTTTTTAAATAAGGGAACAATGCTCGCATCTCGCCACTCATCAGGTATTACTCCCTGGTCCAGTGAAGCTTGGTAAAGTAATTGGTATACCTCACTCAATTCATTGGCACATAATTTTAAGAGCTTGCCAGGAACGCCATCGGGACCAGTAGCTTTGTTTTCATTGATATTGGTCAGTAACTTAAATACTCCTGCTTTGTTTACTTTGATGTTTTGCATTTCAGGGAGTTTATCATCATCCTTTAATCTAACGTTAATTAAAGGTTTGGGATTTGAGAAAACTGAACAAAACTGCTTGTTTAGTAAGTTTGCTTTCCCTTCAGGGTCCTGTATTAGGTTATTCTGGTTATTTCTCAGGTCTGGAATCCCAATGTTGTCCTGTCTCTTACTCCTTATGTAAGACCATAATTTCTTGTTTTGATGATCACCTTCCGAAATCATCGAATTAACATAATTGGAGTGAGCAAGTCTACATTCTCTCTGACACCTTCTCTTAATATGTTTATACCTAACCAGTAATCTTTCTGAATTAGGATGTAGTTTCAATTTCTTAAAGAAACGATGTTTCCTTCTCAACAAACGTTTAGTTTTAGTAGTAATCCATGGCTGGTGGTTCTTGCTTGAAGTTATTTTAGTAGGTATGTTGTCATCCATAATAAATTCCAAATTAGTTTTTATACACTTCCAAAGATCACTGACA
>CM031600.1:45804349-45838236 GCA_018398815.1 Conus ventricosus
CATAATTATTACTTCATTTTTCTGTGGCTCTGGGCGAGCTATTTTAGGAAATGCACATAATTATTACTTCATTTTTCTGTGTCTCTGGGCGAGCTATTTTAAGAAATGCACATACATCATTTTTCTGTGGAACTGGTGGAACTGGCCGAGCTATTTTAGGTCATGCCACATACTACGTCATTTTTCTGAGGCTCTGGGCGAACTATTTTAGACAATGCACATATCACGTCATTGTTTGTATCCTCTCTCTCTCTCTCTCTCTCTCTCTCTCTCTCTCTCTCATATCAACATGAATTCTCTACAATCCCAGACAAAAAGCAAATGCTATAGATCTAACCATAGCCTCTAGCAACCCTAGGTAACTAGAATACCCTCGGTGACACACATTGAATAGTGATCAAATGCCTATTTTTAGTTAAAACTTGGATAATTTTGTTCACGTTACAAGAATGCAGGCAACCCATCAACTGACGTCATAGTTTTCTGTCCAAGGCGCTGGGGGTTAAACAGAAAAGCGAAAGCGGTTTTCTCTCTTTTTTTTTTTTCTTCTTTTCTTTTTTGTTGTTGTTTTGTTTCTTATATCTATACGGAAAACTGTTCATTCAACGCCCATCTTGCGCGCCGAATTTGACAAAGATCAGTGATCGCTCGTTCTTCATTTTCCTTGTCCTGAGTGTAGCTGACCTTGCCTGAAGAAGAACTAAGAGGTCGAAACGCGTCGTGTTTTGTCTGGTGATTCGTTTGCCCATGTTGTTTGGCGGAATTATTTCAAACACTTTTTAAAGATTTGTATGGAAAACCTTTTAGCGAAATGACCCCCCCCCCCCCCCCCCCCCCCCCTAATGTAGAGGCAAGAATCGCAGACCTGTCTGGAACAAATCAGTGCCAGTCCCCAGCGTAGGCCCAGGCGTTTAAAAGTACGCGCAGCATCAAAATGTACTCAGTGTGCTTGTCGAACAGATTGATAGTGTGGGTGCTGAACATGCGCGCGTACTCTCTCTCTCTCTCTCTCTCTCTCTCTCTCTCTCTCTCTCTCTCTCTCTCTCTCTCTCTCTCTGTGCGTGTGTGCGTGCGTGCGTGCGTGCGTGCGTGTGTGTGTGTGTGTGAATTTTTTTTATATATAATTCTCAATTCTACCGACTATCTTGCAAGAATGACTGGAAGTCTTTGGAGCCAACTGTTGATGCACACGGAATACACAGCATTCTGTTTCGTGCAATATTTTGCGATCCAGCCCACGTCGCGCGAACTGAAAGACGAGGCTATTTTCGGGCACGGAGCACAACCGTTCGTGCACATATGTTACAGTTTGTCCAACACCTGTGTTTCTGTTCCACGCCTATGGGAAATGCATGATTCACTACAGATATTAAACAAGCAAACCAAAAAAAACCCCGCCTATCCATACGATTTTCGAGACAGCGAGAGACAGAGACGGTGGGAGGGATAGAGGGTGTAAGGAGGGGGGAGGGAGGGGGAGAGTGAGAGGGAGAGAGAGAGGAGAGAGAGAGAGAGAGAGAGAGAGAGAGAGAGAGAGAGAGAGAGAGAGAGAGAGAGGGGGCAGAGAGAGAAGAAAGAGAGAGAGGAGAGAGATAGAGGAGACAGAGAAAGAAGAGAGAGAAAGAGGAGAGATAAAGAGGAGAGAGAGAGTGGAGACAGAGGAGGGTGGTGGTGGTTGTGTGGCTCGAGAGGGTCAGAGAAAGAAGAGAGAGAAAGAAGAGAGAGAAAGAGGAGAGAGAAAGAGAGAGAGAGAGAGAGAGAGAGAGAGAGAGAGAGAGAGAGAGAGGAGAGACAGACAGAGAGAGAGACAAGACAGAATGACAGACAGATTAGAGGCATGGACAGAGAGAGAGAGGAGAGAGAAGAAGAGAGAGAGAGAGAGAGAGAGAGAGAGAGAGAGAGAGAGAGAATGACAGTGAGGAGGGAGGGAGGGGGAGAGAATTTTATTGCTATTAGCAAAAAGCCCTGTTGGCAAGGGGTTATCATGTGTAATATCTAGCATCAGCACAACAGCGGGGAGAGAGAGAGGGGGGAGGAGGGAGGGAGAGAGAGAGAGAGAGAGAGAGAGAGAGAGAGAGAGGGCAGGGAGGGAGAGAGAGAGGGGGAGAAAGAGACAGAGAGTGGTGAGGGAGTGAGAGAGAGATGAGGGGCAAGAGAGAGAGAGGAGGGACACACACACACACACACACACACACACAACACACACACACACACACACACACACACCACACACACACACATGCACGCACACAGAAAGAATGAACCGTTCCCCTTCTGAAAGGAAGAGATTAACAAAAACAAAAAACAAAACAAAACAAAACAAAACCAAAAATCCCTCCCACCAACGTTAAGAGGAGGGGTAACTGTTGACCCTTCAAACAAGTAACAGGAAGCCCTACTATTGCAGCACCTCTGACAACAGCGGCAACACCGTTCACAGCCGACAGTAGTAGCACCACGGCAAACACTGCAATGCACAGACGTATTGAACCACCACCACCACCACCACCACCTTGGAGCGAGCAATAAGGTACAGCATTCCCGTTCGCACATCGAGCAGTTCTTCTCCTTTCTTTGAGAGTCCACCTTCATCGAGTTGAACATTCCGACACTTTTGTGTGTATGACCGTTTTTTTTAGGTTTTTTTTTTTTTTATCCCGCCATTAATTAAGGCAGCCTTACTCCAATTTCGGGGAAGGTGCATGCTATGTGTAACGTGTCATCCATACCAACGGCCAAACTGGCCTTCTTCTTCCGAAAGTTGGTGATGGGATTTCACCTGTGTCTTCTTCTTTTTCTTCCTAAAATACTGGTTCACTCAAAAACGAGTAGGTCACCAGCGCGCATGTTAAAAAGTAAAATAAAATAACATAAAACAGTGCGACTCAGACTGTTGGCCCCTGGAGCAAATTTGGCAACAAGGGGTCGCACTCGGTATTCAAGAAGTTAAAAGCAATGGCCAAATTCAGGCCCAGGTAATAGTAAAATATCTGGGGAAGTAAAAATAGAAAATCGTCAATATGCAGATCTCAAAACTGTCGAATCAATTTGTTTTTTAAATGAGATTGCATTTGTGGCAATCTTGATGGCACCCGGCAGTGAGTTCCACAGCCGTACAGAACTGGGATAAAAAGAATGTAAGTGGCTGTCAATATTTGATGCAGGTATGGTATAACATTGACCGCCACTCCTGGTGCTACTTTTATTCAATACTAGTTGTTCCATTGGAATATCAATTACTTTAGCTCAGCCTTTGAAGAAGATGTTAAGTTTGATAAAAGCTCTTCTCTCTTCTAAGGGTTTCCATTCTAATCTCCTCATGTTCTTCCTAGTAATCCCCTTTTCTCTGATGTGGTTCCCTGTTACGAACCGTGCTGCTCTCTTCTGAATCTTTTCGAGGTTATCAATGTCTTTTAGATGGTAAGGATCCCAAACTGAGCAACCATATTCAAGTACTGGTCTAACCAGTGTTTGTAGCAGTCGTCTTTAACCTTTTGGGGGCAAAATTAGGAATAGAGTTTGTTTAGAACTTCCGCCAATGACATTGACAAAAAGCACATGACAAGACACGATGCATTTCAACCACTTGGGTCTTCTTCAGGCGAAAAAAATAAATCACATTTAACATGTGGGACAGTACAAACAAAGAACGAGATAAGAATGAAAAATGATCATCGGTGTCCATGTGGTCGGTAGGCGGATTGACATGGGGCCTGGGGGATTATGGGAGAGGAAAGAGGGGGGGGGGGGGGGGGGTTGCGTCGGGGGGAGGTGTGTGGTGTGTGATTGATGGGGTTGTGTGGTTGTATTGGGGGGTGTGGACATCTTTGTGATGGCTGTGGTAATGGTGGATTGATAATAAGGTAAGGGGAAAGAAGGGGGGGGGGGGGGGGGGGGGGGGGGGGGGGGGGGGGGGGGGGGGGGGGGGGAACTGAGGAAAAAAAAAAAATTTTTTTTTTTGGGGGGAAGGGGAAGGATAAAACAAAATTAGGATTAAATAGATGGAGGGTTGCTGTAACTACTGTATGAAGTGAGTGAAGGGGATGTGGTGGTGGTGTATGTATGTGTGTGTGTGTATGTGTGTGTGATGGTAGGGGTATTGCCAACTGATGTGGAAGTGGTGGGTAATGTGTGTTTGGTTATTGTTGGATATTGATGCCTTGGGGGTGTAGTGTGCCCAGTTTGGCATTTTGGGGCAGTCATTGATATTCCTGTATAAGAAAGCTAAGATGTTATTTGCTTTCTACATACTAAATTGCAATGTTCTTTCCATTTGAGACGACTATCTATAATCACGCCTAAATATTTTGCAGCATTAGTTTCTTTAAGAATAGTATTATGGATTTAGAATTAATCTGATCTCATTGGTGAGCGTTTGTTACATATACGCAACACTTTGCACTTTTGGGGATGAAATTCCATTTTCCAAGTTCTTTCCCACTTGTAAAGCGTTTAGATCTTCTTGCAGAATGCGTGTATCATTCTTGCTTTGATTGTTCTATACCTAAGCTGTCATCTGCAAAAAGCCTTATAGTAGTTCCAAGAGAGAGATTTCTACTTATGTCATTTATATAAATTAAGAAAAACAAGGGCCCCAGAACAGTTCCCTGTGGTACACCTGACAAGACTGGTTTACAATGGGATGTCGACCCTTCCACAACAACTTTCTGCGTTCTCCAACGAGGAATGATCTAGCCATTTTTAGCAAAGAACCGCCAATGCCGATGTGTTTTAATTTAAGCAGCAGGCCCTCATGGTCAACTTATCAAAGGCTTTAGAAAAGTCTAATAAAATTGCATCTATTTGCTGTCTGTTGTTAAGACAGTTATTAAAATCATTGAGAGTTGTTATAACTTGAGTCTCCTGCCTTTGGTTTAAAGGGGCTTTTGTCGGGCCAAATTGACATGGGCTAGAACCCCAAAAGGCTACATCAAAATGTTTTTAAACTCTGCAAGTTATGGGGGGAAAAGTTTTCAGTTGTGACAAGCTCCAAGCATAACAAACCCGTCTCAAAAATCCCCCGAAGTGGGTGTGTGGCTGCCCAGGGTGGCGGGGGAATAAAAAACGGTCCACACGAATGTTCTCATCCCCAGTTTATGCTTTTGGTACCATAGTTGTTTCAAGTATTTTCGGCTGTTTGGATGATCCCGGATTTCCTTTTAGCCAGGGTACAAAAACAACAAAAAACAAAAAAACTTGAGTCCCCAAAACTCCTTCGTTTGTCAAAAAACCATGCGGGGCGTTATTTAAGAAGTCATATTTGTCAAGTTTGGCCCATTATGCTACTATATATTATGTTTAAAAGAAAGTTTTGTTTGATTTTGGATGAAAAAAAAAAGATACGGGTCTTAGTTCTCTGCTTTTGTTTTGTACCCCCCTTTTTGAACAAGGGAAAAAATTGCCCCGCATCTGGGACTCATCGGGGAATTACTCCCTGGTCCAGTAAAGTTTTGGTAAAGTATTTTGGTTTATACTTAAACTAAAATTTCATTGGCCCCAATAATTTTAAGAGCTTTCCCGGGAAAAGCCATCGGGACCCAAGTAGCTTTGTTTTCATTTATGTTGGTCAGAAACTTAAATACTCCTGCTTTTTTTACTTTGTTGTTTTGCATTTCAGGGATTTTATTATCACCCTTTTAGTCAAACTTTAAATTTTAAAAGGGTTTTGGGATTTGAAAAAAACTAAAACAAAATCCCCTTGTTTAGAAAGTTTGTTTTCCCCCTTCAGGGTCCTGTATTGGGTTTATTCTGGTTGTTTCTGGGGCGGGAAACCCCAAGTTGTCCCGTCCCTTACTTTTAAGGGAAAGCCCAAATTTTTCTTTTTTTGGGTGATCCCTTCTGAAATCATCAAATTTAAACAAAATTGGAGTGAGCAAGGCCTACTTTGCTCTCTGAAACCTTCTCTTAAAATTTTTATCCCTAACCAGAAATTTTTCTGAATTGGGAAGAATTTTTAAATTTTCTTAAAAAAAAACGTTTGTTTCCTTCTCAACAAACTTTTTATTTTTTGTAGAAATTTCCATGGCTGGTGGTTCTTGCTTAAAGTTATTTTAGTGGGTATTTTTGAAAAACCATAAAAAATTTCCCAAAGTTGGGTTTTTAAATACATTTCCCAAAGGCCCATTGACAAATTTTTAACAAGGGGACCTCAAAAAAGACGACTGAAATCATGATTATCCCTGCCCCTTTTTGGGGAAAATTGTTTGGGTTTTCCAGAGTCTGAGGGTACGTTTTGGGGGTTTTTTCCCGAAAGGGTTTGAAATTTGGGCTCTCAAAGGGAAAAATTTATGTCATGATCACCCGGGCCTGCAATTAATTCCTGATTGCCAAAAGGGGCCGGGGAAAAATTGGAAAAAAAATAAATCCCAGGAATCCCCCCTTCCCACGATTTGGGTTTGCTTAAACGACGCACTAACCCAAGGTTTTGGGGGGTATAAAAAAAACAAAGGATTAATATTTTTACTGTTTTTGATTCCCAAATTCGGGATCTTCCCCCCCAATTTCAAAAAGGGAAAAGTTAAAGTCTCCCCCCAAATCCATAATATTCCCTTTCCATTGGCCAAAACAATGTTAGAAATGTCTTTTGCAGAAAAAGAGGGAACACACATTTTATCTGGTCTGGGGGGTCTGTAAACTGATCCAACAAGGGACAGGTCTCTTTTTCTTAAAAAAAATCCTACAAAAAAAACTTTCACTATTTTTCCCTTAAATAAAAAACTCATTGCTAAGTTTTTCCTAATGGCAATTAAAGACCCCCCCACCTCTTTTTCCAATTCGTCCTTTTATAATTACAAAATCCTCCATTAAAATTTTCACTGCTGGATTTCCAGTTTCTACCCAAATTTTCTTTTTTCCAATTACAAAAAACAATTTTTTTTTCCCCCCGGTAAAAAAATTTTACTGATTCTTCCTTTTTCTTGAAAAAGGGGATTGAAAATTTACCTATGCTTTTAAAAGTTTATCTTTTTCCCCTTTAATGAGGGGGGTTTTCAGTTGCCTTTAAATTTGGGTTTTTATCAGTTTTAAAATCAGGGGTGGTTTGCAAACTTAGGCCCAAAATTTTTCAATTTTTCCCTTTTGGGGGGGATGGGTCTGGTGAGATGGGGTTAAAAAGGGGTTTTTTCGAGCTGCACCCTTCCCAAATTGAATTTTAAAAAAAGTCTCAAACTAAATTTTTGGAAGCCCCCCCGGAAAAACAAGCCAAGTTTTTCCCGGGGGGGGCATAATGTTTACAAAAAGCTAAATTCTTTAACAAAATTTAGTGTGATACCATGTATTGCAGACGTAAACCGGCAACTGCTTTATTTTTTCCATGTGATCTAAAATTTTGCAAACTCTGCATGGATTTTTTTACTTTGGTGGAGGACCAGGATTGATTTTAAAAGTCCCCGAAAGCAGGAAAAAGGGTTTAAAAACCCCTGATTTAACCCTCTATGTCAAACCCTTTTTCATTCAAACAATTTTTTTTCATGTACAAATTTCTAAATTTTAAATTTAAAATGGGGGTTAAAATCTGGGCCTAGTAATAAAAGGGGGGGGAAAAAACAGTACTCGGCACGGGTGCACACAGGAGATTTCCCTTGGTTTTCGGGTTTTGCACAAATTTTTTAAAAACCGCAAAAAGGGGAACAAAAGGGTTCCGTTACAAAAAAAAATTTAAAAAATTAAACTGGGTGCTGGGATATTGTTTTTCCCGTCAAAAGGGAAACAGAAAGGGAAAAAATAGGAAATTTTTTAAACAAAAGCCAAAGGAAAAAACACCCCGGTAGCCCACTTGAAAAACCCAAATAAAAAGACTCACCTTACCTAAAAAAGGGTTTTTTTTAAACACAATTTTTTTTAAAAGGTAGGTAGGTAGGTAAGGGGGTTTTTTGCCTCCCCTTTTTCATGTGCCCCCGTCAATAAAATCCCGTACTTTCCCGGTTTTTTAGGCCAGCGTGTTTTCTGTTGCATACAATTTTTGTATAAAAGGGATGAGAACAATTTCAGTAAACCCCAAAATCATAAAACGATATTTTTAAAATTTTGCATCTACATCAAGGAGGCTCTTAAAACTGTTGAATTATTAGTTAGTTTGATGTAATCGAAGAGAAATTTTCCCCCTGCCAACTACTCTATTTGCAAATGAAAAATTTTCCCCAGGTTAGTGCAAGAATATTTAAAAAAATAATTTGCCCCGTATTGCCTTTGTGGGTTTAAGATTTGCTTAACTGGGAAAAGTGAGTTAAAATCAATGTCATCAAAATGGTGAAAAATCTTGAAAAAAAGAATCAGGTCACCCCTACCCTCCTGGGCCCTTTTAGGGGTTCTAATCCCAAAAATCTAAATCTTATCCCATAAAAGGGAATTTTTGCATTTGGGAGTATTTTGCCCTTCTTTGAACCCTTTTTTATTGATGAGGTTTTTCTTTTAAAAATAAAAGGGGACCCGATGACATTACCGTTTTCCCAAAATTTTGGTCGGGTGAGTGATTTTTTAAGCTTTTATAAAATTTTTTATCAATTTAACGAGAAAGTTTGTCTTATCCCCCCAAATCATTGGGGTTTTCTTTATAAAGCTTTCTGTTATGAGGGTCAAAAACTAAGACACAGTCAAATGAAACTCCCAAAGGGGGATTTCCCTACACTTTTTGGATCTTTTGAAATTTGGGAAACACCCATTTTCATTTTTGGGTTTTTATTTTGAGGGGTTTTTCTTCCCAAAGTGAAGCATTTACAAAATTTTTGAACATTGAAATACAGATTCCATTTGTGAGGGCCAATCCGCAATTGTTTTGGTCCCCCCTTTAATGACGAGTGTTGCTTAATTTCCCCCCTAAATCTTTGTATCATCGGCAAAAAACTTCATGAAATAAATTTTGAAAATCCGGGAAGTGTTTATGAAAAATTGTAAAAAGGACCCGTCCCCCAAAATGCTCCCCTGTGAATACCACTCAAAAGGTTTTTCCCGGGGGGGGGAAATACTGACCCCCCCCTCACCTTTGTCTTTTGTCAGTTTAGGGAAATCTGTAAACCAGTCAAAAAGAGATCCATGATTTCCTAATTCTGGGAAAAATTTAACCAAAAGCTTTTGTGCGGGACAGATCGAAGGCTTTACGGGAAATCTAAATTCACTATATCTATTGGTTTTTTTTTTTTCATCATAATACAGTTAAGTCGTCCAAAACTGAATCAGTTTTTGTCCCGCATGGTTTTTTTATTACGGAAGCCATTTTTTGACAGTCCGCAAAGAGTTTAAAATCATTAAAAAAATTTATACTATGACATCCCCTTTCAATTGACTCTAGTACCCTTACACATTATGCAAAATGAGGCTGAAACCGGGCTGTAGTTACTGGGTTTTTGTTTGGAAACCTTTTTTGAATATGGCAACAACAAACAGCTGATTTCCCGTTCCCTCTGGGATTTTTTCCGTCTCTAAGGATTTTATTAAAAAATAAGCTGAAGGGAAGATAATTCCTTCAAAGTTCTTTCAATATTTTTGCTGGAATTTTATCTGGTCCCTAGCCCTTGAGGGGGCAAGATTTTTAGTTTAGGCCCCCACAATCGTTTTGGGGGAACTCTAATCTCGAAAAAAATTATCCTTCTAACTTAAGTGGTTTGGGCTTTTTTGGTTAGGTAAATTTTTTTTATTTTCACGAGTAAAAACACTTGGAAGAAGTCTTTTTTGTTTAAAAAAAAAAAAAAGGGAAAAACCCTTAAACTACCAACAGCTAAAAGGTGATTTTTAAAAAATTTACGGGTACTCGTATTTAGTAAAATTGCAAGGGGTTTAAAGATGTTTTGCGTGGCAAGATGTTTTTTGCGGCGTTCACACACGAACCTCCCGGGTTTTTAACTCATTCGGGAAGGGCTGTACGGGGAAATGGAGTCAGAAACCCAAAGTTTAAATCCGGGGGAAAAAACTCCCGTACCCCAAACGGTCCGGGGGAGATTTCGAACACGCAACCCCAAGTTTTCGAGTCCCCGGGGCTCCCACCAACTGGGCCATTCCGGGTCCCCCCCTTCAAAACCCCCCCCCCCCCCCCAAGGCCTTTGAGTTATTTCCCCCTTAAGCTGGCGGGAAAATGAAACTGAAAAATGGGAGAAAAGGGGCGAACAGAAAAAAAGCGCCTTCCCTTTTGGGTTAAGTACAAGTACTCAGCCCGGGAGGCGACTTTTTTAAAGCAAGATGTCCCTTTGTGCCATCGAGTGGGGCCGGGGAAAGGTTTCATAAAAATGCTGTTTGAAATGGAAAAGTGGACGAGTTTAAACGAGAGTTCGTTGTTGTTTTTTTTTTTAAAAATTTTTTATTTTCATTGCGTTAACCGCTTTCGCAGTCCCCAGAAGGAAATAAATAAGGAGTCCCAGCAATTTAGTAGGGCTGAAAATTAAAATCCCTTTTCTAACTTTTTTGTCCATTTTCTTTTAAAATTTATTTTTATTACTTTTATGCCCAAATCCAAACAGGTTAAGGGTTTTCCTTTTTGGGGAGACCTGTCCCCAACTGAATCACTTTTTTATCAAATGAAAAATTTAACTGTATTTATAAACAACAAAATTTCCCTGTAAATGTTGTATACTAGGATTGGCCTTCTCAAAACTTTGACAAAGTCTAACATTAACAGGCTTTAAATGGGTGTTCAGGATGGACTTCTAGACTTGACTGAAAAAGTGTGTGTGTGTGTGTGTGTGTGAGTGAAACCCTATGAAATGCGTAACCTTATGAAAACCTGTGAAACTTTGCAAAACATTGTGAAGTCCTACAAACCTTGCAGAACTTCGAATGTGACACAGACAGCTGCTTGAAATATTTACCAGGAATTATTATAGAAATAGGGACCTATTATCTGCCCCGTTATTATTATCATTATCCTTTTTTTTTCACAACAAAGCAACCACATATAGCCACTGAGCTAATATGATCAAAGTCATGAAGATTAGTCATTGAGAGGGTTGAGAGAGATCAAGGGAGGAGGGGGGGGGCAAGGCATGCAGAAAAAAGCAAGAGGGGGGAGAGGGGAAAGGGGGGAGGGGGGGAGGCAGGCCCCAGTTAGATAGTTTCAGAAAGAAATTTTAAAAAATTTGTGTTAGACACCCCCCAAAAAAAAAGTGGAAAAAGAAAACAAAACAAAACATGAAATTTTAACCCTTAGGTCTTCTTCAGGCAAAATACACAAAAAATAGGACAATGAAAATGAATAGCAATCATTATTTATCCATTCGCGCAAGATAGGCGTTTAATTTGAGGTCGAAAAAATCAAGTTTTGTCAAAAATTAAAAATTTTTTTTAGATTTTTGCCCGCAGTGCCCCACTTTGCAACTAGAGGGAAAATTGGTTCCCCCAATATTGACCCCCTTTTCTATGCCCCCCCTTTCAGTTTTCTAAACTTTCTTTATTTCCACAAAAATGTATTTTGTGCATGTGTGGAAGGAGGGGGGGGGGGGGGTAGAAAAGGGAGGGTTATTTTTGTGACGGCGCCCTTCCCCGGTTGGCCCTCAGTGTTTGACCCTGGGAAGGAAAACTTTAAGCGGCTTGGACAGAGCGGTCACGTGGCCCTTGCCCTTTCCCCCGGTTGCGCCGTTTTGTGTTGAACCCCCTTTAGGAAAAACTGCAAGCTGGGGTTGGACAGAGGGGGTCAAGTGGCCTTCGCCTTCCCCGGTTGCGGTCAGCTGTTTGGGCCTTTGGGGGAAAATGCAAGCTCGGTTGGACAGAGCGCGTCACAGTTACCAAATTTTTCCTTTTTACCCCCCCCCCCCCCCAATGTGTGCAATTTTTGGGTGTATATGAGTGCGTTTCGTGTTTTTTTTTTGCGGGGCGTGGACTTGTTAGGGGTGTGTGTGTGTGTGTTTTGTGTGTGGTTTTGCCCGGGGGGTTTTTTTTTTTTTTTGTTTGTTGGTGTGTGTTGGGTGTTTTGTGTGGGGGGGGGGGGGGGGGGGGGGGGGGGAGCCTTGCAGCCTTAGCTGCGTCTGGCTAGTGGGGTTTTTTTCGGGGGTTTTCCCCTTTTTCCCCCTCACCCTTGGTGTTGGGTAGGGCAAACCCTTGGGCAGACTTGGGTCGGAAAGCTTTAGGTGGTGACCCCTTTTCCCCCCCCCCCCCTTGTCATTTAAAATGTTTTTTTTAATTTTTTTATTTTTTAAAAATTTTTTTCCGAGAGAAAATCTTCATAATTTTAGAAATCCATTTTTTCTAGTTAAGATTTCAAACTGCCAAAACTGTAGCATTGACAGACATTTAATATGAATTGGTCTTTTGTTCGTTCATAACTAAGATTAATTTGATCGACAGTATGGTTTAAATATATTGAACATGTTTATTTGGCTTGGTTTGTCTTTGACTTTCCCTTTCTCTTCTCTGTGCGTGTGTGTGTGTGTGTATGTGTGTGTGCGTGTGCGCGCGCACTCTTTCACTGGTGAAACTGAGAGAAGACGAGAGTCAGTGTGTGGCTTATAGCTCATTGTACAGCCTCAAGTCCAGACAGTTCTCACTTATCTCTCTAATTTCTTCTGTGCATACGAAAAACTAGTGCACAGGAATAGCCTTATAAATAATTTTGCCTTGAAAGCTTGTGATGTATGAGTGGATGTAGAATGAAATCTACTTACACATAGATCTATCTTTGTGGAGGTCTACCATGTCTGACATGGAGATCTATCAATATGGAGAGATCAGTCGATGTGGAGATTTATTGATGCGGAGATCTGTTGATTTGAAGATTTGTCAATACGGAGATCTATCGATGCGGAGATCAGTGGATATGGAGATTCGTTGACGCAGAGATCTGTCCATGTGGAGATTCATCGAGAGGAATTCACCAAGCTCTGAGTGGATATTCTGCTTCCCTTGACTATTAACCACCCAAAGGTTTGAGCTCAGGGATTTTGCATGTAAGAACCAATTTTTTTTGTCAATAATTATTCGAAAGATTTTAATTCTTTGCCATAGTATGAGCGGCTGAACAGCTGTAGTATGAGGGCCATAATGCCTTTTCTGCAACTGATTTACGAGTTATCCTCTTATCCTCTCACACTCTGAATTGTTGTCGTGTAAAGCCCTTAGAAATAAAATGCTTGCCATCAGTGTTTTGGCTTGCTTGATGGTGATGATGATGATGATGATCATCATCATCATCATCGTCATCATCTTCATTATAATCTTCATTAGCATCATCATCGTCATCACCACCATCGTCATCATCATCATCATCATCATCATCATCATCATCATCCTCATCATCATCATCACCACCATCATCATCATCATCATCATCATCATCGTCATCACCACCACCACCACCATCATCATCATCATCATCATCATCGTCATCGTCATCATCATCATCATCATCATCATCACCATCATCATCAT
Source organism: Conus ventricosus (assembly GCA_018398815.1). Lineage (NCBI taxonomy): Eukaryota > Metazoa > Mollusca > Gastropoda > Neogastropoda > Conidae > Conus > Conus ventricosus. The sequence continues at coordinate 45,817,697 of CM031600.1, forward strand.
CATCAGTATACTAGAACGAGAAGAGCACAGGCCTCTGCCGAGGTTCAATGTATCCTGCATCAGACCTTTGATCCAGATCCATCTTTGCACAACAGACCGGTTTTTTTTTCTGATAAAATTTCATTACAATCTGTTCTGTAGTCATCTTTGTTTTTTGTGTTGTTTGTTTTTTTAATGTTACTGTGTTGAGGAATACTGGATCCACCTTTTGCCTACTGATCCGGATCTGCTCAACAGATCCACACCCACATTTGATAGTGGATCCCTTTTGCGCTTGACTTGGACCTTCACCATTGGATCCGCACCAACACTACATACTAGATCCCTTTTGCCCTTTGGTATCGATCCACACCTAAGTTAATAGTGGATCTCTTTTGCCTTTTCATAGGGATCTGCAGAACGGATCCCCACCTACATGATTGAATACTGGATCCCTTTTTAAAAAATCTAGATCTACACAACGGATCTACACCAACATTGAATATTGGATCCCTTTTTGTTTTTAATCTAGATCTGCACAATGGATCTGCATCAACTTTTAATATTGGATCCACTTTAATGGGTTCATCTTTGGGTCACATTTAAGCAAGTTTCATGAGGATCAGTTCGCTAGTTTTTGCGCTATATCGCTGACAGAGGCAGAACTACAAACAAACCAACAAATGAAAGTGAAAACATGAACCCACCCCCCACCCCTCGGGCGGAGGAAATTGTAATCATAATAGTGGTGGTGGTGATGAGAACAATTCAACCAGGAAAAAAATCACAAAAACTTGGAGTACTGTCCACAGCTGCCGAACCTTTGTAGAATGTTTTGGGGAAGACAGACTGACGAGGTTCTTAGCATCTGTTGCTGAAGTGATGAGTTTTACGTCTTTCCAGCCAGAGACCCTTAAGGACATATCTCCCACACTGAAGACAGCATTTTTCTCTTCAAACCAATACATAAACTGAAATGGCCAGATAATGGTATGACCATATCTGAAACACTTTCCAAGAAACTGAACGCACACACACACACACTCGCGCACGTTCATGTGCGCGCTCACACACACACGCAGTCGCACGCACACACAAACGTGTGCACGCACACGCCCACACAGGCGCGCGTGCATACATGCGCAAGTGCACACACACACACCACACACGCACGCATGTGCGCACACACACACACACACATGCGTGAGTGCATTCATGCACGCGCGTGCACACACACATGCGCGCACGCGCACTACACACACACACACACACACATACACACACACACTCGCGTGTATGCACAAACACACACAGGCGCAAATGCGCACACAGGTGCAAGTGCACACACACACGCACGCATGTGCACACACACATGCGCGAGTGCATTCATGCGCGCGCATGCACACACACGCGTGCGCACACACATGCATACACACACACACACACACACACCACACACACACGCACACGCACAATTTTTGTGTCTGATTCTCTCGCTCCCCTCACTCGCCATGACAAGACAGTCACCCTATTCTGCACCCTCGACAAACAAAAGAATAAAATATAATAACAACGATAATAGTAATAACAATAACTTTTCAAAATCATTAAGCTCAGTGGATGTGAAATGTCTGCGCATCAGTTTAAATGATAAGGTACAGAATGGTGCCTTTATTTTGATGGAGGGGGTGGGGGCTATAGGGGTGTGTGAGGGATAGGGAAACGCGTGTGTGTGTGTGTGTGCGAACTTGTGCATGCGTGTGTTGATTGATTGATTGATTTAATTTAACGTCTGTTCACAACAATGGTGATATTAGACTAGCGTGTGTGTGTGTGTGTGTGTGTGTGTGTGTGACACGTCGGTCATAAATCCCATCACCAACTTTGGGAAGAGGCCAGTTTGACTGTTGGTATGGATGGCACATTACACATAGTATGCACCCTGCGTAAAAGATAATAAGGGACGGATAAAAGAAGAAAACCATAATAGTGACTGAATGGGAAAGGACTGAATGAAGCACCCAGCAGACAGCTCTTTTAATGGGTTTCCTCCATGTTAGGCAGCATGTTATGTAAACGATAGTGTGGATTGTAAAACGTTTAGATTAAGGTTGGCCTGAAATTGGGAAGAGATGCTGTATAAGCATATGCTCTTAACAACAGCAACAGCAGCAGCAACAACAACAAGAATGATAATGATTCTAATAATAATAAAGTTAATAATAATCGTAACATCAACAACAACAGCAATAATAATAATAACAATAATAATAATAATAAAAGTAATTGTAAGCAACTACAGACTTTTACAGCAAAACTATGGAATGAAATGACTTTTTGTATTCCATGTTAGTGGTAAATATAAATGTATATATAAATAAGATTGTTATTGATTGTTATTTCACAAGCATCTCTCTCCCTCCCTTCCTCGCCCCCCCCCTCTCCTCTCTCTCTCTCTCTCTCTCTCACACACAGCCTACTCGCGAGAGCTTGCATGCTTGTTTCTAATGAGTTATGTTTGATTATGGGTATTATGGGGTTCCGCACCCTTCCTCTTCCGCTCAATTCTCTACGAGGGATCAGCTGCTTGTTCGTATTTTCAAATGAAATTTATATATTACAACTAGATATGTTAGGTTATTGTTCAATGTAGACGAACTTAATATCTCTAATAGATTATCTGTCTAGAACAAAACGTTTACACATTTCTGTACATTTTATTATTCCTAACCTGTTTGTTCACAGACTTTTCGCAATTAGAACATCTCCCTCAAAATGGCAGCCGGTGAACAGTCGCTCCATGCTGTTTCTGATTATTTTCAATCAAAGTCACAATGTGGAGGTGTGTCAGTCTCTAAAAAGGACCAGGTGTGTGTTTTATCACTTCATACATATTATGTATGTCCGATATTCAGACTTATGATCGTGGCAAAGTGAATGCAAACGTTTCACAAAGATGTTGCAATTTTAATTACAGTTGCATCATATGCCATACACAGTAAAGTATACTACGCACAGACATAGACGGATAATCGTGATAATGGTCATTCTTCTTCTCCATCCATTTTAGAATATTATCCAGCCATACTCTCATCGATCTTGATGTAGACCATTGTTACTTAGCGCGCGCCCGATCGTTAGAGGATGCTTGCGTGTAACTGTAAGTATGTGTGTGTGGGTAGGCCTAGTTGTAAACGTGTTTAGAAAAAAAAAAATCTAAAAATAAACCCAACCACTAGAAAGCGTGTGAAAGAGGGAGGTAGAAAAAAGGAAATCTCACTGGACATCAGAGTAGAAAGTTATGATTTTTTTAAAGCAGTTACATTTTGCCTTAAAGTACAAGTTGAAATGCACGTCAGGTCTCTGACTAGTTTGAGTGCAAAATGGAATCACATGACCCCCCCCCCCCCCCCCCCCCTGAAAACCCCCCCAAAAAAACCCAAACCAAACCAACAAACAAAGTTCATGTTAAGTGACGCAGGACAAGTTACACCCACCATACTCCCCGTTTCAGCTCTGCATACTCCCCATTTTTGCAGCCCCCCCCCCCCCCCCCCCCCCTTTACTTCCCATTCAGCATTAAAAACTTTCTCTTGAGTGAGATTAAACTATGACCGAACATTGTTATTCAAATGAAACCCAGCAGACACACACACACGCACACGCACACACACACAGCCCTGATATGGCCCTTTGCGGTCGGCTGGGCTATAAGCAACATTATCTTATTATCTTATCTTACGCACACACACACACACACACACACACACACACAAACACACAGTTCATACACTGCTGATTTGTTTAAGAAAAGTAATATAGATGTTAAGTCTTTGTCAAAAACGCCCTTATAGATCCCATTCCAACGTGGGAAAGAAAGAGGGCGAAGTTTGATCTTGATTACACTGACACAAAGAAAGCAAATCAGCCTTACAATACATCTGTCATATTTAACGAAGACGCAAATGCAAGACAGATATTCCAACCATCTTAAGGTGTACACAGATGGATCGTTGACGAGTAACAAAGAGGCCGGATCAGCATTTGTTATTCCATCGCTGAAAGTACAAAAAGCATATTTCATTGGAAAATATCGCTCCATATTCGTGGCTGAAATGATAGCGATACTTATGGCGTTGACATTTCTAATTGATTTACCGCAGTCAATTTTTCAAGTATTGTTTTGTGTAGATTCGCTGTCAGTGTTATAATCGATCAAGTTTTTTTAATTCAAATTCAGATAACTTTATTTTGAAGGAAATTCAACATTTAATCCACATCTTGATATGTAAAGGAACAGATATATACTTTCCTCTGGGTTCCTTCACACTGTGGAATTTCGGGCAATGAACTTGCTGACAGATGTGCGAAAAAAGGCGCTGAAAATGAAGAGGACAAACTATTTCAACGTCACTGAAAGAGATCAAATTTTAAAACATACAGCTTGGGAATATTTCAGAAATGGGCAGAACAACGCTGTTATTCATGTTCAGACACAAAATAATCCTCTTTTTAGTATTGATCATTTCAAAAGCATCCAAAATCTGCACATTTATGATATGCATCAATACAGAAACTTCGTTTCAATATTCCATCGATTGAAACTGGATGCTTTTAGAACTAAATATAGCTCTGCAACACAATGCATATGCGGGGAAACAAAATTGACAAGAGATCATGTTTTGTTCGAATGTGTGCCTCTCAAGGCATTTCTGCCATATTTATCAGGCATGTCTGTGACAGATATTTTTTTCTGATATTGATTTTGCTTTGAAAGTTACTTTCTGCTTGATTTGTAGTCCAGTCAGGTATTTGCTTTAATCTGATATTGTTAGTGTGTGTAGGTTTGTTTGTTTATTCGTTTGTGTGTCTGATTGTTTTCTGATTTTATGTACACCACCCTCCGCTCACTCCCATCTCCACCCCCTCCCTGCACACACACACACACACACACACACACACACACACACACACAACACTTGTATGCAACATGAACAAACTCTATCTATCTCCCTCTATTTGCCTGTCTATCTCTCCTTTCTTGTCTAATATCACATAGTTTGTGAAAAGACATAAAATTAAAGTACTACTACACACACACACACACACAAATCTGTAAAATCTGTATGCTATACACATTAACAAGGACTAAGCAAGTCATATTTTTAGATTTGGGGCTGCCGAACAGAAGGCTTATGTGGGAAATTAAGATAACTGCGTCAACACAGAAAGTCGTATCAATACGAGGTTGATATGGCGCTAGTGTAGTCATCATCCACACCACCATTCGATCATGGACCCAAGGGCTTAGACTTCCTAGGATAGTAATGAGTTTTAATGTTGAAGCAAGATCTTATGGTAATAACGCTGATGCTGATAGCATTGATCATTTGATGTTGGCACGTTTCACTGTTGTCTCAGCTTGATGTTACTGATTTGAATAATTGTTGCAGCTGTTGTTGATTCTCACTTTTTTTTTCAGATTATGTGAGCAAGGTTAGAAGAAATTCCCAAGTAATTTTTAGTTGTCCTGGGAGGAAACGGATAAAAAAGATCTTGTCTCCCCCATATTTTCTACTTGCCTCCCCTTAGTAAAGAGAGATCTAATCAAAGTAACTGTCGGGAGTGTAGCACTTGGCAAGTCAACAAACATGATTCCAGTGGTATAGAACTTTAGAAGGACGCTATACATAAAAAATACTGATTGAACATCAACGAACAAGTGCACCAAACCATCATGCAACACATCAGACCATCTGCTTACAACTGTTGAATAAAACAAAAACTAGTATGGTGACAAAACAAGATCCATTGCCTTGCATGAACGATCTGCCAGGAAACTCTTAAGGAAGGACGATAGAGGGGAAGACAGGCAAAAAAAAAAAAAAAGACTGACAAGATAGAATAAACAGGGGAATCATATGCAGACACCCAGCCTTTAGCACATAACCAGCAGAGCTGGAGGAATCTGTGAAGAGTTCTTTAGTGCGGCAACCCAATGACTTTCTGTGGAGTTAAGGTAGAAGATGAGAACCAACTCTCAACTCTGTTTATGAAATGGCCTAACTGGACAACTCTTCCCCCCCCCCCCCCATCTCCTCCCCTTCCCCACCCTTCCTCAGTTCCTGAGATACTCTGCCAATGTCTGTGATGTCTGTTTCAGATGCCCATGGTGAAAATGAAGAATGGCAAAACCATTATCGGGTCTGCAACAGTGGCCAGACATCTCAGCCAAGCTGGAACCATTCCACAAGGTTAGTAACTTTGTGCTGCAAGTGTACTTGTTTATATTGCCAGTACTTGTTCTTTTAATGTTTGTTTTCATTTGTCAGGAATGGATATATATATATATTTACCACAATATACTCAGATTCTGTAAAATGTAACACTGCAGAACTTTATTTCATTTAAATTCATTTTAATTGTTTATTTCTTATTTCTAACCCCACTGTACAACGTCTCCCTCCTCACATTGGCCACAAACTCTATGACACCATTTTGTACCACTGTGGAATGTTGCCTTCCTGTTTTGATTAGGAACCAGCCTATCCATAGTCTGTACCAACCTTCATGTTGCTAAAGTGTTGAAACATATTGCCAGTTATACAATGCAATTTTTGTGTATATTTTTTGATACAATTGAAATTAATTTTGGCCTTGGTGGATCTTTCAAATAAACTCATACTCATATGAGCCACTGATAAAAGGTGGCATTTTCCTGCCCTTGAATGGAAAAGTGGAATTAGTTTGTTGTATGGGTGTGTATAAATTACTCCTTTTTTGTTGCAGATTTCTGATGGTATCTTAACCCTTTCACCGCCATAGGCGCCTTTTGGCGACGACAGGGCAGAGTGCCGACGTCGCCATTTGGCGACAAAGTAGGGTGACCTAACTCCCGATACTCTCATGATCCAAGTTCATGAGATAAAAAGCCAGCAATAAATGTCATAGTTGGGGGATGGTCTGGCCTGTGCTTACAGCCATTTGCTTTGTCAGAACACTATTCAGTTCAGTGTTTTATCGACTTTATTCCGATTGTTTTTCCATTCACCATGACGTCACCACCAAGCACTTTATGTACTCGACCTTGCCGTACATTTACCACACATCAAGTGCTGGGAATATTGAATAGACGGTCAGTTGTTCCTAATACAGATGAAGAAGACCCAGATAGTTACAAGGAAACAACGATAGTCAGGGCTTGACTGAATTATTGCAACGTGAAGCGTTGGACTGTGGCCAAATAGTTGGGAGAGGAGGCATGCTGACGAGAGATAAGACTAGATGCCCACTTACTACCACTGTGCCCCAGTGTTTTTACGTTGAGCCAGCCAGCACTGACTGACTGTTCACTGACTGACTGATGGGTTATGCGAGGGGGCGAGCTGTGAACTTCACACACGCTGTGGGCCGACACTTGCTGGTCGAGGTTGAAGGGGACGTGGCCGACTGACACATGAGAGGCGAGCCACAGAGACGTAACGTGTTGGGTGGGTTTTATGAATAGCTGAAGGGCTCTCAAAGGTTCAGAGACCAACAGGCACATGAATGACTTTGTGTTCATAAAAAAATATTACTGTTGAGAGTGAAAGGGACGTGTGTGTGTGTGTGTGTGTGTGTGTGTGTGTGTGTGTGTGTGTTCCCTTTTTCTTTCTTACATGTGTACCAGTTAGGCATAAGCATGTGTGTGTGTGTGTGTGTGTGTGTGTGTGTGTGTGTGTGTGTGTGTGTGTTCCCTGCTATTGGAGTAGTTGTATTTGTGGCTGTTTCTTCCACTTTTCTGTTGGAAATACCATACTTTCTGGTCTTCAATTGTGAGTGGAGTATTTTGCCTCCCTTGTTGAGAGTTTATTGGCATTCTTTCTTCATTTTTTTACGTTTAGAAGGAACATAACATTCTTTTTTTATTTTGCATTTTTTTTTGCACTTGAAAGTACTAAAAATTTGAAATTGTTGTTGACTTACCATTACTAACATGATATAATAAAAGTACAGTGTATCTCCTCCATTTTACAAAAAATAGCATGAGAATTGGTTGTTTAGTTCCAGAGATATCCGCGTTTCACATATGCTGGTATAAAATAAGAGCTTTTTTTGAAAAAAAGGCTGGTGATGGGGATTTATGCATGCAAAATAGAATGTCTGGTGGTGAAAGGGTTAAAGAAACAATTTAACTCAAAGTTTAATGTAATGTTTTTGTGTCTTGTCTTTTGAAAAGACTTAAAAGTAAAGGTTCGCCTGATTTTTTTGCAGTAAAAGACATTACATGAGAACAGGTAGTCATGACTGTCACAATTGTGTCTAAGCATGAATGATCTGATGCTGTGCTTTTGATTGAATATGATCACAAGTTATGATGTGACATGTTTTTTTTTGTTTTTTTTTTGTCTTGTGAAGTTGGATAATCTATGTGCACAAATGTTATGAAAAAAAAAAAAATTAACGCAACGAAAAAGAAAAAAAAAAGAATTAAAGAACATTGTTATGTGTATTTAGACTGTAAATTTTGTGTGGAGCAGATCTGACGATAGAGGAGCAAGCGGCGGTGGACCAGTGGTTAGAATACCATGTGACACAGGTGGTGCACTGCAGCCAGGCACAGCATCAAAGCGCTCAGGTGTTGCAGGTAAGCTCACTCCATCACTGCCCCAGAGTGCAGTTTTATTATGTCACAGGGAGTTGTGTGTGAATGGGTGCATTTATATACGTAATACAGCTGTTCAGAGCCATTTTGCCGTTTGTTTCTTGCTGGCTTGTCATCATTGATCATAGGGTTTATGAGAGCGTAATGGTATTGAGGAAAAAACTTGTATGCTGTATAATCACCATTTGGACTCTGCTCTGAAAATAGAGAGCAATCCGGATTGTTTCCAGTTGTATGGGATAGTGGTGGTGGACACTTTTTACCAGATGTATGTGGTTGTGGTGGTAAGTAAAGTATAACAGCAATTATCAGGGTTCCAGCAGTTTTTTGTTTCATCCAGCTGCAATTGGATGATGTTGAAAAATTTCGTCTTGGCACATTTTTTAATTGTCAGCTGTCTGAAGCTAGAACTTTAAGTGCACAACGGGAAGGATAATGACGTTTTTCTGGTTTCCTTTAGCTACAAAGTCGTAGACTTACAATTGACATATTATAGGAGCCTTACTGACTGAGTGGAATGCAGCATAAGCCCTCTTTATATCAACTAAAATTTCCACACATCATCATCTCTATTTGGGTGCCTGTCTAGATGTAGGCTAGCTGTTATTGACTGTGAGTTCCTAACTTGGGCATGTCATAGCAGTGTTCAGCCCCCTGCCCCACTCCCCCTTTCTCTCTCTCTCTCTCTCTTTCTCTCTGTGAGTATGATATATCATCTGTCATCAAAACGAACAACTTGGTGGTTTTCTGGCTGGATGTATATCTGTGAAATCCAAAGAATATGAGTTTTTGGAATCACTGAATTATTATTCAAACTATTATATTTTAAAAATCGTATATATAATTGCCAGAACAAGATCAGCCTTTTATTCCATAAACAGAGGAAGAGCACTTAAAGCATTTTTTTAAAACTGCTATGCTCATGTAATGAAACAACAATTCTACAGCCTGATAATTGTTTGGCAATAAAATGCAAGTAAATGTTCCAAAGGATAGAAACATAAGATGATATCAAACCTTCACCAGCCTCTCTCATGCTAGCATTATTAACCTGTGAAGAAATGCTGTGGTCTTGGTATTCTGGCGCTATCAATTCGTAGAGCTCTGTACTCTGTCTATGAACTGCATGGATGCTTGGTTATCTCCCTTAGTTATCTCCCCTAGTTTGTACTACAGACAAAAAAAAGAAAAAAGGCAAAGCAGTTATTATAAGAAAGTTACAAATTAGGTAGTATGATTTTCAAACTGATTAGTAGGGTTTGTGTGTAATGAAGTAAAGATCTCTTGTCTGTTATATTGAAACAGCACTGTAAGCCATAGAGAAATGCCTGTTTAGTATAAAGACATTGTCAGTGTACTACATTAACTATAATGTACCTTACAGGAGCTGAACAGCTACTTGTCAGACAAGGTGTACTTTGTGACTCATCACCCCACAGTGGCCGACATCATGATCTTCCATGGCCTGCATGATATCTTTGTAAGTTGTACACAGTTAGTTCCAGAGTTGGGAAGGTGCCAGAAGGAACACTGAAAATGAAAGGGTGGTGGGAGGATGGAGGGAAGGAGAGCGAGAGAGAGAGGGAGAGAGAGAAGAGGTGAGGAGTGGGAGGGGGAGGAGGGAGAGTGGTATACTGCAGTTTCGGAATTGATGGTAGTTAAGTACATTTTTTATTTTCATTTTGTTTTAAACAAAGTTTAATTAAGTAACAAAACATTGTGAAGCGTTTGAAATTTGATGAACATAAAACAAAATAATGAAAAATGGTAAGAAAAATACTCGTTTAGTCAGTAAATGATTAACTGCATTTTGGCTGTAAGGTATGAAAAAAACCCAAACCAAATTGTCTGGTTTATTTTGAATGTTGTGTATTCATTTTGACGCCATCAGACTTGATACTTCCGTTCCATGGTTTTTGTTTTATTGTCAGGAACTAATTGAGAATAGTATACATTCTGAACAGAACAACTGCAAAGGAAATTGAACAGACATGGTGTTGCACCACATTTGTCTGACTTTATTCCTCAGTGAAACATTGTTTGTCTGCCACTCTCATGATTTATATTTTTCCAACTTCCCTTATTACTCCTTTTACCTTTGTTTACGTGCAAAGCTTGTGTTTTAAAAGATCTGTTGATTTGTTCAAAGGTATTTGAAATACTCGCACCCACTCCTACTAAGCCTCCATCTCTCTCCTCTCAAAACATCTCTCAAATACACCAGATTTGTTCCTTCCAAAACGTCCTCATGATGATTCACTTAAAGTTACATTATTGAGCGCACATGCTTACACACACATACATGCATGCATGTACATGTGCATACACGCATGCGCACAAACACATACACACACTCACACACATACACACACATACACACACACACACATACACACACACATACATACACACACACATACACACACACACATACACACACACACACACACACACACACACACACACACACACACACACACACACACACACACACCCATGACGTAGATGCGTTGTACTGCCGTTACGCGCCAAGGGCCCAGTACATCCGTCTCTGGTGTTGGTTTTCTTGTCTGAGTTTCCCTCTCGTAGGCGACTTGCCGACCAAGGCTGATGAGCATCCCCTACCCTGGTTTGCTTCTCCGAGGTTTTCCTTCCCCGGGGCTAGAGGTTTTTATGCGCCTCTTACTCGCATGATGAACCCGTCACAGGACACATGGGGAATTTGATATGGTGTAACAGTGCCACCTGTTACCCCCCCCCGTCCTGGTAGGAACATCGCCAGCCACAACGTTGTCTTCCTGACCGACGCCCTGTCCATCTTGCAGGCCCTTCAGTCCAACAGAAATCCAGAGTTTAAACGATCTGTCTTCATCTTTCACCTCCCTCTGTACAAGTCACACACTCACCCTGCAGTGGATTCCCTCCCACTGCAACGTGCTTGGCAGTTAGACTGCTGACTCCCTGGCAAAGGAGGGCACTACGAAGGAGCAGATGGACAGAACTACCAGCTACCCGGAATCCAGGACCATCATTAAGGCTAAGCTGCAGAACAAGTGGAAGCAGCAGCATCCACGCCACAACAGAGCAGACCCATACTACCTGCTGACTCGACGAGAGCAGGTAATCATCTTCAGGCTCAGGACAGGCCACAACCGCCTGAAACACCACCTATTCTTTAAACTCCGCATCGGCAACACAGAGCAGTGCCCCTGCAGAACAGGCAGCCAGACAACAGAACATCTGCTGCAGTCCTGCCCGCTCCACCAAGCGCTTCGAGAGAAAACCTGGCCCGACCCAATCCCAGTGGCCCGTAAGCTCTGGAGGACCTGCAATGTACTGCCACCTTTGTCGAGGAGACCAGGGAATCCATCTGAAGAAATGACGAACGAGACAACAAGACACACATACACACGCACGCACGCACACACACACACACACACACACACACACACACACACACACACACACACACACACACACACACACACACACATGCTCACTCCAGAGTCATATATTCGAGAAAGTCCTTATACTAACTGACTTACTCATTCCAACAGCACATGTCCATTTCCATGGTGCATATTGGCACTTAAAACAAGGACTAAGCTTTTATTTTTAGATTTGGGCTGCCGAACAGAAGGCTTATGTGGGAAATTAAGATAACTGCGTCAACACAGAAAGTCGTATCAATACGAGGTTGATATGCGCTAGTGTAGCATCATCCACACCCCCAATTCGATCATGGACCCAAGGCTTAGACTTCCTAGGATATAATGAGTTTTAATTTGAAGCAAGATCTTAGGGTAATAACGCTGATGCTGATAGCATTGATCATTTGATGTTGGCACTTTCACTGTTGTCTCAGCTTGATGTTACTGATTTGAATTAATTTGTTGCAGCTGTTGTGTTCTCACTTTTTTTTCAGATTATTGACAAGGTTAGAAGAAATTCCCAAATTTTTAGTTGCCGGGGAAAAAACGATAAAAAGATCTTGTCTCCCCCAATTTTCTACTTCCTCCCCTTAGTAAAGGAGATCTAATCAAAAAAATGTCGGAGTGTAGCACTTGGCAAGTCAACAAACATGATTCCAGTGGAAATAGAACTTAGAAGGACGCTAAAACAAAAAATACTGTTGAACATCAACGAACAAGTGCACCAAACCCATAATGCAACACATCAGGACCATCTGCTTACAACTGTTGAATAAAACAAAAACAAAGTATGGTGACAAACAAGATCCAATTGCCTTGCATGAACATCTGCCAGAAACTCTTAAGGAAGGACGATAGAGGGGAAGACGGGCAAAAAGAAAAAAAAAAGACTGACAAGATAGAATAAACAGGGGAATCATATGCAGACACCCAGCCTTTAGCACATAACCAGCAGAGCTGGAGGAATCTGTGAAGATTTCTTTAGTGCGGCAACCCAATGACTTTCTGGGGAGTTAAGTAGAAGAGAAAACCCCAACTCTCAACTCTGTTTATGAAAGGGCCTAACGGACAACTCTTCCCCCCCCCCCCCATCTCCCCCCTTCCCCCCCCCTTCCTCAGTTCCTGAGATAACTCTGCCAATGTCTGTGATGTCTGTTTCAGATGCCCATGGTGAAAATGAAGAATGGCAAAACCATTATGGGTCTGCAACAGTGGCCAGACATCTCAGCCAAGCTGGAACCATTCCACAAGGTTGTAATTTTGGGGCTGCAAGTGTACTTGTTTTTTATTGCCAGTACTTGTTCTTTTAATGTTTGTTTTCATTTGTCAGGAATGGATAAATTATATATATTACCCACAATATACCAGAATCTGTAAAATGTAACACTGCAGAACTTTATTTCATTTAAATTCATTTAATTGTTTATTTCTTATTTCTAACCCCACTGTACAACTCTCCCTCCTCACATTGGCCACAAACTCTATGACACCATTTTGTACCACGGGTGGAATGTTGCCTCCTGTTTTGATTAGGAACCGGGCCTATCCATAGTCTGTCCCAAACCTTCTGTTGCTAAAGGTTAAACATATTGCCATTTATACAATCAATTTTTGGTATATTTTTTTGATACAATTGAAATTAATTTTGGCCTTGGTGGATCTTTCAAATAAACTCATACTCATATGCCAACGATAAAAGTGGCATTTTCCTGCCTTGAATGGAAAGTGGAATAGTTTGTTGTATGGGTTGTATAAATTACTCCTTTTTTGTTGCAGATTTCTGATGGTACCCTAACCCTTTTTTAAACCGCCATGGGCGCCTTTTGCGACGACAGGCAGAGTGCCGACGTCGCCATTTTGGCGACAAAGTAGGGTGACCTAACTCCCGATACCCCTCATGTTTCCAAGTTCATGAGATAAAAAAGCCAGCAATAAATGTCATATTGGGGGAGGGGTCTGCCCGTGCTTACAGCCATTTGCTTTGTCAAACACTATTCATTCAGTGTTTTTAAATCGACTTTATTCCGATTGTTTTTCCATTCACCATGACGTAAACCACCAAGCATTTTAAATTTTACTCGACCTTGCCGACATTTACCACACATCAAGTGCTGGGAATATTGAATAGACGTCAGTTGTTCCTAATACAGATGAAGAAGACCCAGAAAGTTACAAGGAAACAACGATAGTCAGGGCTTGACTGAATTATTGCAAGTGAAGCGTTGGACTTTGGGCCCCAAATAGTTGGAGAGGAGCATGCGACGGAAAATAAGACTAGATGCCCACTTAAACTACCACTGTGCCCCAGTGTTTTTACGTTGAGCCAGCCAGCACTGACGACTGTTCACTGACTGACTGATGGTTATGCGAGGGGGCGACTGTGAACTTCACACACGCTGTGGGCCGACACTTCTGGTCAGGTTGAAGGGGACGGGGCCGACTGACACATGAGGGCGAGCCACAGAGCCCGTAACGTGTTGGTGGTTTTATGAATAGCTGAAGGGCTCTCAAAGGTTCAGAGACCAACAGGCACATGAATGACTTTGTGTTCATAAAAAAATATTACTGTTGAAGTGAAAGGGACGTGTGTGGGGTTGTGTGTGTGTGTTGTGTGGGGTGTGTGTGTGTGTTTGGTGGTGTTCCCTTTTTTTTTCTTACATGTGTACCAGTTAGGCATAAGCATGTGTGTTTTGTGTGTGGTGTGTGTGTGTGTGTGGGGTGTGTGTGTGTGTGTTCCCTGCTATTGGAGTAGTTTTATTTGTGGCTTTTTCCCTTCCACTTTTCTGTTGGAAATACCATACTTTCTGGTCTTCAATTGGTGAGTGGAGTATTTTGCCTCCCTTGTTGAGATTTATTGGCATTCTTTCTTCATTTTTTTTTACGTTTAGAAGGAACATAACATTTTTTTTTTTTATTTTGCATTTTTTTTTGCACTTGAAAGTACTAAAAATTTGAAATTGTTGTTGACTTACCATTACTAACATGATATAATAAAAGTACAGTGTATCTCCTCCATTTTACAAAAAATAAGCAATGAGAATTGGTTTTTAGTTCCAGAGATATCCGCGTTTCCCCATATGCTGGTATAAAATAAGAGCTTTTTTTAAAAAAAAGGCTGGTGATGGGGATTTTCTTTGCAAAATAGAATGTCTGGGGGTAAAAGGGGTTAAAGAAACAATTTAACTCAAAGTTTAATGTAATGTTTTTGTGTCTTGTCTTTTGAAAAGACTTAAAAGAAAGGTTCGCCTGATTTTTTTGCAGTAAAAGGACATTACATGAGAACGGGTAGTCATGACTGTCACAATTGTGTCAAAGCATAATGATCTGATGCGTGCTTTTGATTGAATATGACATCAAAGTTATGAGTGACATGTTTTTTTTTGTTTTTTTTTGTCTTGTGAAGTTGGATAATCTATGTGCACAAATGTTATGAAAAGAAAAAAAAATTAAACGCAACGAAAAAGAAAAAAAAAGAATTAAAGAACATTGTTATTTTGTATTTAGACTGTAAATTTTGTGGGGAGCAGATCTGACGATAGAGGCAAGCGGCGGTGGACCGTGTTAGAATACCAGTGACACAGGTGGGGGCACTGCAGCCAGGCACAGCATCAAAGCGCTCAGGTGTTGCGGGTAAGCTCACTCCATCACTGCCCAGAGTGCAGTTTTTTTTATGTCACAGGGGGGTTGTGTGTGAATGGGTGCTTTATAAATTAACTGTAATACACTGTTCAGAGCCATTTTGCCGTTTGTTTCTTGCTGGCTTGTCATCATTGATCATAGGGGTTTTTGAAGCTAATGGTATTGGGAAAAAACTTGTATGCTTGTTAATCACCATTTGGACTCTTGCTCTGAAAATAGAGAGCAAATCCGGATTGTTTTCCGTTGTATGGGATAGTGGGGTGGAAAACTTTTTACCAGATGTATGTGGTTGTGGTGGTAATAATATATAACAGCAATTATCAGGGTTCCAGCAGTTTTTTTTCAAACCAGCTGCAATTGGGTGATTTAAAAAATTTCGTCTTGGCACATTTTTTAATGTCAGCTGCTGAAGCTAGAACTTTAAGTGCACAACGGGAAGGATAATGACGTTTTTCTGGTTTCCTTTAGCTACAAAGTCGTAGACTTACAATTGACATATTATAGGAGCCTTTCGACTGAGTGGGAAAGCAGCATAAGCCCTCTTTTTATCAAACAAAATTTCACACATCATCATCTCTATTTGGGTGCCTGCTAGAAGTAGGCTAGCTGTTATTGACTGTGAGTTCCTAACTTGGGCATGTCATAGCAGTGTTCACCCCCTGCCCCACTCCCCCTTTCCCTCTCTCCTCTCTCTCTTTTCTCTCTGTGATATGATATACATCCCGTCATCAAAAAGAACAACTTGGTGTTTTCTGGCTGGATGTATAATCTGTGAAATCCAAAGAAAATGTTTTTGGAATCACTGAATTATTATTTCAACTATTTAATTTTAAAAATCGTATATAAATTGCCAGAACAAGATCAGCCTTTAAATTCATAAACAAGGAAGACCTTAAAAGCATTTTTTAAAACTGCTATGCTCATGTAATGAAACAACAATTCTACAGCCTGATAATTGTTTGGCAATAAAATGCAAGTAAATGTTTCCAAAGGATAGAAACATAAGATGATATCAAACCTTCACCAGCCTCTCTCATGCTACATTATTAACCTGTGAAGAAATGCTGTGGTCTTGGTATTCTGGCCTATCAATTCGTAGAGCTCTGTACTCTGTCTATGAACTGCATGGATGCTTGGGAAACTCCCTTAGTTATCTCCCCTAGTTTGTACTACAGACAAAAAAAAGAAAAAAAGGCAAAGCAGTATTATAAGAAAGTTACAAAATTGGTAGTATGATTTTCAAAACTGATTAGTAGGGTTTGTGTGTAATTGAAGTAAAGATCTCTTGTCTGTTTAAAATTGAAACAGCCTGTAAGCCCTAGAGAAATGCCTGTTTAGTATAAAAGAAAAATTTTTCAGTGTACTACATTAACTATAAGTACCTTACAGGACTGAAAGCTACTTTCAGAAAAAGGTGTACTTTTGACTCATCACCCCACAGTGGCCGACATCATGAATCTTTCCCTGGCCTGCATGATATCTTTGTAAGTTGTTACACAGTTAGTTCCAGAGTTGGGAAGGTGCCAGAAGGAACACTGAAAAATGAAAGGGTGTGGGAGGATGGAGGGGAAGGAAGCGAGAGAAGAGGGAGAGAGAGAAGAGTTTAGGAGTGGGGGGGGGAGGGGGGAGAGTGGTATACTGCAGTTTCGGAATTGATGGTAGTAAGTACATTTTTTATTTCATTTTGTTTTAACAAAGTTTAATTAAGTAACAAAACATTGTGAAGCGTTTGGGAAAATTTGATGAACATAAAACAAAAATAATGAAAAATGGTAAGAAAAATACTCGTTTTAGTCATAAATGATTAACTGCAATTTGGCTGTAAGGTATGAAAAAAAAACCCCAAAACCCAAAATTTTCTGGTTTATTTGGAAAGTTGTGTAATTTATTTTGACGCCATCAGACTTGATACTTCCGTTCCATGGTTTTTGTTTTATTGTCAGGAACTAATTTAGAATAGTATACATTCTGAACAGAACAACTGCAAAGGAAAATTTAACAGAAATGGTGTGCACCACAAATTTGTCTGACTTTTTTCCTCAGTGAAACATTTTTTGTCTGCCACTCTCATGATTATATTTTTTCCAACTTCCCTTATTACTTCCTTTTAACCTTTGTTTACGTGCAAAGCTTGTTTTTAAAAGATCTGTTGATTTGTTCAAAGGTATTTTGAATACCGCACCCAAATCCTACTAAGCCTTTCCCTCTCTCTCCTCTCAAAACATCTCTCAAATACACCAGATTTGGTTCCTTCCAAAACGTCCTAATGATGATTCACTTTAAAGTTACATTATTGAGCGCACATGCTTACACACACATACATGCAGGCATGTACATGTGCATACACGCATGCCACAAACACATACACACACTACACACATACCCCACACACACACATACACACACACACACATACACACACAACATACATACACACACACATTACACACACACCACACACAACACAAAACACCCCCACACACAACACACACACACACACACCACACAAAACACACCACACACACACAACACACCCATGACGTAGAAGCGTTGTAAATGCCGTTACGCCCAAGGGCCCAGTACATCCGTCTCTGTGTTGGTTTTCTTGTCTGAGTTTCCCTCTCGTAGGGGACTTGCCGACCAAGGCTGATGAGCATCCCCTACCCTGGTTGCTTCCTCCGAGTTTTCCTTCCCCGGGGCTAGAGGTTTTTATGCCCTCTTACTCGCATGATGAACCCGTCACAGGACACATGGGGAATTTGATATGGTGTAACAGTGCCACCTGTTACCCCCCCCGTCCTGGTAGGAACACGCCAGCCACAACGTTGTCTTCCTGACGACGCCCTGTCCATCTTGCAGGCCCTTCAGTCCAACAGAAATCAAATTTAAACGATCTGTCTTCATCTCTTCACCTCCCTCTGTACAAGTCACAAAACCACCCTGCAGTGGATTCCCTCCCACTGCAACGTGCTTGGCAGTTAGACTGCTGACTCCCTGGCAAAGGAGGGCACTACGAAGGAGCAGATGGACAGAACTACCAGCTACCCGGAATCCAGGACTGTCACGTGCGAGTACACCTGACAGGGGGGGTTCTAAACAGGTAATGGCAGGGGCAGAAACGGAGCGATCACTCAATCCCTCACACCACCAGACCACAAGAGAAAGAGGTTTCAACAATATTTTTACTTCACATTACAACCATTCACTCACACTAGCACTCCAGATGGGGTAGGGGTCAAACAAAGAAGGGGGAAAAACAGCCGAGAGAGGAAAAGAAAGAAAGAAAAAAAACAATGGGGCAAAAGAAGAGAAAAAGCACTATTCAGAACTAACTGACCTAGGGACAAAGTAAATAAACAGCCCAAAAACCCCCGCCAATATCCTGGGACCCCGCTACCGTCCCAACCTAACCCCCGCTAAACCGCTACAAAGACATTTAACATAACAGAAGAAAAAAACAGTACTAGAAACAATAATATATCAAACAGGACCTAGTCAGGGTTAAACAAAACAATAAGAAAAAAAAAAACGAATCAGTGACCGGCTTCAGGCCCACACCCACACACCCCAAAAACCCACCCCCACACCACACACACGACTTAAGCCATCTGATCCTGTGCCCGGGGAGGTTCACCGGGGGAGGTGGATCCTAAGAAGGCGAAGCCCGCAGTGGGCTGGTCTTCCATCCGAGGCGAAGATGTCCCAGTGAAGGGTGTGCACCACCTTCAACAGTCCTCAGTGCAGGCAGTGGGCTGGTCCTCCAGTCCGAGGTGAAGGTGTCCCAGTGAAGGGTGAGGCACACCTTCAACAGTCCTCAGTGCAGCGACTGGTGCCTGGATACCGGATGGCGTCTGCCAGATCCCGGGATGCTGGTCCTTCAGCCAGTCCCAGACCGGAGCTGCCGGAAACAAATGGCAATTTTTTCCCGCCCCTACGGCGGAGATCAGTCTCCAGATGAGAAGTCATCTTTTTATCGTCTTTTTCAGTGTGTGGCAACAGTGGTCCGGCAGTTTGTCAGTGTGAAGGGTCACAGTGCCGTAAAAAGGTCAACAATGGGCTTTACACTTTAAAGGGTAAAAAAAAAACTATAACTTCTTTCACTTTTTCCTTTGCTTTTAACCTGTACTCATGGCATTCCTTGCATCCTGTACCCATGGCATACCCTGCATCCTGTACCCATGGCATACCCTGCATCCGTACCCTGGCATACCCTGCATCCTGTACCCATGGCATACCTGTACCCATGGCATACCCCGCATCCTGTACCCATGGGATACCTGCATCCTGTACCCATGGCAAAACCCTGTACCCATGACATGCCTGTACTAAGGATAACTTTCCCTTTGTCAAAATCTCAATAAATAAAACCAACTAAAATCCATCCATACGTCTGTCACACAAACATATAGGACAAGGACACGGAACGGAACCATATGCGGGGCGATACGGCCGGGAAATTCCACACTCCGTGGTCTAAGTGTCAAGCCCTTCGAACGCTCATGCATTCCACGATCCGTCTCGTACCTACGAAACAACAAGGAAAATAAAACTAACACTTACGATATCCTTCCGGCCCACATCACATATTAAGCAATACAAGCATTGACTCGACCTGTAAAACTCAGAGAACAACAAATACAGCTTCTATTGACTAAAATGGTAGTTAGAGACTTTCAACTTAGTCCAAAGTAACCGAATACCTAGCCACTAAGGACCGAAACGCAAATTTAAAAAAAATGCGTTCCTAACAATTCCACCACATAATGCATATCTCGATACCACTTCCCAAAAAGGCACCCCTCTTTGGGCAGTTACCCACACAAAAAAAATTTAAAAGGTGTTTGGGG
>CM031600.1:45839236-45844236 GCA_018398815.1 Conus ventricosus
ACACTGTTACACATACACTCTCAACAACACACCACACACACAAAACACACCAAAACAAAACACCAGTCCATCTTTGCATAATTCGTCTGTAGATGATTCTGTACCCCCCCCCCACACACACACACACTATCTCTCTCTCTTCTCTCTCTCTCACACCACACACCCCACACACACACACACCCCACACACACACATCACTCACTCATCACCACTCAATCACTCACTTACTCACACAAACACAAAACAAACACCACACAAAACACACACACACACACACACACCCCACACTCTCTCTCTCTCTCTCTCTCTCTCTCTCTTCTCTCTCTCTCTCTCTGTCTTGTGTGTGTGCACCTCCAGACATTGACTGAGCTTTCCCTATTGTAACAAAACTGAAGTATACACATATGTTGTTTATGTTCCAGATGAAACTGGCCTACCAAGAGAAAGAGAATACATTCATTTATCACGCTGGTTTGACAATGTGGTAACATGTTGCAATTTAATGCAGAGGAGGAAGTTGGTGGTGGGATATGGGGGGGGGGGGGGGGGGGGGGGGGGGGGAAGGGGATGTAACCCTTGATTGAGAGGAGGAAAAAGTTTTTCATTAAATGTATGTGCATGCATGCTTATGTATGTACATGTGTGTGTGTGTGTGTGTGTTGTGTTGTGTGTGTGTGTGGGGTGTGTGTGTGTGTGTGTGCGCGCGGTGTGTTGTGGTGTGTGTGTGTTGTGTGTGTGTGTGTGTGTGTGTGTGTGTTGTGTGTGGTGCTTTCTTATAGCAACCGTGCACTTGCGAGCAAATGGAACCCTTTTGCCATGAAAGTTTTGTGTTCCTCTTTTTTTTAGTGCCGTGCATGGGAAAAGGTTTGGGGGGGGGGGGGGGGGGTGGAGTGGGGGGGAGGGGGCTCTTTTCCCCAAACAAAACAACAGCACTGCTCGTTGCCATAAACATAACTTGAGAGCCAGCTTGAAGAGGGGAAAAGCTTTGCTTATTTTTGTTCAGGGCATTTTAAGAGAGCCAGACAGAAGGCAAATTCTCTTTCATATGTTTTTTATTGTGCGATGATTTGTGTTCAAGGTATGCGCTTGTGGCGCAGAAAAAAGCAACCGTCCTTCCCGAAATGGCAGGGCCATGCTGACATTTTTCCGTCCATAGAGATAAAGTTATAGTAAGATACAGATAGAAAAAGTCAAGATAAAAGTTTTTCCGTTTTCGGCACTTAACTGATTTCCCCGGGATGGAATTTTTAGCGATGAAGAGAGTTGTTCATCATTTTTGGGAAAAGAAAAAAAGAAAAAACAACAACAAACCCCACAGTTTGAAAACATTAAAAATATTTCTATGTGCAAGACTCGTCAGGAAAGAAAGGTTTGAAGGAGGGCTGGGAGAGGGTCACAAAATGGTTTTCAAGTGGCAGAAGACGGGGGGGGGGGGGGGGGGGGGGGGGGGGGGGGAGGGGGGGGGGGGGGGTAGGGTAGGGGAAGAGGGTAGTAGGAGGTGAGACGGGGGAAGAGTAAGAAGGATTGGGAGGAGAGGGTGGAGGAGGGGGGGGGGGCTTGGGTTGGCATGGGGAAAAGAGACTTGGTGAAGGTGGAGGAGGAAGGGAGAAGGAAAAGGAAGAACTGTGAAAGGGAAATAGAAATGAAGGACAGATAGAAAGAAAAAGAGTATAAAGAAATAATTTACAGGAATACATAAGTATAATTATCCCCCGATTCATGATATTGAGATTTGAGGGGGTGGGTGGGTGGGGGGAGGATATTGTAAAATTACCAACACTTTTCTGGGAGAAGAGTGGGGTGGAGTTGGGGGTTGAAAGAGACAGAGGGGATGGCACATAGGGGAAGGGGTGGGGGGGGTGGGGGGGGGGAGTGCTAAGTTGATAAGACAACAATTAGATAGATGGACTGGCAGATGAAATGATAACCCCAGCAGGCAGGATGGGCAGGCCTTCAGGCCAGCTAGTCGACAGAAGATGAAGTGCAGAAGTACAAGGATTGTTGGCCTGTGTTTCTGCAACAAGTCAAGCGATGGTGCTGTAAGACATTAACAGATCCTGGCAGAACAGATTTGACCTCATCGGTTTCTTTTATTTGACAAAAAGTACCAAGAGAATGGCTGCAAAAAGTGATGAAGTTTAAGGCTTTTGAAGAGAGCTTTTGTAGAAGCATTTGTACCACTGGGAAAGACTGAATTTCAGTGAACTTGGGGGTGGGAAAGGTTACATTTATTGAAATCATTTATAATACTAGAATTTATGTTGGTCTCTGTCTCTCTCTCTCTCTCTCCCTCCCTCCCACGTATCCCCAGTTGTTGCAATATCTCGCTTCAAGTCCATCTGATGGACATTTTGTGAAGCGGAATGTTTATCAGCTGTTTGGTCCTGTTTTTTCAGATCCAGCAGGACAAGAGGATACGTCAGTCTCTTCAGCTTCTTCCTTTCTCTAGAACATCACTGTATTCATAAATCCTGTGTATCTCTTGTGGTTGTGTGTTGGCACCAGAACAGATCGAGAAATAAAATCCTCGGCATATCACGTTGTTTTGTTCACAGTGTGATCAGAGTATAGTGACTGTCGTGCCTGAGAGACTGAGGAAAATGACGAAATTTCCAAAATCACTTGTGTAGGCGGGATGTACACAATAAAGTCACTTTTTAAAACTACTAGCTTCTAGATGATTGCCATGTAGTGGAAATTTCTGTCTGTTCATTTTTTTTCGCCTGTCTGTCTATCTCTCCCACACACATACATACGTACGCGCATGCACATATGCATACACACTCAAACACACACACACACTCTTGGTGGATAACACATTAAGTGAAATATAATTACATCTTTGCCAAAAGGCTGACAAACAGTACACTGAAGGAGGTAGCTTGGATCTTTGGCCTTTAGTATATTAGATATTTATTTACCTTGTGCAGTCTAGATGTGTGGATGTGCACACATACATTTGACCACTTTGTATCGAGCTTTTCAGTTTCATGGTTGAAATGTTTAAGCAGTGTGCATGCACTCAGAAAAGAGAAAGTGATCTTTATCAAAATGAGGAATTACATTGAATTCATTTGATAACAGAATTGTACCACAAAATAATGCCAACTATCGCTTATTTTGTCAGCAAATGATGAATGTAATATTTCATAATGCTGCTCTGCATTTGGCAATACAAGCCGGACTATTGGCTGGACAGGCTTAACATCAGTGAAGCTGATGTTTCATGGCTGAGGTTGCCCGAACTGCACTGCGTTTTCCTTCAATTTTTTCAATGCCCATCTCCCCTCTTTTCGCCAGCTTCATCTTCAGGAATGCCCACACATTTCCATTGTTTTTTTTTAAAGTCTGAAGAACAGCTTAGTCAAGGTAGAACCCAAACGTTAACTACTTGAAAGTAGGTCTCCCACATTCCTTGCCCAAGCTGTCGCCGCACATTCTGTGCATGCATCAGCTTGATCAGCCACCTGCGTATCTAAAAATCATCCCCCACCCCCCCACCATTTAGCCGCAAGATGACTGAAGTGGTTCTTGTTGACTCGAGGATGTAGCAACATGACATGCATACACTTGAAAGCACTGTTTTGTGCAGTATGTGGAGAGCTTTGGATTTGTCCTGCTGAAATGAACGGCCATCTAGATACTGTTTTTTAGCTGTTGTAAGAAGAGATGGCCCTGTAGTGTCTCGACATTCTTTCCATTTAATTAGCTGTGAATATTCACAGAGGAATAGTCCTGCAGCAGACATTATCTCCCATGTGTGGAACGTGAGGCTGTGTTTCAGCTTCAGCGTTTAGGTACAGCGCCTTTAGGCTCCCCGACCCCCCCCCCCCCCCCCCCCCCCCTTCACACACATTATGCATGCGCACACACACACACATACCTTGTTGGTTAACCGCATGAACGCGCGTGCACACACACATACACCACCACGCCGCACACACACGCACGCACGCGCGCTCACACACACACGCACACGCACACGCACGCACGCACGCACACACACACGCACACACACACACATACACATTTATTCACACATTTATCACA
The DNA here is from genome assembly GCA_018398815.1 of Conus ventricosus. Taxonomy (NCBI): domain Eukaryota; kingdom Metazoa; phylum Mollusca; class Gastropoda; order Neogastropoda; family Conidae; genus Conus; species Conus ventricosus. Next base: position 45,843,287 of record CM031600.1, read on the forward strand.
CATGCAAAGGTAAACACAGCGACGCACATTCAAGCACAGGGAACCACACACACACACACCCACACCTAAAAAAGCCAGCAAAAATCAACAGACCATAAACCTGTCACTACCTACACCACTGCAGTCAACAATGATCACTTCAACAGAGAACGGAGGAAGGGATGACCCATCGAGCAAAGCCTTATTTTCAGAGAACTTGCGAGGGATTGGAATAGAAATTACCTGATATGATAACAGTAATGACTGGGCCCCAGAGAGGCAGACAATCATGGTTTTCACGTTCTTTCATCGGGAGAGAGGACAACGGTGAAGAGATCGTAGCGCTAGAACTATCCAGTCTGCTCTGTAGGGAGAGGGCATTTGGAAGAGTGTGCAGGGAGAGGGCATTTGGAAGAGCGTGCAGGGAGAGGGCATTTGGAAGAGCATGTATGGAGAGGGCATTTGGAAGAGTGCAGGGAGAGGGCATTTGGAAGAGCGTGTAGGGAGAGGGCATTTGGAAGAGTGTGCAGGGAGAGGGCATTTGGAAGAGTGTGCAGGGAGAGGGCATTTGGAAGAGCGTGTAGGGAGAGGGCATTGAAAGAGCATGTAGGGAGAGGGCATTTGGAAGAGCGTTTAGGGAGAGGGCATTTAAAAGAGCGTGTAGGGAGAGGGCATTTGAAAGAGCATGTAGGGAGAGGGCATTTGGAAGAGTGTGCAGGGAGAGGGCATTTGGAAGAGCGTGCAGGGAGAGGGCATTTGGAAGAACCTGTATGGAGAGGGCATTTGGAAGAGTGTGCAGGGAGAGGGCATTTGGAAGAGCGTGTTGAGGGAGAGGGCATTTGGAAGAGTGTGCAGGGAGAGGGCATTTGGAAGAGTGTGCAGGGAGAGGGCATTTGGAAGAGCGTGTAGGGAGAGGGCACTTGAAAGAGCATGTAGGGAGAGGGCATTTGGAAGAGCGTGTAGGGAGAGGG
>CM031600.1:45849236-45851736 GCA_018398815.1 Conus ventricosus
AACTATCCCAAGAGGAGCCAGAAAGAACTACAGGCCCTACTGGACTGAAGAACTCCAACAGCTGGAAGATCAAGCGAACGAAGCAAGAGAAAAGGCAGAGAAGGAACCATCAACAGAAAACAACATCAACCTGAAGGAAAGAACCGCCTTGTACAAAAAGGCCTTCATCCAGGCAGCAAGAACCAACTGGAAAAGGAAAACAGAAAATCTCAATTTGGAGAAGGATGGAGCAAGACTGTGGAAACTTGCCAAAGCAATGAACGATGAAAGAATGTCAACTTCACCAATCGTTCTAGAAGACAACGGAGGGACCCTCACTGGAAAGCAGGCTGCAGACCACCTCATAAGCAGCTTCGAAAGGATCAGTGACATCAAAGTCCCAAAAGATAGAGAGAAGGAAGTGTTGGAACAACAGAAACACTACAAAGACATGGACACAGAGGAAGAAGTGATGAAAGAACTCTTCTCAGAAAAAGAACTGAAGGAAGGGATAAAGCAGATGCAGAAAGAGAAATCACCAGGACCTGATGGCATTACAAATGAGATGCTACAACACTTGGGACCATCAGCAAGAAAACCCTTCTTAATATCTTCAACACCAGCTGGAAAAATGCATCAGTACCTCAGGCATGGAGAGATGCTACCATGATCCGATTCACAAGAAAGGAAAAGACAAGACCAAGGCAGACAGCTTCAGACCCATTAGTCTGACCAGCTGCGTAGGGAAGCTCATGGAAAGGCTAGTCAACAATAGGCTGACATGGTACCTGGAGAAGAAAGAGATCATCTCTGACAAGCAGCAGGATTCAGGCAACACCGATCCACTGAAGACCAGGTCGCTTACATTGCGCAAGAATGGAGGATGCACTACAAGACAAGAAGCATACCATTACAGTCTGGATCGACCTGGAAAAGGCCTTTGATAAAGTGTGGAAGAATGGGCTGAAGCTGAAGATGCACAAGTACGGTATCTCAGGTCTCATGTTCAAATGGATCAGCCAATACCTGACCAACAGAAAAGCCCGGGTACAGAACAGAAGGCACCAAAGCAGACAGAAGATCATGAAGGAAGGCGTTCCACAGGGTGGAGTTCTCTCCCTACGCTTTTCATCATCTTCATGAACGACATCCTTGATGACATCCCTGCATGGATCCATGGTGCAATCTACGCAGACGATCTTGCCATCTGGTGCTCTGAGCAGTACATAACAACAGCCACTGTAAGGATCCAGGAAGCCTGAGGAAGATCGAGACATGGACAAAAAGTGGCTCGTAACCATCAATGCCAGAAAAACCACATACACCATCTTCAGCCTGGCTACAAAAGAACAGAGTGCACGCCTCCAGGTGAATGGTCACGTCCTCCCACAGGATAAGTCACCCACTTACTTAGGAGTCACATTTGACCCCAGGATGACTTGGAGACACCAGATCAACAAGTGCACAGAAAGAGCCAGGCTACGTTTGGCATTGATGAAGAAGTTATCAGGAACTTCCTGGGGAGCCGACCACAACATCCAGAAGAAACTGTACCTCGGACGAGTTAGACCTGTCCTAGAATATGGTACAGCTGCTGGGGGACAGCAGCCAAGGCCAACCTAGACAAAGTTGCCAAGGTCCAGAACCAGGCGTCCAGGATCATCACCGGCGCTCTCAAATCAACCCCGATCCAAGCCATGGAAACTCTGACAGGTCTTCAAAGCCTTGAAAGCAGGAGAGATGCCATAATCCTCACCCAAGCTGCCAAATTCAAGAGGATGAAGAATCACCCATGAACAAAAGAATGTCAGAGCCAACCAAGTGCAGACTGAAGCGCAGCAGTTTTGTGCACAACGCTCGTAGACTCGAGAGGCAGGACCCTGAACTGCTACAGCAAGGGAACAAGCAGATCCCAACTCACAGCTCTGTACCCGCTTGGAGAAGGGACCAGTTTCCGGAAGTCAGAGAGACAATCCCAGGCATTCTCTCAAAGGGCACACAATCAGAACCAGAGAAGAAAGCACTAGCTCTAGACCATATAGAACAGGCTTACCCCAAGGAGCTGTGACGTACGCATACACAGACGGCTCAGCAGAGGAGGCTACCAGAAATGGAGGTGGAGGAATATTCCTAACCTTGAAGGATGGAACTCACGTCCGACAAGCCATCCCACTGGCAAATTCTCCACGAACTACAAAGCTGAGGCAGACGCATTGCAGACAGCAGCGGAGACATGTGCGCAAATAGAGAGGCCATACATCCCAAAATCGTCATCTTCTTGATGCACTGTCAGTACTTCAGGCTGTACAGAACCCAAAGAACAAGGACCTCAACCCCTTGTCTCTGCCCTTGCTAGACTGCAACAGGCCACTGAACTAACTGTCATCCAGTGGATACCTTCACACTGCAACATAGCAGGCAATGAGGAAGCAGACCGACTGGCGAAGGAAGGAGGACAGCAGCCACAAGAGGAACAGGAAATCTCCTATGAAGAGGCCAAGACGATCATCAAGGAGAAGCA
>CM031600.1:45856736-45861736 GCA_018398815.1 Conus ventricosus
AGCACAGAGCACATAGAACAAGGAAACATGACAGCACAGAGCACACAGAACAAACAAGGAAACATGACAGCACAGAGCACATAGAACAAGGAAACATGACAGCACAGAGCACACAGAACAAACAAGGAAACATGACAGCACAGAGCACACAGAACAAGGAAACATGACAGCACAGAGCACACAGAACAAGGAAACATGACAGCACAGAGCACATAGAACAAACAAGGAAACATGACAGCACAGAGCACACAGAACAAGGAAACCTGACAGCACAGAGCACACAGAACAAGGAAACATGACAGCACAGAGCACACAGAACAAGGAAACATGACAGCACGGAGCACACAGAACAAACAAGGAAACATGACAGCACAGAGCACACAGAACAAACAAGGAAACATGACAGCACAGAGCACACAGAACAAACAAGGAAACATGACAGCACAGAGCACACAGAACAAGGAAACATGACAGCACAGAGCACACAGAACAAGGAAACATGACAGCACAGAGCACACAGAACAAACAAGGAAACATGACAGCACAGAGCACACAGAACAAGGAAACATGACAGCACAGAGCACACAGAACAAAGAAGGAAACATGACAGCACAGAGCACATAGAACAAACAAGGAAACATGACAGCACAGAGCACACAGAACAAGGAAACATGACAGCACAGAGCACACAGAACAAGGAAACATGACAGCACAGAGCACACAGAACAAGGAAACATGACAGCACAGAGCACATAGAACAAGGAAACATGACAGCACAGAGCACACAGAACAAAAAAGGAAACATGACAGCACAGAGCACATAGAACAAGGAAACATGACAGCACAGAGCACACAGAACAAACAAGGAAACATGACAGCACAGAGCACACAGAACAAGGAAACATGACAGCACAGAGCACACAGAACAAGGAAACATGACAGCACAGAGCACATAGAACAAACAAGGAAACATGACAGCACAGAGCACACAGAACAAGGAAACTGACAGCACAGAGCACACAGAACAAGGAAACATGACAGCACAGAGCACACAGAACAAGGAAACATGACAGCACGGAGCACACAGAACAAACAAGGAAACATGACAGCACAGAGCACACAGAACAAGGAAACATGACAGCACAGAGCACACAGAACAAACAAGGAAACATGACAGCACAGAGCACACAGAACAAACAAGGAAACATGACAGCACAGAGCACACAGAACAAGGAAACATGACAGCACAGAGCACACAGAACAAACAAGGAAACATGACAGCACAGAGCACACAGAACAAACAAGGAAACATGACAGCACAGAGCACACAGAACAAGGAAACATGACAGCACAGAGCACACAGAACAAGGAAACATGACAGCACAGAGCACACAGAACAAGGAAACATGACAGCACAGAGCACACAGAACAAACAAGGAAACATGACAGCACAGAGCACACAGAACAAGGAAACATGACAGCACAGAGCACACAGAACAAACAAGGAAACATGACAGCACAGAGCACACAGAACAAGGAAACATGACAGCACAGAGCACACAGAACAAGGAAACATGACAGCACAGAGCACACAGAAACAAACAAGGAAACATGACAGCACAGAGCAACAGAACAAACAAGGAAACATGACAGCACAGAGCACACAGAACAAACCAGGAAACCTGTCTCCTTGTTTGTTTGTTCTGTGTGCTCTGTGCTGTCATGTTTCCTTGTTGTGTGTGCTCTGTGCTGTCATGTCTGCCAGGCAATTCGGTATGACAAGCAGCATTCCTCTGGAGTGATGGGCGTGTATTGGTTTTCTTGTGGGTGCGAGAGTTACCCTACTTGTCTGTTGTTTATTGTTCCCTGTTCCCTGCCTCGTTTCATATTGACTGTTTCATGAAAACGAAGGGCTAGACAAGGCTCACACTGTTTTTTTTTTTCCTTTCCGTTGAAGTCTGAAAGCTGTGACTTAATAATAAAAATAAAGTGTATGTGACAATTCATTGATAGTTCTAACGCAGGTATATTTCATTTTGACGCGCGTGTGTGTGAATGTGTGCATGCGTGCGTAGGTGCATGCGTGTGTGCGTGTATGCATGCGTGCGCGTGTGCGAGCGTGTGTGTGTGTGTGTGTGTGTGTGTGTGTGTGTGTGTGTGTGTGTGTGTGTGTGTGTGTGTGTGTGTGTGTATGTGTGTGTGTGTCTAGGTGAGAGAGAGAGAGAGAGAGAGAGAGAGAGAGAGAGAGAGGAGAGAGAGAGAGGAGAGAGAGAGAGAGAGAGAGGTGTGCGCGTGCGTGCGTGCCTGCACGCTTGTGTGTGTGTGTGTGTGTGTGTGTGTGTGTGTGTGTGTGTGTGTGTGTGTGTGTGTGTGTGTGTGTCTGACGTATGACCAAAATCAAAACCAGCGGGAGATCCTTTCAACTAAGAACCCATTTCAACAGTGGATGATGTTATTATCTCTTGTAACTGCAAAGGGTGATAATGGGATGAGTGTGCTCATCAGGGGTTGTCAAAGTTGTCTTTCTTTTCTTTTCCCTTATTCTTGCACTACACTCTCCGTCACCCGTTCTATATTAAAGAGAAGAGAGAGAGAGAGAGAGAGAGAGAGAGAGAGAGAGAGAGAGAGAGAGAGAGAGAGAGAGAGAGAGAGAAAAGGAGGGAGGAAGACGGTCAGAGAGAGGGAGAGAGAATGAGGGGGGAGGAGACAGAGAGAGAGGAAGAGAGAGAGAGAGAGAAGGAGAGCGGAGAGAGAGAGAGAGAGAGAGAGGGAGGGGGAGAGAGAGAGAGGGAGGGAGGAAAAGAGAGAGATGGTGAGAGAAGGTGAGAGAGGGAAGGAGAGAGGGAGAAAGAGGGGAGAGAGCGAGACAGAGAGAGAGAGAGAGAGAGAGAGAGAAGAGAGAGAGAGAGAGAGAGAGAGAGAGAGAGAGAGATGGGAGGGGGAGGGGGAAGGGGATGAAAAAGAAAATGAAGAGAACTGGAGGGAAAAAAATGACGAGAAGAGATGTATGCAATAATAAAATGAGAGAGAAGAGAGAGAAGAGAGAGAGAGAGAGAGAGAGAAGAGAGAGAGAGAGAGAGAGAGAGAGAGAGAGAGAGAGAGAGAGAGATCAATTAAAAAAAACTGAGAGAGAGAGAGAGAGAGAGAGAGAGAGAGAGAGAGAGAGAGAGAGAGAGAGATCAATTTAAAGAAAAACACACAGAGTAACGATAGGATGTAGATCTCATGCACGAGCGCGTTTGTACGCTCCATCACCCCCCCCCCCCATCTCTTCCTGCTTCCCTCCCCATCCCCAACCCCCTGTTCCCGCCTCTCTCTCCCACACAAGACACATTAAAGCTCACACTGTTTCCTCGGAAGAAGTACCCGTTCTTCTTTCTTTCTTTCGTTTTTGAAGTTTTCTTTTTTTTATCTTCTTTCTTTCCTTCTTGTTTTACACGTAGGAAAAAAAACAACAACAACCCAACCTTGCCATACATCACGTGCGTTTATGTAATATCCATTATCTCCATACCGGCCGCTGGAAATCTCTCTCTCTCTCTCTCTCTCTCTCTCTCTCTCTCTCTCTCTCTCTCTCTCTCTCTCTTCTCTCTCTCTCTCTCTCTCCCCCTCCCTCCCTCCCCCCCCCCCCCCTCCTCTCTCTCTCTCTCTCTCTCTCTCTCTCTCTCTCTCTCTCTTCTCTCTCTCTCTCTCTCCTCTCTCTCTCTCTCTCTCTCTCAGCATGTCGAGCGCTCTTTCATTATAAACAGATTTCTCACTTTCTGGAAATGTCTTAGATACCTCAGGCTATCAGGACATAAATTCCACCATTCGCGTATTCTACATCTTCTTACTATCACCCATCATGTAGGTTATGTTTTCATCCGTATCTGTTGGTGTGTCTGTCTGCCAACACCACCACACAAAAAAAAACCCAACAAGCACAGCTTCGACGAAATTTAATGGAATGTTGGAATGTAACTCAGGGAGGAATCTACTGAATTTTAGTGGTGATTTCATTTTTTATTTTTTTTCCCTGCGCGGATCCGGATCAAAGAGCAGATCCAGGATCCGTTTAACAAGATCACGTACGCACGCGCTCACACACACACACACACACACACACACCACACACACACACACACACACACACACACACACACACACGCACATACACACACACACACACACACACACACACACACACACACACACACACACACACACACACACACACACACACACACACACACGTTCCGTGAGATTTAAGCGTAAGTCTGTGCTCAAAGACTCCAGACTTCTCTCTACTCCAAAATTCACTTTCCCCAACAACTAGAGCGGTCTGTCGTCAAGTGGTGCGTTCGTAGTCCTGTGGGGTGGTGCGTTCGTAGTCCTGTGGAGACAAAGACTACTGTGAATGAAAGACATGTCCCTAAAAGCTTTCGCTGTGAGGACTCAACGATTTCCTGTGGAGGTGACGTAAGCGAGGTCGAATCATTTGTCGGATCCATGTGGCCACACGCCACAATTTGAAATTTACACCAAATCACTATATAATCCGTGTGAGCATTTAGAGGCCTAGCATAAATTTAAACCAGCGTGTCATATAAAAAAACCACCCACCACAATCATTTCATCTACTATGGGGTTGCCGATGCCATCATTCACAATCTTCAAATACATGACCTTCCACTTCGCCGACGTCACATTTCAGGCCTTTGCACTCACCCATGACTCCATCTTTGCGCCGGCTGGTATCCATCCCCCAAATAGTCCCATTTCTTTTTATTTCAATCCGTCTGCTTGGAACGACCTGGTTGTGTCCCTTGATGGTCACAAGAAAGAAAACGAGGAGAATCAACTTTTTCAGACGCAATAAAAACTCACAAAACAATCTGATTGTGCCTGTCTACAAATACTCGACTCCTTAAGCAAGGCATTGGCACATTAATTTTTGGTATGCAGCCTGTTCGCGACTTTTCGCCCTCTTTGTCAACCCAGCAGTAAATGGGTACCTGATT
>CM031600.1:45869236-45886736 GCA_018398815.1 Conus ventricosus
CAGTTGCAGAACTGGTGTGGTTGATCGTCTGTCTGTCCAGGTTGGTGATTTGTTAGGTTCATGGTGGTGTTGTTCGTCATGTTGTCTTGTATTATGGCGAGTTGTACTGTAGTGGTCATGTTATGTTTAGTTGTATTATGTTTGTTGCGTATACTGGTTGTCTGGTATGATGTCGTCTTGGTTCTGTGATTGAAACTTGTCAGCCGGTTTGTGTTACCTCTTTTCTGTATATTCTGTAAGTAGTGTACATAGTGGTTCCTGAGTTCGATTGTCATGTGACAGTTTGGCTAGACAGTGTGGGTTAGATATAATAACCGTTGATGGACGGTGATGTAGATATTGGTTGTGATTAGTTCATGTTAATTTCAGGGGGGTCAGTAAGGAAGTAATACGAGGTTGCATTTTGTTGAGGATCATAGTATGAGTCAGGTGCAGATGTGTCTGCGTGAACCGTTAAGGGATTGTGCTCAATTTCAGTTGTAAATAGTAGTAATTCGTTGAAATTGAGTAACGATTTCGGAGTTGACCTGCACAGCATTGGAATTGGTTAACTGTGCAGTGGGGCCAAGGCTAATTGGTAGTCGAATGGTTTATACTGGAGTACGGTCGTGACTATTCAATTCATATTGGTGTCTTTTCACTTTCGTTACGAGTCATGGTTCTCGACGCGGGTGTCGTGCGCGTGCAGACTGTATCTGTGACGTACGCGTTTGGTACAGGACAGTGAGTTCATATGGTTAGAAGTGGTTTTGGTTTTGGTTTTGTTTTTATTTAAGTAAAAGACAGTCGACACACATGCAGGGATGTATGTGTTTGTGACATAATAGGGTTGGAGAAAGATATTTTTAGGTTGTAGGGAGACGGTCCCGTTATGAATTTTAGTAGTCGGAAAGAAGGGTAAGGTAAAGTTAAGGCGGGTAGCTCGGCAGTTGACAGGATAAAAACGGAGGATGTGCAGCATGTAATATTGTATAAAGTATGGTTGTGTTGGCATAACGAGGATTAACCACTGGGTTATCTGACAAGAGATGACAGAGTGGGGTGCTGGATGGAAATTTTGGCGAACAAATCATGTGTTGATATATGATAATTGACAGTGCAAAGAGGGGTAAGAATATGAAGGATTATGGCTGCGAGCCGATTCTCTCGTATGAACATGCTAGAACTGTGAACCGCTAAGAGTTAAGTTTTTTTTTTTTTTTTTTTTTTGTTTGTTTGTTTTTGAAAGATGTGTATTACGACTGATTACTGTGTGGAAACATTTCCTTGTGAGATTGCCCATTTCCTAGTTTATTTAGTATTTCCTAAGGGGACCCATGGAGTCCGTGTTGGATTGCTTAGATTGGTTTTATTTCTCCGAGAATTATGTGTCATAATTTCAGATGTGTGAGCCATAATTTCATGAGTAATAGCGTGGATGGGGCTCAGGGAGAATATTGTTTTGTTGCTGTGGTAAGGGTTGGCAGGAAATGGATCTGATAACCCAAAGTAACGGGTTAGGGGGTGTATTCGAAATTCAAGGGGTCACTCTCATGCCCGATGGGAGGTAGGCAAGGGAGATGGAGAGTTAGTTTTACCATGTATCCTATGAGCCTTGATGACTCGGGGAGTAGCAAAATTACAGTAGTGGCCTACAGTTGTGTTAGCAGGTATCCTGTTCCGTCCTGAGGCTGGGGCCTGACCACTGCGGTCTACTGCCGCGTGCCTGCAGGTGAGCGGCGGTTTCCGTGCCTGCTGCTTTTCCCGGGGGAGGGAGACCATCCAGGCCGTCTGCCGTCTGTGAGGCAGCTCTCCTCCTGCTACCGGGGCTCTCTGGGAGTTCTCCAGCCACCCGTTGCTCTTCCCTGTTCGGGCGTCCTTTGAGCCCGGACTCGTCGAGAGGGCACCGCACCAGACCTTCTCTCACCCTCAGTGTCCGGCGGGGCCTTCAGAGGAGGAGGCGTCCTTCGAGCCCCGGACTCGTCGAGAGGGCACTGCACCAGGCCTTCCCTCCACCGTTGTGTCCGGCGGGGCCTTCAGAGGTGTTGTGCCAGCGCGGGGGAGGAGTCAGACTGAGGAGCCACGTCGCCGCCGGGTGCAGAGTCTTCAGGGAGTTGGACTGTGGGAGGCCACGGTCAGCGCTGAGGTGCAGTCTTCCGGGGAGGTGTCAGCCGTGAGGGGCCTAGTACAGCGACGAGGACTGGAGCTCTCCGGGCCGGGATGGGTTGTCCCATAGTTGTAGTATAAAGGGTGTAGTGTTAGGCAGTAGGGTTAAGTGTGTGGGGTTAGGCAGTAAGGTAAGGGTGTTAGCTACTGCCTCCTTTTGGGACGTAGTGGCCAGCACAGTGTAGGGCACTTGTTGCCTCCCTTAGGGACGCAGTGACCAGTGCGATAGTGGTCCCGGGTCAAAAGAGAAGGGTGGGTCCTGGGAGAGGTGTGGGTGGTAGTAGTTTAGATATTAGAGTCCCTTGGGTTTGTCCTTGTCCCTATTAGTTAGCCACCACGTGTGCGGGCTATCTCTGCGTCCCTAGGTCGCAGGGATATACCGCAACTGGTACTGTAGCATAGGTTAGGATTCTCAGGGTCGAAGCAGGGTAGGGTGGGTCAGTGAAGAAGTGGGATACGGTGTGTGGCTGTAGATGGACGTGAGTGGTGGCGCCATGGTATGTTTGTGTGTGTGAAATAAAGAGGTGCGCGTGATTGTAAAGCTGGGTTAGTGTGCTGTGTTGTCTGCTATAGTGTGTTGTAGGTGTGGGTAGGGGTGGTAGGGTCGTCCGGCTTAGCGACCGTGACATTAACTAAGAAAACTTTTTGTTGGATCTCATTTGATCTTAGATTCTGTGACAGAAAAAAAAATCAGACCCGGTTTTCAGCCATTTCCAGTATGCATGGGTGACCTTTTTCTTTACCTGCTTCATGTGGAATCGAATTTGATATAATAGAGCTCTGATATACTCTCACCCCCGCCCCACCCCACCTCTTCTCCCTTTCCACCCCCTCTCGCTCAACCTCCAAGACAGCGGGCTACTAAACAAAATGGATTAAAAAAAAGTAAACAATACTTAAATAAAAGTAAACGTACCCCATCTCTTGCTACCAAAGGGGAAAGAACGACACGAACACAGCCCCAAACCTTGACTGCTGACAGTACCCATTCCAATAGCACACATGGGGAAACAAGGGAAAAGAGGAGTTTCGAGAAGTAGCGACATCGTGTTCAATCTGCATTCCAAATGGCTTGACCACTTCCTGAAGTCTACAGCCTGGTAGTTGTCGCTCCGTGCCACTGGCAATAACATCGCTCTCCATCCTACATTCACCGCCTCCACTCAGAGGAACAGCTTCCACAGAGACCGTTAACTCCTTCATGCATATTCATAGCACGCGCTAACGCGGTCGGAACAAGTTCATTCCAGCCAGCTCGCGTCTGATGTCTGTGAAGACTTAAAGAGAGAACATTCGTGTCCCTTTGGAAGATCGAGTAGGGGGGGGGGGGGGGTGTCGGTGGTGGAGGGGGAAGGGGCGTGTGTGTGTGTGTGTGTGTGTGTGTGTGTGGGGGGGGGGGGGGGGGTGGAGTGGGGGAGGGGGTGGGGTTGGGGGGGGGGGGGGGGTCATTTTCTGTACAGATCGTCAGGAAGATCAGGAATGACACGTAAGTCGGTGAGAAGTCCAACCGTCTGATGCCATGGTCTTCGTCTGCCTGTTTCATTCGTATGTTTCTTTTTTTTATTTTTATTTCTCCATGCATCCAGATTAACTGTCAAGCTTGCGCATGCTTAGCTCTTCCTTGATTTAGATATCCACCCATGTTTTATAAACAAGTTGAAAGTGTTGAGCTAGAGCGTGGCAATACATTCGCAGACGGACAAAAGAAATACTGGCTTTGACGAAACAAGTGGTTTTAATTAGTCAATCACTTCGTCTGTATGCATGCCAGCCAGCCAATAATGTATGTGTGTACGTAGGTATACATATATTCACGTAGATATGGTCATGGATATGTTGTGTACTATGTATGTATGTAACCAGCCGCCGTGGCGAAGTGGTTAGCGTCGCGGACGCCCGGCTGGGAGGTCGTGGGTTCGAATCCCATCAGAGTCAGGTGCGTTTTTCTGCCCCGACCGGCTCCTACCCACAGTTGAGTTTGCTGCGGACTCAGTTGGGAAGACTGGGACCACACAGTCGAGTTTCATCCACTTAATAGATACGTTTCTGAGAATATTGCTCAAATTTCTTGACCAACACTGCAGGTGCCTGCATCTCTCGGGCCTGGTTGACGCCGGGATATATTATGAAAGGAAGCGTAGAGTACAGCCCTGTCATGTAGTCTCAGACCGAAATGGAAATCCGTAGCATCATCTAAATCATCCTTCTCACCGATCAGCATAAAAAAGTCTCAAATTCTGTGGCTCTTCATGCCCTGCTCTCATGGTGACCTCAATTTCGATGTCCTCTCTACATCTGTGGCCTTGGTTTGGTTCCGTCGGGGTCACAGGTATCGGCGAGTCCATGGGGCTGTCGTTGGACGGACGTAGTGGCGCTCTCCGGAGGGGGAGCTCACTCACGCCGGCTCCGCGACTAAGCAATTATTGTCGTTAGTAGGTGGTGTCCTGTGTATGTTAGATCAGAACAGGCGCCACTGAACACCACCGAAGTGACTCGGCAGCAGTGCAGTGTCTCCTCCGGTGGGTTGCCTCTTGACGACTTGACATTGACTGCTCCCTATGGATTGCCGGTGCCGGGGCTGCGGCGGGGCCGACCGGGCTGCGGCTGTGGACGGGGTGTCGGAATGAGCGGCGTGGGTGCACTACCTGTGAGGTGGCGCAGAGGTTGGGAAAACAAAAACAAAACAAACAACAACAAAAATGTATGTATGTATGCATGTATGCATAACCCAGGAAACAAAATACAATAGATAACACTCTGAATGCTCGATCGTTTTAGCCGTGGAAAGCGACTGTAGCATCATAATTCCACGATTTGTCTTTGACCGACACAATAAGCGTGTCAATTGAAATCTGTAAAGACCATTCTGCCCCCGCCCCCCCCCTTCCCACCCCTCCACATCCCAAATTCTGAAGGACAAGGTCTGAAATGGGAAGGAGACTTGATTTAGTGGTAAATTTATAAGAGACAAAGAGCAAAATGGGAACCTGTATCCAAGAAACCTTCCCTTGATACCAGTTCTCTGAAAACTACAGACCTGTTTGTTATCTCTGCTTTCTTTCAAAGATCACCGAGAAAAAGATCGTTCTTATGCAACTCTCTGATCATCTCCAGGCTAACAACCTGTACCATCCTCATCAGTCTGATTGTCCTTCTGGTCACAGTACTGAAACTAATTTGATAAAGACAGTCATAGACCTTTAGTCCTCCGTGGAGGAGACCAAATCTCTCTTTTCTCTTTACTGAACTTACCAGCAGCTGATGACACGGACGACCACTTAACACTGTTGTCCCGTCTGAAACTGAGTTTTGGAATAAAAGATACTGCTTTGTCTTGCATCGATTCGCACCCAGATAAGTGAGAGTGGCCTGTACTTCCCTCCAGCCCCTCTGAAATATGGTGTTTCCCAAGGTTCTGCTCTGGACCCTGTCCTCTTTGCTCTCCACACCCAGCCTCTCGCTAACATCATCTCTCAGTAGTGTGTTTCCTCTCACAGCTTCTCCAAAGACGATCAATGCACATTTTTGGATGTTTACCTCCGCAACCAGACTTGATTCTGTCCACTCCTGCCTGTGTCTATGATTGTAAAACATGATTGACAGAACCAGTTGCAGCTCAAAGACAATAAGACTGAAATGATGCTCGTTCTGCCTAAGAGGTTCTTAAATAGTGCACCACTCTCCTGTCTCCATACTGTCAATGATTGTTACATTGCACTGTATCCAACGTAACCAGGCAGGTTCTGGATTGGAATCCACAACGAAAGCGGAAAGTGGGTCGACCAAAACAGACTTGGCGCAGGAGTGTCGATGCTGAGGTGAAGGCCGCCGGAATGACGTGGGCCGAGCTAAGGAGGACCTGCCAAAATCGCGTGCGTTGGAGGAGTGTCGTTGCGGCCCTATGTTCCTCAAGGAATCAAGAGGCATAAGTAACATTACACTGTCCACTTCTGCACGCAGTCTTGGCATCACTCTTGACCAGACTCCCATTTCAGCAGCATATCTGCAACCTCTGCCGATTTCGTTTTCTAGATCTTGAAGAATGAATTTTATTTGTCATCTTTTATGGAAACCGGGAAACTAAAACTCTAAATCTATTTTCCTTTTGTTCTCTCCAGCTTGTTTCTCTCTCTCTCTCTCTCTCCTCTCCGCTCTCGCTCTCGCTCTTCGCTCTCTCTCCTCTCCACCCCCTCACCACCGTCGGGCTTTTCGTCTACAAAACAACGTTTTCAGAAATTTCTTCATTCAGAACAAAGACGTAAGCACAGCATTCTGTCTCTCTCAAGGACCATCTGTCTGGAATAAACTTCCCCCACTGTCATGAGCCTTTCACTTCTTTGCAGTTTTTTTTTTTTTTTTGTTTTTAACTGCCCAGCTGAAAACACATTTATTCACATGTGCACAACTCTTCACTTCCTCCGGGGAAATTTATTTTCAGCCACTTTATGATTTCTGTCATGATTATGCCCTCTGTTTGTGCTTTGTGTGGGAGCGCGCGCGTAGGGTTGAGTGCATGTACACGAGTGCACGCATGTCAGTTTTGTGTGTGCGTGCGAGCGCGCTTTGCTTGCTTGTGTGTTGTGTGTGTGTGTGTGTGTGTGTGGGGGTGTGCGTGCGGCGTGCGTGCGTGGGTGGGCGCGCATGCGTATGTGTGTGTGCGGGGCGTGCGTGCGTGCGGGGTGCGTGTGGTGTGTGTGTGTGGGTGTGTGTGTGTGTGTGCGGCGCCGCGCGTGTGTGTGTGCGAACTTGTGTGAGCGTGCATTCGCGTGCTTCATGCAGCACGCTTATCTCCACTTTGACATAAAAAAAAACCATTCTTGACACTATTCGACTTAAATCTAAGGAAACCCTGCCATCCTCAGAGACTAATCACACGGGCATAGCTTCCACGAAATGCCCGATCGCTATCTTTCACCCACCCAACGGCAGCGGACGAACCAGACCATAGCTCACCCTGACTCCCATCCTAATGGATCTCCGGCTTATGAATGTCGCCCCCCCAGTCAAAACACACCATGCCACTCGAGCATGGAACTGTGTGATCCTTAACCACCACCATTCCGGGCCAGAAAAGGGGATGCTCGAGATCAACGTCAACACAAGTTTTGTGTCTTAAACAGCATTAAATCTTTCTTTTAAGACCAATAGCGGATTCAGCGAAAATTATAGACTTTACTTAATTTTCCCTCCGGTAGAAATACAATGCGGGTGTAAAGCGGTTGAAGTCGTCATGCAGCACTGGGGCGTCGTGATTCGAGTCTCATCAGACATATTTGTTTGTAGGGATGTTTTGGGGCCCATCCCGGGGCTCCTATCCAGTGCTTGAGCGTGCTGGTAACCCAGGTGGGGAGACTCGAACCATACATTCAAGTTCGTCCACGTTTCTAACTATCACAGCAGTGTCCCTGAAATTGCCAAGGCGGGTTGTACTGGAATGTCTGTTTAAAAGGGAAATCATGGAGTAAAGCCTTGAAGAGGAAAACTCTTTTGGAGATCATCTTAATAGGTCATCCTCATAAATCATTATGAAAAGTTTCCATCCCCCTTGCCCCCCCCCCCCCCCCCCCCCCGCCCGCGCCCGACTCCTTGGCCAAGCAGTGACTGTCATCATTAAGACTTTGGTGCATGAGGCCTGTGTACGCTGGATCAGAACAGACATCACTGAACACCACCAATCAGAGTGACCAGCTGCAGTGCAGTATCTCCTCGGTGAGTTGCCTCGGGAAAACCAGATATTGTTTTACAACTCTTTGATTGTTGCTATGAGGCAGCCAAAAGTGATCCTTTGTTAGCTGTGTATGAGGGGGGGGGGGGGTGTTGAGGGGGTCAGGGAGGGGTAAGGGGGGGGGAGGAGGCTGGATAGCGGTGCAAGAGTAGTATCACTGAACAGGAATGAAGATATTGAGTTCATTTTTCGTCGTGTATCTCTCAGCGTCGAAGAAAAAGAGAAAAGGAAGAAGAAGGATACGAAGAATACAAATAAGAAAAGAAGAAGAAGAAGAAGAAGAAAAAGAAGAAGAACCCTAAACACTCCATTGTTGAAGGTAACGACATCAAAACCTCCCATCTGATGGCGGCTTCAGGCCCCACAGATGTTCCGTTTGGAACCCACATGGCCACACTTTAAAACTCATGGTTCCAGGCCTTCTTGTGGGGTCGCAACACATGCTACCAACCTCCAATTGCAAACGCACGCTTCCAGACACAGATAGCGCCATTCCGTCCCGACCAAACCCACCCCTAAACCCGGTCTGTTGTTCAACTTGAACTGAAAGTGTCTATGATGTTCAACTTGAACTGAAAGGTCCTATGATGTCAACTTGAACTGAAAGTGTCCCATGATGTTCCCAAATTGAAATTGAAAGTGCCTATGATGTTCAACTTTAAAATGAAAAGTGTCTATTTGTCAAAGGAAATGAAAGTGTCTATGGTGTTCAACTTGAACGAAAGTGTCTATGATGTTCAACTGAACTGAAGTGTTCCTATGATGTACAACTTGAAATTGAAAAGGGCTAATGAGGTTCAACTTGAATTTAAAGTATCATATTTCAACTTGAACTGAAATGTCTATGATGTTTAACGTGAACTGAAAAGTTCTATGATGTCAACTTGAACTGAAAGTTCTATGATGTTTTCAACTTTAACTGAAAGTCTATGATGTTCAACTTGAACTGAAATGTCTTTTGATGTTTAACTTGAACTGAAATGTCTAAGTTCAACTTTAACGGAAGTGTCTAATTGTCCCAAATTAACTGGGAAATTTTCTATGATGTTCAACTTGAACTGAAAGTGTCTAAATGTTCAACTGACTGGGAAATGTCATGAGTTCAACTTGAACTGAAAGTGTCTATGATGTTCAACTTGAACTGAAAGTGTCTATGAGTTCAACTTGAAAAGAAAGTGTCTATGTTTAAAATTGAACTGAAAGTGTCCATGATGTTCAACTTGAACTGAAGTGTCTATGTTGTTCAACTTGAACTGAAAGGTCAATGATTGTCAAAACTGGGAAATGAAAGTGTCTATGAGTTCAACTTAACTGAAAGTTTTATGATTTTTTCACTTGAACTGGGAAAATGTCTATGATGTTCAACTTGAACGAAAGTGCTATGATGTTCAACTTGAACTGAAAGTGTCTAGTTGTTCAACTTGAATGAAATGTCTATGTTTTCAACTTGAACTGAAAGTGTTTTGATGTTCAACTGAATTGAAAAGTGCTATGATGTCAACTTGAACTGAAAATGTCAATGAAAGTTCAACTTGAACTGAAAGTGTCTTATGTTAAACCCTTTAATTGAAATGCTATGATGTTTCAACTGAACTGAAAGTGTCTATTGTTCAACTTGAACTGAAAAATGCTAGTGTTCAACTGAACTGAAAGTGTCTATGATGTTCAACCCTTTAACTGAAATGTCTATAAAGTTCAACTGAACGAAGTGTCTATGATGTTCAACTTGAACTGAAAGTGTCTAATGATGTTCAACTTTAACTGAAAGTGTCTATGATTCAACTTGAACTGAAAGTGTCTATGATGTTCAACTTGACCTGAAAGTGTCTAAGAGTTTTAACTGAATTGAAAGTGTCTAAAGTTGTTCAACATTGAACTGAAAGGTCTAAAGAGTTCAACTTGAATTGAAAAGGGCTATGATGTTCAACTTGAACTGAAAAGTCTATTGTCAACTTGAAATGAAAGTGTCCCATGAATTTTAACTTGAATTTAAAGTGTCTAGATGTTCAACTTGAACTGAAAGTTCTATGATGTTCAACTTGAACTGAACGTGTCTATTTGTTCAACTTGAATTGAAAGTGTCTATGATGTTCATCTTGAACGAAATGTCTATGATTCAAAATTGAACTGAAAGTGCTATGATTGTTCAACTTAACAAAGTGTCTATAGTTCAACTTGAACGAAAGTGTCCATTAAGTTCAAACTGAAATGAAATGCTATGATGTTTAACTTGAAAATGAAAGTGTCTATGATGTCAACTTGAAATGAAAGTGTCTATGTTTCAACTTGAACTGAAAATGTCTATGATTCAAATTAATTGAAAGTTCTAGTTTGTTAAATTGCGAAAGTGTCTTGATTTCAAATTGAATTGAAAGTGTCTATGATGTTCAACTTGACTGAAAATGTCAGGTGTTTCACTTGAACTGAAAGTGTCTATGATGTTCAACTTGAATTGAAGTGTCTTGATGTTCAACCTGAACTGAAAGTGCTAGATGTTCAACTGAACTGGGCGTGTCTATGTTGTTTAACTTGGAATTGAAAGGTCTAGATGTTCACTTGAACTGAAGTGTCTATGATGTTCAATTGAATTAAAGTGTCTTGGTTTTTAAACCCGAAATGAAGTGTCTATGAGTTCAAATTTAACTGAAAGTGGCCGATGTTCAACTTTAACTGAAAGGTCTAGTGTTCAACTGAACTGAAATGTCTATTGTTCAACTTGAACTGGAAGTGTTTTAGATGTTAACTTGACTGAAGTGTCTAATGTTCAACTTGAACTGGAAGTGTCTATGATGCCACTTGAACGGAAGTGTCTATGATTTCAACTTGAACTGGAAGGTCTATGGGGTTTAACTTTAAAGAAAGTGTTTTTGTTTCAACGGGGGCTAAAGGGGTTGAGTTCAACTTTTAACTGAAAGTCCAGATGTCAACTTGAACTAAAGGTCTATGATGTTTAAACTTGAACGAAAAGGGCATTTTTCAACTTTAACTGAAAATTCATGATTTTTAAATTGAACTGAAAGTGTCATGATTCAACTTTAATTTTAAAGTGTCTATTTTTCAACTTGAACTGAAAGTGTCTATGATTTCAACTTGAATTAAAGTGCTTGATGTTCAACTTTAACTGAAAATGTCAATGATGTTCAACTGAACTGAAAGTGTCAATTTCAACTTGAATTGAAAGTTTCTAGAGTTCAACTTGAACGAAAATGCTATATGTTTAACTGAACTGACTGTCCCATGTTGTTCAACTTTAATTGAAAGTGTCATATGTTTAACTGAACTGAAAAATGCTATATTTCAACAAAAGAAAGTGTCTATGAGTCAACTTTAACTGAAAGTGTCTATGATTTTAACTTAACGAAAGTGTCCATGATTTCAACTTTTAACGAAAGTGTCTATGTGTTCAACTTTAACGAAAGTGTCTATGATGTTCAACTTGAACGAAGGTCTATAGTCAACTTGAACTGAAAGGTCTAGATTTTAACTTAACAAGTGCAGAGCTCAAAAATTTTAATGGGAAATGTCTATGAGCAACTTTAACGGAATGCTATGATGTTCAAAATTTAACTGAAAATCTATGAGTTCAACTTAACTGGGAAAGGCCCATGAAGTTTAACTTGAACTGAAAGGTTTTGATGTTCAACTTGAACTGAAAATTCTATGATTTTCAACTTGAACGAAAGTGCTATGATGTCAACTTGAACTGGAAGTGTCAATGATGTTCAACTTTAACTGAAAATGTCTTGATGCAACTTGAACTGAAAGTGCTAGATGTTCAACTTGAACGAAAAGGCCGATTTTCAACTTGAACTGAAAAATGTCAAGTTGTTTCAAAATTGAACGAAAGTGTCTAGATGTTTTCCTTAACGAAAGTTCCTTTATGTTTTAACTTGAATGAAAGTTCTAGATTTTAACTTGAAAAAAAAGTTCAAAGATGTTCAACTTGAAAATGAAAGCGCATGAGTTCCAAATTGAACGAAAGGTCTATGATGTTTCAAATTTAACTGAAAGTGTCCATGTTTTCAACTTGAAATGAAATGCAATTTTCACCGAACGAAAGTTTTTTATGAGTTCAATTGAATTGAAAGGTCTATGATGTTTCAAATTGAACTGAAAAAGCAAAGATGCAACTTGAACTGAAAGTGCTAGATTTCAAATTTAGAAAGTGTCTAAAAGTTCAACTGAAAAATTTTCTAAAGTTCAACTTGAACTGAAAGGCTATTTTGTTTAACTTGAATTTAAAGTGTCTATGAAACAACTTGAACTGAAAGTGTCTAAGTTTTAACTTGAATTGAAATGCTATGTGTTTTAAAAAGAATTTAAGTGTCCATAATTTACCGGAAAAAGAAAGTGTCTATGGGGTTCAACTTGAACTGAACGGCTATATTTTTCAACTTGAACTGAAAGGTTTTATAGTTCAACTTGAACTGGAGTGTTAAAAATTTTAACCGAATGAAAGTGTCTATATTTTAACTTTTAAGAAAAAGTCATGATGTTCAACTTGAACGAAAGTGCTATATTTCAACTTTAACGAAAGTGTCAATGTTGTTCAAAAATTTAACTAAAAGGGCCATGAAAAGTTATTATATGTCATCGTTGTTTAAAACCCCTCCAAGCACACGGCTAATGTACACATTGAATACTAGTTTAGCACAGTAAACGGGTATTAGGATTTTTGGGAACGCGGAGTTTTTAACGATGTTCTTTTGTTTTGATTTCCCCTTTTTCCCGCCCCCAAAAAACGGGGTGTTGCGGCTGTCGCACAAGCCCATTTTCGATCAGTGATAAACTCCCCGTTTGGTGTTTTTTGGTGTGTGTGGTGTGTGTGGTGGGTGTGTGTGTTTTGTGGTGTGTTTTTTTGTTTTGGGGGGGTTTGTTGGTTTGGGTTTGGTTTTTGTGGTGTTACACAAGTTTGGGGTGTGGTGTGTGTGTGTGTGGTGTGGGGGTGGGGTGGGGGTTTTTTTGTTTTGGGTTGGGTTTGTTGGTTGGGGTTTTGTTTCTTCTCGTGCTGTCCGTGGGGGTGGTGGGGTGGGGTTGAGTTTGGGGGGGGGGTTTGGTGTTTGTGCACGCGATAAAAGCCATTTTTCCTTTTTTTTTTTTTTTTAAGGGGGGGGGGGGGTGTGTGGTGTGGGTGTGTGTGTTGTGTTAGTGTGGGGGGGGTGTGTGTGTGGTGTGTGTGTGTGGTGTGTGTGTGTGTGTGTTGTGTGTGTGAGTGAGTGTGTGCGTGCGTGTGTGCGTGTGTGCGGACGTGCATACATGCGTGTGTACGTGCGTGCGCGCGCGGGCGTGTGTATGTGCGTGCGTGCATACGTGCGTGCGTATGTGCGCGCGTGCGCGCGTGCGAGCGTATGTGTGAAACACTGACCCGAAGGGTTTTAGTAAAATATACACACACTTTCTGTGAAAGCCGTTATGTCAGGGACATCATAATTATCACCCATTGGTTCGACCATCAATTCTTCAAAATAACTCAGCCACGTTTTATAACCTTTCAAGGCTCCGTATTTCATGGCCGCTTTAGGCCCCCTCTATGTGGCAGCCATGTGGCCACTCTTAACCCTTGAGGTTCGATCATTAGGACTGACCCGCTTCATGTTGCTGAATTTCCTGTCTGTTCACTGGACGTGGTTTCAGACATGTTCCTGAATGTCCTGCCTGTTCACTGGACGTGTTTCAGACATGTTCCTGAATGTCCTGCCTGTTCACTGGACGTGGTTTCAGACATGTTCCTGTATGTCCTGCCTGTTCACTGGACGTGGTTTCAGACATGCTGCTGAATTTCCTGCGTGTTCATTCCCGAATTTCCGGTCAGTTCACTGGACGTGGTTTCACATATGTTCCTGAATTTCCTGCCTGTTCACTGGACGTGGTTTCACATATGTTGCTGAATTTCCTGCCTGTTCATTGGACGTGGTTTCAACATGTTCCTGAATTTCCTGACTGTTCTCTGGACGTGGTTTCAGACATGTTCCTGAATTTCCTGTCTGTTCACTGAACGTGGTTTCACAAATGTTGATGAATTTCCTGTCTGTTCACTGGACGTGGTTTCACACATGTTGATGAATTTCCTGTCTGTTCACTGGACGTGGTGTCAGACATGTTGATGAATTTCCTGTCTGTTCACTGGACGTGGTGTCAGACATGTTGATGAATTTCCTGCCTGTTCACTGGACGTGTTTCAGACATGTTGCTGAATTTCCTGCCTGTTCACTGGACGTGGTTTCAGGCAGCGGCGACACAGGACTTGCCACACACCATTCTTTTCATCAACCATTTTTTTAAACAGACATAGACGACGCCACTTCCTATCACGACATGGACGCAGCTCCTGGCTTTTAGTTTGATACGAACAAAAGAACAGCCATCATGTATGTCAAAGTGACAGCCATTATCTACGTAAAAGAGACAGCCATTATGTATGTCAAAGTGACAGCCATTCTGTACGTAAAAGAGACAGCCATTATCTACGTATAAGAGACAGCCATTACGTATGTCAAAGTGACAGCCATTCTGTACGCAAAAGAGACAGCCATTATGTATTTCAAAGTGACAGCCATTCTATACGTAAAAGAGACAGCCATTATCTACGTAAAAGTGAGAGTCATTCTGTACGTAAAAGTGACAGCCATTATCTACGTAAAAGAGACAGCCATTATGTATGTCAAAGTGGACAGCCATTCTGTACGTAAAAGAGACAGCCATTATCTACGTAAAAGTGACAGCCATTCTGTACGTAAAAGAGACAGCCATTATGTATGTCAAAGTGACAGCCATTCTGTATATAAAGAGACAGCCATTATCTACGTAAAAGTGACAGCGATTATGTACGTAAAGTGACAGCCATTATGTACGTCAAAGTGACAGCCATTACGCATGTCAAAGTGACAGCCATTATGTGTATCAAAGGGCAGCCATTATGGACGTAAAAGGGACAGCCATTATGTGTGTCAAAGTGACAGCCATTATGTACGTAAAAGGGACATCCATTATGTACGTCAAAGTGACAGCCATTATGTACGTAAAGTGACAGCCATTATGTGTGTCAAAGGGACAGCCATTGTGTGTGTCAAAGGGACAGCCATTATGTGTGTCAAAGGGACAGCCATTATGCACGTCAAAGGGACAGCCATTATGTACGTCAAAGGGACAGCCATTATAGACGTAAAAGTGACAGTCATTATGGACGCAAACTGATAGCCATTATGTATGTAAAGTCATATTTGACTCAACAAACATGACAATTATCTTATAAAGAAAAGCTGTCATGTTTTGTTTAGTAGTTGTTTCAGCTTTCTTGCAGGATAATTACCCTTCAAAGACCCCCATTTGGGCTTAAATTTCCCGGGCAACGAATAATGTTTTTACCTCCCCCCTTGACCTGGTGGGGTGTGTGTGTGTGTGTGGTGTGTGTGTGTGTGGGGTGTGGGTGGTGTCATTCTTTTAACGTCTTTCCAAATCGTGCGTGTTGGTTGTGTGTTGTGTTGTGGTGTGTTGTGTGTGTGGGTGGTGTTGTGTGGGGGGTGTGGGTGTGTGTGTGTGTGTGTGGTTTTGTGGTGGTGTGGGTGGCTGCGTTTGTCGTGTGTGTGTGCGGTAGGTGTGTGTTTAAACGAAAACCGCACGCACAAGGGGTCTTTAAGCAAGTGCGTATATATGATCAAGCTTAAAACCTTGAAAATTGAGTCATAAAAACGCTGGCCCTTAGAATGAAAGATCAATGCCTTTTAAAGGGGGCCGGAATAGCTCAGTTGGTAGAGCGCCGGACCGTGCCCGGGGGGTTTGGGGGTTCGAATTTCGGTACGGGGGTTTTTCCCCTCGGGTTACATGGTTTGACCCCTTTCCCCCATACAGCCCTTCAAGAGACATAACCGGGGTTCCGTGTGGAACGCACGCACAACATCTTGCACACAGTAAAATCCCATCACCAATTTTGGGAAGGAAAGGCCAGTTTGGCCCGTTGGTAGGATGACACTTTTACACTAGCTGCACCTTCCCAAAGGGGATATGGCGCCTTAATGGCGGGATAAAAACGGTTACACACAAAACCCCACTGCCGCTATACGGAGTGCCGCAGGAGTATAGCCGCGTACGCAAAAAAAGAAAGAAAGAAAGAAATGTCATTTAAGATAAACAATTTATCACACTACAGGACTGCCCGTGGGCAGACAATCAATCTGTTTTCTGGCTCAAAACAAAAAACCTTGATTTGCCTTGTGTGTGCCCCAGGCCCCAGGCAAAGTTGGTGCAAATCCAAAATTGGGGACTCCCCGTAACACCCCCTGTCCCTAACCGACCAAGAACCGAGAAAGGAAAATAACTCTCAGCTATTTTCGTCGTCACTCTTCTTCGCTCTGTAGATCCAGATCAACAGATGGATAGTTTTGCTACGCGAAACGAAACCCGGGACCTGACTGTACTAACACACACATTTTTTTTTCTGTCAAGAGCAATAACTGGGTGAGTGAGAATAGAAGAATCTGCCCTGAAACCATCTGTCTTGCTTTCATAGAGCATTACCTTACGTTGGTCAGACTTGAAAGAAGGAAAGCACGAGGGGAACTCCACTGTTGACAGCAACAGCACACCATACCACCCTGTTTCATGGCTGCTCTGGGCCCCAAGACATGTTGTATGGGGTCAGGCACATGGCCACGTTTAACACTCGGGGATTGATCCGCCTGACTGACGCCCTCCGTGGGCTGCCACATATGGCTGCCAGACTCCCATTGCCAGCATCCTCACGATTCCAGACACAGATTGCGTCATCCCCTATCACCGGCTGGGATATAGGATTCCTCGTTCTGTTTATCGGATTTTGACTCTCATACACAGCCATCATGCACGCGAAAAACACTCGGCGAGATTATTATGGCATCTGATGACGTTCTCGATGCAGAATCCAATAGTTATTTACAAAAACAGTTTTGCTATTTTTCATTCTGGACGTGTTTCTTGTCAGTGTCAATGTCACAGTCTGGCAGTACTGTATATCGCTTTTCTCCTGACATTACAAGAGTTATCACACCCGGTCTCTGCGACTTTCTCTCTGCAGCATCAGCACACTCCGCGGGACCTTTTCCCCCTCATTTCCAGGAAGGGCTTGGCATGCTGCCCACAGTTGAGGAAATGCTACAGCCTCATCAAAGATTCCTGCATTCCAAAGACGTGTCCCACTTCGCGCTTCGATCGCAACGTTTCTGTTTGTCTGTTTGTTTGTTTGTTTTTTTAGGACGTCATGGGGGCTTTTTTTTTGTAGGGGTGAATTATGTTTCGATGCTGTAGCACTTCGCTCATGAATCATCACGCTGAATTAATAACACTGTCCCTCAAGTTTCCATGAAAAACTTCGAGTGTCAGCCATTACATCTCTGTATTATCTGCACTTGTTTGGCGGTGAAGTAATGTTTGGAAGAAGATGAATGAATGCCTTGTGAAATCACTGGTATGTTGATGGTGAAACATCGGTGTAGCGGTTGACAATTTGCACGTGCATTGAGGGAGGAAAGGAGCGGGAACACTGCAGCACAAGTCCAATGGGGCACGTGCATCGAATAATCGATATCATTATTGGCCAAGATTTTCACATTCACACAGAGAAAGGTTTTGTCTGCATGAATAATTGTGTTACATGAA
>CM031600.1:45896736-45906736 GCA_018398815.1 Conus ventricosus
ACTATCTTCATATGAAAAAATGCATGAATTCGTGCACATTTCCACTATATTCATATGGAAAAATGCATGAATTCGTGTACATATCCACTGTATTCATATGGGAAAAATGCATGAATTCGTGCACATTTCCACTATCTTCACATGGAAAAATGCATGAATTCGTGTACATTTTCACTATCTTCATATGGCCACCAAAACTAAATGCAAAGGGGTGCGTAAGTTATCAATTTCAGCCGAAGTCACACTTATTTTACTGCTGCACCTAAACATAGGGAAACTTGAATTCATCATGATTTGTGTTACCAGGCGTTCGTACATAGATCTGCATGAGAAAAATCTGTAAAGCAAAAAGACATACCACTTCACTGCAGATGGGAGCTTCCTCTAAACCCATATTTGAAAACCATGCTGTACAACTGGCTGGACATGAGTATAAAATGAAAAAAACTAAGAGAAGAATAATTCAGTATGTGTAACTTTTTCATAATACACAACAAGGTACGTCTATTCCGATTAACGAGAGAAGAGAGAGAGAGAGAGAGAGAGAGAGAGAGAGAGGAGAGAGAGAGAGAGAGAGAGAGAGAGAGAGAGAGTCAAGACTCAAGATGATTTATTCATGTTTAGGCCATTGGCCCTCATGAAGGGAGTTGCAACTTAATTACAATCGTCTTAGCACGTATGCAACTGCTCGCAAACATAAATAATATTAATTCAGAAAAGTATTTTATGACAGAAGAAGTGATCGCAGCTTGAATGCTTTAGATAAATGAATTGAAGAGAAAGAGAGAGAGAGAGCGAGAGAGAGAGAGGCAAAGAGAGAGAGAGAGAGAGAGAGAGAGAGAGAGAGAGAGAGAGAGAGAGAGAAGAGAGAGAGAGAGAGAATCGGTGAGTAAATAAATGAATGAATAAATGAATGATTTACATAGCAATGTGAAAAATCGAAGTAAAGCAACCCACTTCAAAATATATCAATGCATAAAGGAACTCTAAACGCGGAACTGATACACAATATTGAACACCAGATGATGGGATTGTACTATCAATTCATCGGCGGCATCTTTTCACATGATAAGTACAGCACAGTAATCATGATACGTTCCATGATTTTGATCGTGGATAGTTTCTGGGTGTTTCAAATTCACTTCTGCATCTTTCTTGACAGTAACATGGAATTGCCAAATCGCGGGAACTGATATACAGTATTGAACACCGATGATGTGATTGTACTGTCAATTCAATCGGCAGCATCTTTTCACATGATAATTACAGCACAATAATCATAATACGTTCCCATGATTTTGATCGTGGATAGTTTCTGGGTGTTTCAAATTCACTTCTGCATCTTTCTTGACAGTAACATGGAAATTGCCCAAATCGCGGGAACTGATATACAGTATTGAACACGGATGATGTGATTGTACTGTCAATTCAATCGGCAGCATCTTTTCACATGATAATTACAGCACAATAATCATAATACGCTCCAATGATTTTGATCGTGGACTGTTTCTGTGTGTTTCAAGTTCACTTAGACTACATCTTCCTCGACAGTAACAAGGAAATTGTCCATTTTTCTTGCTAGTTCCTCAAGGCCTGACGTAATGTCTCTACTTGTGATTTCCGACTGTAACCCGATGAACTGCTTGACTGACCAATGTCCAAGTTGTGCTCGGTTTCGACGATCGTTTCTGGTAGCGTTGGAATCGGTGGGGGCAGTTCCAAGTGTCCATGTCCATACACCATTTCATACACATCATCACTTTGCTTGTCACACCCATCATCCGATCTAAGGCTTTTCTCACAAGGTACTGTCACTTACCGTTGGTCCTCTTCACTCGGGCTCATGTTGATTTGATGGCCGTCACTGTCGTGTGTGTCGTACTCAAAGCTGTTGAACAGGAAAGTGGCTTTGAGTCTAAAGAATGTCACTGTCGTTGTCACCAACATCGCCATTGTTGTAAAATAAACTGGGTGGAGTGGGTTAAAAAAAAAAAAAGCCGGATGGCGAGGATGAATTGTCACTTGCCTTTTTCTGCCGGTTTCTTTGAATTTCTGCCATCTTCTTGTTGTCCCTCGTCACCTCCGACGGGCATTTGCGTCGAAAAACAGCGACTTAATTGCATGGAAGGGGGTCGGCCGGTAGTTGTTGTCAAACTGAGAACTACAAGGATTGCTACGAGAGGAGAGAGAGAGAGAGAGAGAGAGAGAGAGAGTACACACTGGCATATTCGCACTCTCTCTCTCTCTCTCTCTCTCTCTCCTCTCTCTCTCTCACACACACACACACAACACACACACACACACACACACACACAGAGTTCAAACTATGTCAGTAACATCCTTTGCTTTGTTCATCGATCAAACGCGGTGAAAAAGTTCTTGATGTTTGACGCCTCTTTTCCGTTTGGGTTTGTTCAGGCGATGGATATGATTGATTTATTTTTCCCTACCTTCACACTGAATAGTTGCCCATCTGTCACCATGCTTACGTTTTGTTCTGACGGTACGACTTAGAGAGAGAGAGAGCGAGAGCGAGAGAGAGAGAGAGAGAGAGAGAGAGAGATTCTCTATCCATTTTGTGAAAATGTGTCTTCTTTAATAAGAAATAAGAGAACAATGATAAGATGATGTGAAGATGATAAGCAATGCTTTAATCTGATATTATGCGGCAGACTGTGTCCACTCATTTTAATTCTAAGAAGTGTCCAACCTGGACTGCTTGCATTCGTTATTTTCAGTTTATTCATGGCTTAAAACTCATTTTTCCTTTTCCGTCTCATGCTCCGGAGAGAGTGAGAATGCCGATTGTTTCATCCACCATTTAGAAGACGTTACTATTTTTGACGAAAAAAAAAAGAAAAAAGAAAAAGACAAAAAAAAAAAAAACCGACAGTAGGTAACTGGAGAATATTTCTTATCTGGCCTCTCGCCACGGCAGACACCATTCCTTCTGTTTTTTTTATTGTTTTTTTTTTTTAATGTAAGATTAAATTGATTTTTAAACGGAGAGAATCTGAGTCACAGGCTAGGTTGTTTAAACTTTGTTTTATGTCTGTTTTATTTGTACACAGATTTTTAAAAGAAATCGAAAAGAAATCCGCGAGAGAGAACAGGGACGAACAGTTACAAGACAAAACAGGACGCGTTTCGACCTCTCAGGTCTTCGTCAGGCAAGAGAAACAACGTTCGGAACAAGAAAACGACAATGATCGCTCGTTCTTCGTTTTCCTTGTCTGAATGGTGCTTATCTTGCCCGAAGAAGACATAAGAGGTCGGAACGCGTCGCGTTTTTTCCTTGTAATTTGTTTGTCCCTGTTGTAAGGCGGATTTACTTTCAATTCCTTTCAAACTTTGCTTCAGTTTCCGCCTGCAGTCACCTCACTTTGAAACTAAGCGTTATTTGTACACATGGATACCCCCGTGATTCGCCGAGGTGTGTGTAGACTCCTGTGTGATGGTACTTTACGGACACCAGCTCACCTGTTGCGGTGTCTCTCATGTACAGCTGTGGACATTCATGTCCTACGGCACAGTTGTGTATTGTTAATTGTGCTGTCACTGCTTCAGAATGTTTTTTTTTTTTCTTTCTTTGTTTTTGCAGTGGTGGGTAGATGGATGGGGGTGTGTAACAGAGAGAGAGAGAGAGAGAGAGAGAGAGAGAGAGAGAGAGAGAGAGAGACACGTTTGCATGCATGCATGCACGTGCGCGCGCGAGCACACACACACACACACACACACACACACACACACACACACACACACACACACACACTCACTCACACACACACTCACACACACACACACACACACCACACACACACACACACACACACACACACACACATGCCTCTCTTTCTTCCCCCACTCTCTCTGTCTGTCTCTCTGCCTCTCTCTGTGTCTCTGTCTGTCTGTCTGTCTGTTCGTCTGTCTGTCTGTCTCTCCCTCTGTGTGTGTGTGTGTGTGTGTGTGTGTGTGTGTGTGTGTGTGTGGAGAGGAGAGAGAGAAGAGAGAGAGAGAGAGGAGAGAGAGAGAGAGGAGGAGAGAGAGAGAGGAGAGGAGAGAGAGAGAGACGTAATCCTTTTCTCCTTCACGCAGAAACGGAAGCCGTTCGACGCACTCCCACACAGTCATGTTTACATGTGTACACACGTACCACGCACACAACGACCTTTCCTCTGTCTTTGGACTTTTACACCCATCCTGCCCGACGACCTGTGCTTCCGCCGCCTGTTCTATCGCACGTAACCCATTGTGGTGTCAGACCATGCATGCAGACAGACCATGAACGCTGAGTATGTTTGTCACACTGTCACTTTTGCATACCCGCATTCATGACAGCATTTACTCCATACGCACACGCAATCTCTCCAATCAACCAAAAGGCGCACTACCGAATGTTTTTCTTCTCCCCCTCTCCTTCAGGGAAAACACTTTACTAAATCACATCAACAACTTGTGAACAGATTTTACACCTGTATCTCTCTCCACACTGAGAGACAAATAAATCTGCACACATGTATCTCTCCTCACACCGAGAGACAAAATAGTCTTCACAC
Organism: Conus ventricosus; assembly: GCA_018398815.1. NCBI lineage: Eukaryota > Metazoa > Mollusca > Gastropoda > Neogastropoda > Conidae > Conus > Conus ventricosus. The sequence goes on from CM031600.1 coordinate 45,901,293, forward strand.
TTGTATCTCTCTTTACACTGAGAGATACAATAATCTAGTTCCGCTTCTATAAAGCTATGGCCTTCACATTCGTTATCCCAAAATTCCGGACCAGGAGAATACATAACTCCGTAATCACTGAGGACCTGCCTGCCTCAAGTAAAAGCTTCCCTGCTTTCTCAATTCCCTGTCTCTCTGAGACAATATACTGCCTCCTCGAACTCTCCCGTCCTGGAGATACGAGTCTCGACTTCTCTTCCGCGACTTCTTCTGTCTCTTGCGAAATGACGAGCTTCAACTCCTCTCCCTGGAGTTGGTACTGGCTGGGGCTGAACTACCGGTGTGTTCCCCACACCATGGCCATCTTCAACCACCCCACGGGGTGAAAGATGAAGGGTGAAGGGCGAAGGGTAAAGGGTGACGGGGTGAAGGGTGAAGGGTGCAGGGTGAAGGGCTGAAACACGAATAAGGTTCGTGTAAGTAACCTGCTTCTCAATTCAACATATGAATTCTTTCTCTCTTCTTTAAGTTTTCCCCCTGTAGCTTTCCCCAACTATCTATCGCTCACCTGGTAATGACTGGTCAGCAACGAGGACCACCGTCCTGACAGGTTCGAGTCTCTAGGCCATCTGCTGGGTTAAAACTGACTCTTTCCCCCCTTCTCCTAGTGAGTGCATACTCAGTGTTCAAAACACATGACCAGCACCTTACCTTACCAGCCCTTGTTAAACTATCACTCAGTGGTCACTTTCACCCAATGACCACATTCGTTTCTTGAATGAGTCATACTCACAATTATTTTGGGGACGCCCGCTACACCAGCCAAGCCACATGAACACTCTTCCTTTAATTGTGGCACGGGGAAATGATTCATATCACCAACTACATGTGATGGAGCGTCACATGCCCTGATGTGAGGCCACGTCACATGACAATGTTTTTAGCTATAGATTAACCGGTGTATTGAATAACGTTTATACCCACAACCAAAGGAGGATAAACCCCTTTATCTTAAAAGGAAAGAAAATATATCCTACTGGAAGTGTGAATTCGGGGGCTGCCAGTTTAAATGCTGTTTGGAAGCAGAGAGAGCATCGAAGGCAAGCTTTTGGTGAAGGGTGTCCTGCAGTGGACACCAGACCTCGGCACTAACAATCTATCAGGTAGTGTCATGATCTCCAGTCTAGAGGGGGGCGTGACAGTCGAACACAGGCAAAGAGAGACACACAGCAAACAGGCAAAAAGTTAGACTAAGACGGGATAGACATAAACATAAACATAGACAGTTACACTTAATCACTGGATATTTTTTTAGCAAAATATAATATGACTGTCTGTTTTCTTTACTCCCAAGTAACACGCAACTTTCGAGTGGGTTTGAAGAAGCAGAACGAAAACAACAACGTCCAACTGAATTAACCGCCTCATCTCCCCCTCCGCTCCCCTCCTCCCCAACAATCCCCACCCTCACCCCCTCACCCCACCTAGAACCTGTCAGTGTAGTTATGGTAATGGCCGGCTGTTTAGGTGGTTAAGCCCAGAATTTACAACGCTAGTTGCCGCAAATACATCACAGGGTCTCACTTCCTTTCTCGTTACCTCGTGTAACTTCTAACAAATGGCCCACCACTCCCTAACATGTCAGCACCCGTTTTGCGTTGTTCATCTTCTTTTTTTTTCTCTTTTTTTTTTCCAGCTCTGACAAGGATTGAACACCCCGCCACCAAAACCGGCTTGCGATGTCCGCAAGGCAGTCGTCCGCTTTACTTGGTCGAGTGTTGTAGCGAGTGTGAATGTTCCGCAAAGGGCGTCCACCAATCGGAGATTTTTTCTGTTTTGGTGCACTGTAAGAAGAGAAAAATGTTTTTGTTTTTGATGGTCGAGGAAAAAAACAACGGTCAGAGCAGATTTCCTACCTAACATCTAGTCCAAACTGACAAAATCTATCTTTGTTTGCAACGAAGATTGACGGGGTTACAAAACGGAAGGGAGTTGAATCAAACTGGGCTCTCTGTCTGTCTCTGTCTGTCTCTGTCTCTGTCAGTCTGTCTGTCTCTGTCTCTCTCATAAAGACTGTTTGATGTAAAGAAATGTCCGACTGTTTGATGTAAAGAAATGTCTGCTTCATAATTTTGCATGGTATGATTGCTGTACTCATTGTAATATACTTCCATTTGTTCGATAGTTTATAAAGCTTTGAATATTGTTTGTACACCCGTTCATCGAGTGCTGAAACCTACACAAATAAACTGTCGTTCATTCTCTACCTTTATAACACGCACGCATTCACGCACACGCACACGCACACGTACACACACACACACACACACACGCGCGCGCGCGCGCGCGCGTGCGCGCACACACACACATGCTCGCGCACGCACGCACGTACACGCGCACGCACGCACGCACACAGACACATACACTTACACAAACACACACACACACACACACACACACACACACACACACACACACACACACACACACACACACAGATATTCTTTAAGTCGCACTTGTGCCTCTTGAGACCTTCGGACATGTAAAGTAACCACAGTCGGCTAACATGATTGTGTGTCTTTTCCCATTACTAGCCCCAGCTCCCCCTTCACCAAGACTCAGTAGGGAAGGCTGCCAGGATGTCCGACAGAGAAAACTAGTAACCGTCTAATGGCCGCTGACGGAGGAGTTTGGCCTTACACGATCCATTTCTTCTTTCGCGTTCCTTGGCTAATGTCGTTTCTATGAGTTACGTTTTCCTGTCCGTGACTTTTTTTTTGAAAACTAATAAAGGTCCCTGGAGCAGCTTCTGTGTGTTCCTGTTTTCTTGGCTTGCCGCGCGCGCTTATCCCATGAATGAACACAGGTACACATGAAATGGATTAAGGCGCTGGGAAGTCTGCGTGTTTTGTCGATTTTTAGGAGCTCAGAAAGAAAAGAAGAAGTTCGTCTTTGAGTCAACAGTCCGTGTCGAGATTCGAACTACAGATTCTAGAGATCTTTTGGATGCAAGTCCGTGTGTGGCTGTAACCCTCATCACAGCTGAAATCGTCCTCCGCAAACGAAATAATCCAGTGAAGGAGATGTGCCCACTGTTCAGGTGTGACCTGTTCTGCTCAAGCAGAATCAGACAAAAAACAGGACGTTCGGGGAGGTGCAGATCCCCTCCTGTCAGTTGATAAACGGTAGCTTCACTCTGTGTATGTTTTGGCAAGGGAAGTTATTGTAGTCATGTTTTGGCAAGGGAAGTTATTGAAGTCATGTTTTGACAAGGGAAGTTATTGTAGTCATGTTTTGGCAAGGGAAGCTATCGTAGTCTTGTTTTGGCAAGGGAAGTTATCGTAGTCTTGTTTTGGCAAGGGAAGTTATTGTAGGCATGTTTACGCAAGGGAAGCTACTGTAGTCATGTTTTGGCAAGGGAAGTTATAGTAGGTATGGATTGGAAGAGTTTCTTCCCATGTGCTTTGTCGTCATAGGATATGTAAAATACGAAATGTCAAAGTGTATACCAATTAAAAGCTTTAATGTTTCATGAAAACATATAACTTCCTAGACAGTTGTCAATTCGCAAACACCGTTTTCACAGCACTCATGTTCTAGTGGAAAATGTGTAATATTTTTGGTGAATGGGTCCCAGATCTACCCGTTGATCCGAATCCGCGCGACTGATTTGCATGAAACCCTGACAGGCTCCTTTTTGTGCCATATTTCATATTCACATTCAGTTGCGTCAGAATCAACGCGGTAGCTTTTGGATAATCTTACTGACAGACAGACAGACAAACCAGTGGATGCGGATAAAGACATTTCCTTCTTCGTGGAGGTAATTATCGAAACGCCTGAATCCGTTTAACTTCTTCGCGTAACGCTGCTTTACATCGAGCGGCAGCAGTGAAGGTAGCGTCAAATTGCAATAACAGTACTAGAAGTAGTCACAGAAGTAGCAGTAGCAGAAGTGGTACTTGTATGTAGTAGAGGTTACAGCTGGTAATGACGGCTGGCTGACGGGTTTGTCTATATGGATAATGATAAAAGTTTTTTTCTGCACATATAAACCACGTGATCTGCAAGGAAAAAAAAGAAAGTGAAATTAAAGAAAAAAGATATACGAAATCCTCTGATTCTTCTTCACCCTTTCAAGTGAAAAGAAATCTCATTTGAGACCAGGCAGTAACTGTCAGGATTATTTTACGATTACGTTCCAGAAACTCTTTACAGAGCTGTAGTCAGCACCCAGCAAAGACGGGGGACATATCTTACAGTCTGATGCATTACGTATCTCTGCCTCTTACATCTCACATATCGTGACACACGTACCTGAGCTTTACTGCCCAATCGCCAAAGTTCCGGAACACCGGTAGAAAGCCCAACCAGTGTGGTGAACCCGCAGCTAAAGATTTACACCATTTTTTGTTGTTGTTTGCCGTCAGTCTGCATCTTCGTGCAGAAAAAAGGAAAATGTTTAATTTGACATTCCCTTCGATGTATTCTTATCAAATTTGCATCACTATTCTAGACGTCTGTGAGACGATGGCGTGACATATTGAGTAGGCCTAGCTGCAGTTTTTACAGGTGACTTGGAGAATATTGAATTCTTGAAGGCTGCGTTTGTCTACATCTGTGATTCGTGTGACACATAAAGGAAAGGAACTGCATTGGTATCTCTGTATCTTTGAACATAAAGTACCTGAAAACAACTAGAAAAAAAAAAAGCAAGCAACTTGAATAACCAATAACATTTTCCATCGCCATCACCACCAGCACTACTATTACTGCTGCTGCTACTACTCTTGCTGCTGCTATTAGCATTACCCTCATTAATTATTTAACATATGCACACTCAATTACATGTATTCATGCGTGCAGACGCAAACATGCAACCGAATGCAAGCGCAAGCACACAGACAGACAGGCAGATAAACATACATACATACAGGCAGACAGACGGACAGGCACACACACACACACACACACACACACACACACACACACACACACACCACTTACTTCCATCTCCTCGCCCGTACACTTATTTCGACATCCACAGAAGATTGGCTGTACTGCTGGGTTTATGTCGGTCGGGGTCTGTTCCCTTTCAGTCCAGACAATGCCCACGCAAAGATATTGGCACAGGCAGCCGGGCTGACCGACGTAATCATTGAATCAGCCACAGAGACACTTTCTCTTGATGACTGTGACGGGGCGTGCCACCTTTGATTAAGACTCCGACTACCAGACTTCTGTCTTGAACCGAAACACCTTGGACACCATACCCTGTCGCAGATCTGTGATTGCCTGCGTGACCATTAATGTGCGTTCGTTGTAAACACGAAATTGGACCGCAAGAATGCGAGAATGAGAAATTTTCTTTTAAAACATTGTTTAAACAGCCTCAGGTGAAACATTTGGAAGCGGAGTTTTCTTTGATCGGGTGAAATAGGTATGTCTGATGTCATGCAAATACA
>CM031600.1:45911736-45916736 GCA_018398815.1 Conus ventricosus
CTCCTGCTTGATCTGGTCTACATGAAGGAAGGCAGCCCAGTTTCCAGGAAGTCTGGTTGAGAAAGTGACCCGCCTCCGTGCTCCACTGCCTCTTTGTTCCCGAGTTCTTGGCTTTAAGCTTGTCTTGGAGTAAACATCCCAGACAATGTCGATACGGTCATCCCCTTCAAACCAGGAGAGGATGTATGGCACCAACTCACCAGTGAAATATTCACCAATGGTCTCCGCACGTTGAGGACGAAGCATTTGAATGAGCACAGCCCCGTCCAGTACACAGGCTGTCGTTATGGTCTGTGATTGTCGAGACCTGAAGGGACAATGCAGTCCAGGATCTCACTCTTGTTTCCATGGTGCATGCTTCCCTTCCGAGTAAGTGAGGGAGGGTAAGTGCAGTTTTCGTGTGCGAATACATAGTCATCGATGATGCGACCAGAATTTGCAGCCAACAAAATATCGGTCACTTTTGCTTGTTGCTCCATGATAACAGTAGATCTCCGACTTTCGGCGGGGTTCAGAGAGGGGACGCTTTGAACAATTTCAGATTAGTTTTGTGTATTGGAGCAGTGAAAGCCTCTTCCTGTGAGCTTTTGCGTTTGTCGAGAAATGCTGTGTATAGCTGCAGTCCAGTCGCCTTCACCCTTCTTACATTCTCTACCACATCTGAAGGCATGAAAATTGACTGGTCCAAGTCAAGCAGCTCGCCACTGTCTTCTAAGAAGGGATTTCCCAGCTGTTCAAATGAATCCACCAGCGCAACTACATCAGATTTAAAGTCAGATTGGAACTTGGGGTATTGTTCACGATGCATCAGTTCATCTGACTTCTTTGTCCCTCAAATTCTCTAACAAGACGAGCCATCTTTGGGCGAACAACTTTTCCCCGGCGAACTGTGCATGGGTCATCCAGATTCTCAATGACGCCAGCGTGATTCTTCAGCCAATCTATCAGTTGCTCATGCATCTGGTCACGCGGTATGTGCGAGAATGCTCGTCTTGTCTTCTGTCCCATGAAGTGACCCCGTTTGAACCTTCATATAGCGTTGGGTGTCGCTTTTCAAGTGTTGCCATGTCACGGAGATGAATGGGCAAGTTCCGAGCATAGTGAGTATGATCCAGAGAGACAACCCACGGCATCAGAGAATTTAACGGTCTCCATGTTGAGAGAGAAGTCAGCAGTGCGACAAGACTTTACAAACTAGAGAATGAGAAGATCCAATTCCATGGACTTGAACCAGTAATCTGCGTGTGGCTGCGCATTACATAACTGCTTTAGCCATTCGTCAAATGGCAGAGTGTTGTAGTCATCATCAGCTTCATTTGTCGCTTTATCAGTGTAATGGTCAAATCCTTTTTCATGAGCTGATACAGAGTGGCTACTGACACTTGATGCATGTACCTAGTTCTGCAGATGTGGTGGACACCGATGAAGGAATCAACTTTGCCGTTTGTTGAGACACCACTATTAGTAAGTGCTGTAACCCACCCACTACCGTCCAGCCAGTCACCAGATACACCCAAAGCATCTTCTCTGTGTGCATAGCCCCCAGGGTCACCAGAAAGGTGTCTTAACCATGCTCAGTGTGGGGGATACTTCCATTGAAGTTATTTGGCCAGTGTGAACAGGGGTTGATCAACTTCCATGACTGTGTCTGACCCGGATTGATGTGTTTTATGGCCTGAAGAATGACCTTCATGCCATGCCAAACCATTGCAGGGTTGTTGGGAGACTCAGTAAACAAAGGCAGCATGTATGACTTGCTTGGAGGAGCAAGAGGGGGATGGTAATGCTGGCGTAGTATGCTGCCCATGAAATCCATTCCCCAGCTTCTAGGTTCTAGGTTTGAGAGACTGCTTCTCGCTTTTTCCAACCAAACGTAACCTTCTTGGAGTATGGTGTCGAAAGAACGCGAGGTTGGAAGACATTTTGTTCCTAAATCAGACAGACTTTGCTTACAGTGTTTTAATAACTTACTAGCCACGACTGGTAGTGCATTAACTGTGATGTTAGAAGTTTGTGGGTTGGGTTCCTGATGCGGTTTCAATATCTCTTTTGTTTTTGATTTAACCTGACCCGACCTAGGTATAATGGAGAGCTTGTCTATGCAACCAAACATTTGAAGTCTTGTTATCTAATTAACTTAGTTATTAAAAAAATGTTCAACCTGAAAGATCTAATTAGACCTTCTGATTATTATCAAATTGCTTCTGTTCCCATTATACTGATTTATTATTTTGTTGAAACATTTTCTAAAAGTAAATGTGATTCCAGAAATGATTTTAGCGACCTGAAATTACCCAGAAAACATGTATCGAATTAGTTATTGTGATAAAAACTTTCAAATTAGGCATCCACCATATTATTCAAGATGGCCACCGTCGGCCATCTTGGATTTTAAGATACAACGTGTGTCTTTGGATAATTCTTTTTCTAAAGCCTTGGAGAGCATACATGCCAAAGGGAACCTTTGCATCATGACTTGAAGTCAACATTTCCTTAACAAGCCCACTAGAACAAGCAAAGCTCGAATGAAGTATGAATGAATTGATACCTTCGTATAGTAGATTATATTTTGTTCGTGTCTGTTTGTCTGCGAGCAAGATCACGCAAAATTGGTCATTCCGATTTTAACGAAACTTGGTGGAAAATTGAATGTGGCCTAGGGACAAAACAGTTAAATTTTGATGCAGATCCGTTGGACGGATCCGAATGAAATGGCGGATGACGGTCCCGTCAGGAAGATTACTGTACATTGTCTCCTGATGATGAACCGTGTGAAACTGCTGTTTACTTACGGTTATTGTCTTTTAAGCAACATACTTTCATGGAATATTAAAACGCGAGTGGCAGAATACGTTGTCATGTCATACTTCCATTATGTCGTCATTTCATACTTCCATGACGTCGTCATTTCACACTTCCATCACGTCGTCATTTCATGCTTCCATTACGTCGTCATTTCATGCTTCCATTACGTCGTCATTTCATGCTTCCATTACATCGTCGTTTCATACTTCCATTACGTCGTCATTTCATACTTCCATTACGTCGTCATTCATACTTGCACTACGTCGTCATTTCATGCTTCCATTACGTCGTCATTTCATGCTTCCATTACGTCGTCATTTCATACTTCCATGACGTCGTCATTTCATACTTCCATTATGTCGTCATTTCATACTTCCATTATGTCGTCATTTCATGCTTCCATTATGTCGTCATTTCATGCATACTTCCATTATGTCGTCATTTCATACTTCCATTATGTTGTCATTTCATGCTTCCATTATGTCGTCATTTCATACTTCCATGACGTCATCATTTCATACTTCCATTTGTCGTCATTTCATGCTTCCATGACGTCGTCATTTCATACCTTCATTACGTCGTCATTTCATATTTCCATGACGTCGTCGACGCGTCATTTCATACTTCCATGACGTCGTCATTTCATATTTCTTCCATGACGCAGTAAAGTTGTGGGTGAAAGACAAAGAAGTTTGCAAGATCTGTATTGAGGCGAGTGAAGAGAAAGGGACGGCAGATTGCGAATGATGACAGCCATGTTTTAGCTCAACACTATGATCTTTTGCCTTCAGGACGCAGATTTAGAACCTTCAAGCTTAAAACACGAGCTCAAAAATCTTTCCTTCCGCAGTCAGTCCATCTGTTGAATTCTTAATTGTGTAGATTCTGTACATTTCTCTTACTGTGAGAAGTTGAACAGTATAATTATGTATGTATATGTGTGTGTATGTGTGCATATGTACATCTATGTGTGTGTGTGTGTGTGTGTGTGTGTGTGCTGTGCTTTCTTGTGTGCGATGTGTGTGTGTGTTTGTATGTGCATGCGCGCAATGTGTGTGTATGTTCTGTTGCAGATTCGCGCATGTATCATGCATGTATATTTGCATATGTAGTTGTGTGTTGGGGGGGGGGGGGGGGGGGGGGGGGGGGGGGGTCTTAAAATGCATTTGATTTGTAACATTTGTAATGCTGGGATCCTGCTTTTAAAAGGCTTTTTAAGGACCCTGTTTAAAAGTATGTAAATATCTTATCCATGGTGATCTAAATGTGTTTTATTGTTCGTAGGCCTCTTAATGAAATCCTGTCTTTTCGTGTTCTGTGATATTGTTTTTATGTAATATGTTTGTAATAATGGTGTTGCACCTGATAATAATTTCTCTTTTTGAGATAATAAAGTATACTTGACTTGACTTGACTTGACTTGACTTCCATTACCTATGAAAAAAAAGTACATGGGAAGTAAACTATTCATTCGTACTTTGTTACTTCCCCTGACAGAAAGTCATTGTTTTCGCACATGAACAGCTCACAGGACATTAAAGAGAAAAAAAAGAAAAAAAAAAAAAAGAAAAGAAAAAAAAGAAAAGAAAAAAAAAAAGAAAAGAAAAAGAAAAAAAAAAAGCCTACTTACCTATCCTGTTTTGCGTCCCTTGATACAATAGGCACGTTTTATTTTTCAGACATTTTTGGGGCGGAACTGGACCAAACATCAGGTCCAGGATCCCTTCGATCCCGACAGAGGTCTGTGTTCCCCCGAGTGCCTTGCTAATGTTTGTGTGTCATCAGCCGTGACCCATTCTTCTGATGGACAGTCTGATATCACCTATCGTGCATCTAGACCGGTGTTCTTTAATCAACAGTCTTCGTCATCTTAGAAGAGATATAAGCAGTAGCTGCAAAAGTGAAAATAGTAGGGGTGGAATCAAAAGTAGCTGAAGTTGTAGTAACAGTTGTAATAGCAGCGGCAGCGGCAGCAGCAGTAGTAGTAGTACTAGTACTAATACTAGTACTAGCAGCAGCAGTGGCAGCAGTAGTAGCACCATCAGTAGTTGTGATTGTAATAGTAGTAGCAGCAGCAGTAGATATAGTCATAGCCGTAGTACTAGGGCGCGCGCGCACACACACACACACACACACACACACACACACACATACTCACACACACACACACATACTCACACACACACACAACACAC
>CM031600.1:45929236-45939236 GCA_018398815.1 Conus ventricosus
TCTGTCCTACCCCCGTTTTCCCTTCATGCCGAAAATGGGGGACAAAAGAGACAGAAGAGAAATGCGCACAGCCGTTCGATTAGCCAAATTATTAATTAGCACGACTTTCTTTCTTTTTATTTTAATTTTTAGCCAAATGTTACTTAGCATTACTATTATTAGCCAGCCAAACTGTTACTTAGCATTACTATTATTAGCCAAACTATTAATTAGCCTTACTATTATTATCATCATCGTAGGTTTGTGCCAAGCTCAGACAAGCGCAGAAGTGCCATGCGTCACCCAACCCACCCTAGTTTATAATGTTATTCGTTCTTCTTTTCTCACCCCCCCCCTTTTTTTTTGTACTCCCAGTTCTTAAAGAACAGGGAAGTACTTTAGAATGGGAACGAAGAAATGCTGTCTGTGTGTGTGTGTAACGGTTTTTCTTCTTTTTGGAATATATTAAAAAGTACTTGGCCGATTTGTCTGAAAATTTGTAGGTGTGTTCATTATGGGTCAGGGATGACGCCCGATGTTTTAGTTTACCGTTACAGTCGTTATTAACGGCTGTAACGGCCTGCAACGCTTTTTCTTCTTCATGGAATATCTCAGAAAGTACTTGGCCGATCTTTGTGGAAAATTAGCAGGTATGTTCATTATGGGTCTCGGATGATGTCCGATGTTTCAGTTTACCCGTTATAGCCATTACTAACCGCTGTAACAGCCTGTAACGGTTTTTCTTCTTTATAGAATATCTCAAAAAGTACTTGGCCGATCTTTCTGAAAATTTGTAGGTATGTTCATTATGGGTCACGAATAATGCGTGATGTTTTGGTTTACCGTTACAGCCGTTTACTAACTGTTGTAACGGCCTGTAACGCTTTTTCTTCTTTATAGAATATCTCAGAAAGCACTTGGCCGATCTTTCTAAAACTTTGTAGGTATGTTCATTATGCCTGATGTTTCAGTTTACCGTTATAGCCGTTACTAACGGCTGTAACGGCCTGTAACGGTTTTTCTTCTTTATGGAATATCTCAGAAAGTACGTGGCCGATGTTTCTGAAAATTTGTAGGTATGTTCATTATGGGTCACGGATGATGCCCGATGTTTAAGTGTACCGTTATAGCCGTTACTAACGGCCCATAATGGTTTTCCCTTTATGGAAAATCTCAGAAAGTTCTTGGCCGATCTTTCTGAAAATTTGTAAGTATGTTCATTTTAGGTTACAGACGATGGCCGATGTTTACCAGAATAGCCATTACTAACGGTTACACCAGCCCAAGACGGTTTTTCCTCTTTATGGAATATCTCACGCGTATTCAGGATAAACTGGGAGTACGTTTATATGCTTTGCATTTTGTTTTTTTTTAAATCTGGGTTTTGTCTGGCATAGCGGCTAATCCGATGATCTGCAGCGTGCGTTACCTAGCTGTCTGGAGGGAGTGACAGTGAGGAACAGAACACCCGACTGGGACCTGGAGGGGAAGCAGGGGACAAAGGAACCGTCTTGTAGCAGCTTGAGCCTCCAGCCCCCCCACCCCCCACCCCCCACCACCCAGACTGTGGCCAGGCACGTGAACTCAGGTGATTGATTCGTTAGTATCACTGTCTCACCTGTCCTCCCCACGTGCGTTGAAAGTGTTTGCCTACCCCACCTGGAAGACTTCCGGTACTCCCTCCCCCCCTCCCTCCCTCACCAGCAATGCGGGGTCACCGGGTGGATTTTGATAGCTCGGGAGGGTCGTGTGTTTGGATCTGTTAGTCATTTCCTGCAATGTAGGCAGTCGTAACCCGCCTCGGGAGGATGTTTTAACGGATCTTTGTCATGAGGATGAACAATCATGCCAGGAACTTAACTTCGCAGAAAACGATCCCCACATGACCCAGGAGCACAGCACGGTTTGATACGAACCTCAGGACCAAGCCTGTGTCACGTGTCGACAACACGCAGCTCAGTCAGACGCCAGACAAATGAAAGTGGGGGGAAAAATCCAAGGTACAGCTGCGACAGGAGAAGATGCTGTAACATGAAATAACACGGTGCTATGTGGGTTGAGACTTGATATGGAGTACGTCGAGTTTTCTAGAGGAACGCACACATACACGCACGCACGCACGCACGCACGCACGCACGCACGCACGCACGCACGCACACTCGATTTTACCTTTCTACTTATAATTTGAAACCCACCGAAGTATTTGCATTCATTAGTGTTGGCAGTAATTGTCTTCTGTTTCATATGCACCATCACACTCGCACACACACACACACACACACACACACACCACACACAACCACACACACACAGCACGCACGCACGCACGCACGCACGCACGCACGCACGCACGCACGCACGCACGCACGCACGCACGCACGCACGCACGCACGCACGCACGCACGCACGCACGCACGCACGCACGCACGCACCACGCACGACGCAGCACACAAACACACACACACCACACAAACACACACACATACACACACACTACACACACACACACACACACACACACACACACACACACACATACACACAACATGTAGAGTAACCTCCTTGTACAATCTCGCATATTAAGATTACGACGAGACGAGTTCTGTTACCTAGTTATGATAACGAGCGAGAATAAACAACAGACACAACTCCAACGATACCTGGTCTGCTGAGTATTGTACGCTAACGGCTGATCTTACATGGTGTCAGAAGTGTCAGGACGTCAAAGGGAGGCCGACACGACATAATAAGCAAAGAAGAAGAAGAAAACAATCCAGAAAAGAAGAAAATGACGGAATCGACGTCACGAACTGAGCCAAGGGGCCAACAGAAGCAGTTTCTGCAAACGTTCCAGCACCAGAAAAGATTGTTCTGGAGGGAAATTGTCTCAAAACTGGAAGCGTTTCAGGAGGCAATTCGAAAATTATGCAATTATGCATTGCAAGTAGGCTTATCAAAGAGGAAGACCAGGAATATCAGGTATCTGTTTTTCTTGCTGTTTTTGGGCCTGATGCATGTGAAATATTTGACAACCTGAAGTTCGAAAATAGAGATGACAAAAATGATCTCAAACAAGTGATGGAAAAACTTGAAAAATTTTCTTCGTAGGAGATACTCATGTAGCTTTTGAGTCTTATAAATTTCATCTCAGAAAGCAAGAAGCATCAGAGTCAATAGAAGGGTATATTGCAGCACTCAGAAAGCTAGCAAAACCTTGCAACTTTGATAAACTGGAAGAAAGACTTATCAGGGATCAAGTTGTTGTAGGAGTTAGAGAAGAAGGATTGAGAGAAAAACTCCTAGAAGATAAACAGCTGACATTAGACAAGTGCTTAACAATTGGAAGAGCATATGAAAGTTCAAAACAACAGCTACAGTCAATGTCAAGTGAAGGAGACTCATCTCAAGTACAACGTTTGTTCAAAAAGAAACAAGGAGGCAGTATGAACTCAAAATCATCTTCAAAGCAAAGTGGAAGAATCAACAAAACTATTCAAGAAAATGCACCAGGTGTGGAAAATATCCATCGCATAGTAGGCAAGACTGTCCAGCAAAAGATGCGGATTGCAGAAAATGTAACAAGCAAGGCCACTATGCAGCAATGTGCAGAACAAAAACTGATGTGAGATATTTAGAAGATGAAGAGAGCAACATACTTGGCACTGTGACTGAAGAATCAGCAGAATGTGGAGCAGTAAATTGGCATGCTGATGTTCAGGTAACAACTAAAACACATAGTCATGCTGTGAATTTCAGAATAGACACTGGAGCAGTGTGACGGTTGTACCTGATAGGTTCTTCAAGAAGAACTCACCTCTGATACAGAAGACAGACAAAAAGCTGTTTGGGCCTGACCAGAGCAAAATCAATGTGCTTGGCAGAGTCCGTGCCACCTAGCAGTAGGTGAAGCATCTTCAGAGCAAGATCTGTATGTTGTTTGTTGACTTAAAAGAACCACTTTTGGGAAGGCCTGCAATTGAGGCATTAAACATGATTGAAAGGGTCAACTCTGTAGACAGAGATCATCAGTACAAGCAAGAATTCCCAGAGCTATTTACAGGCCTAGGGAGAATGAAAAACGTCTACACAATAAGACTGCAAGAAAATGCTCAACCGTTTGCAATCTCAACTTCACGCAGACTTCCCTTCCAATGAAAGAAAAGGTTCTAGAAGAACTTAAGAAATTAGAAGAGCAAGATATCATCCGTCCTGTGGAAACTCCACTGACTGGTGTGCACCAATTGTGGCAGTACTAAAACAAATGGGAAAGTGCGACTGTGCATCGATTTCACTAAACTCAATGAGAGTGTGCGTGGAGAGAGAATTTTCCACTGCCCACAACTGATCAACTACTACCCCAGCTGAATGGTGCCACTGTGCTCACAAAACTAGACTGTAACAGTGGATTCCACCAGATACCACTTCACCCATGTAGTCAGGAGTTGACCACCTTCATTACTCCGTTCGGGCCCTTTTACTGTTACAAACGTCTGCCATTTGGTATCAGCTCGGGACCAGAGGTTTTTCATCGAGAGATGACACAAATCATAGAAGGAATCCCTGGGGTCATCTGCGACATTGACGATGTGCTGGTATTTGGAAAAGATAAACAAGAACATGATAGTCGACTGAGACTGGTTCTGCAGAAGATGAAGGAAGCTGGTGTCACACTAAATGAGAAATGCAAATTCTCAACTGACACAGTGAAGTTCCTGTGACACATTATATCCAAAGAAGGAATCCAGATGGATCCAGAGAAAGTGCAAGCTATTTCAAATTTCCCAAAACCTACAAATATCTCTGAATTGCGCCGATTTTTGGGAATGGTGAATCATGTTGGAAAATTTGCATCTCACATGGCCGACACAACAAAACCATTGAGAGATCTGCTAAAGAAAGAAACTCACTGGATTTGGGATGAGCAACAAGAGAGAGCCTTCCAATCACTGAAAATGCAGCTGAGTTCAACACCAGTGCTAGCACACTTAGTCCAGAAAAGCCAACCAAAGTCTCAGTAGATGCATCATCATATGGATTAGGTGGAGTACTACTGCAGAAACAGGAAAACGACTGGAAGCCAGTATTCTATGCTTCAAGAGCTCTCACCGCAACAGAACAAAGGTACGCGCAGGTGGAAAAAGAAGCGCTGGCAGTGACTTGGAACTGTGAAAAATTTCAAGACTACTTGCTTGGACTTTCAAAATTCACAATTGAAACAGATCATAAACCTCTGTTGGCACTGTTGAAAACCAAGCTGTTGGATGAATTGACTCCAAGGATTCAGAGGTTCCGAATGCGTCTGATGCAGTATTCCTATGACATAGTATACACTGCAGGGAAAAATCTGATGACGGCAGACACTTTGTCAAGAGCTCCTGGGTGTGCATCTGCTGAACAGGAACATTTAATGGAAGAAGAGACAAATGCCTTTGTCTCTGCTGTCATTGACGGCATTCCCGCAAGTGATGCAAAGCTAGAAGAGATTCGACAAAAAGCAATGCTCAGACAAAATCTGCAGCCAAGTCATGAACTTTTGTAAGTTAGACCACTGGCCAGAAACAGCGAAAAAAAGATGTCAATCTGCGACAATACTGGTTTGCTCGTCAAGATTTGACAGTTCAGCAAGGTCTGTTGCTGTTCCAGAGCCGTCTGTTATTCCGGCTGAGCTGCAAAATGAGATTTTAAGCAGAATCCACCAAGGCCATCAGGGTGTTGTGAAATGCAGAGCATTAGCCCGAAGTTGTGTTTGGTGGCCAGGACTCTCAAATAAAATTGAAGACGTCGTTGGTGCTTGCGCAACATGTGAGAAGGAGAGAAAACTCCCATCTGAACCTCTACAGCCAACCAAGACTCCTGATTACCCGTGGCAGAAGATTGCTATGGATTTGTTTGAACTGAATGGACACTCTTATTTTTTAGTAGTAGATTATTACTCCCGCTGGATAGAGACGGTACATTTGAAACAGACCACCTCAGTAGCTGTCATTGACCACTGTAAATCCATCTTTCAAGATTTGGAATCCCAGAAGTAGTTGTATCCGACAATGGTCCACAGTTCAACTCTCGAGAATTCTTGAAATTCTCACAAGACTATTCTTCACTCATGTCACCAGTAGTCCGTATCATCCACAAGGAAATGGTGAAGCAGAGAGGGCTGTTCAGACAGCGAAGAATCTGATTAAGAAGTCTGCTGACCATATATTGCCCTTCTCAACTACCGGACAACTCCCCTTCAGAATGGCTACAGTCCAGCAGAACTGATGATGAGCCGGAAACTTAGAAACTGTGTACCTTCAATGCCCAGTCAGTACATTCCATTCAAACCAGATGTCGAGGGATTCAAGAAGAAGGATGAACATTTCAGAAATCAACAGAAGTATTACCACGATCTCCGACATAGAGCAAAAGAAGTCCCACAATTTTCAAAAGGTCAATTTGTGTGGATGAAGACTCCAACAAACAGAGAAGCAGTTGTGATAAAAACACTTCACCTCGGTCTGTTATTGTTCAGACTGACAGAGGCACTCAACGCAGAAATCGCAATCAGCTTCGGCGAAGAAGTGGGGAACAGGTAGCAGTCAAATCCAAGCCCATTGCTTCCTCAACATTGCCGAACCAGAAGCTGGAGACTCTGGACACAGCAAGTCATGAAGAGTCTGCAGGTGAAAGTTCTTCATTACCAGTCCAGCAGCCCGCAGCTAAGAAACCAGGAGACCCAGCAACTGATAAGATGCCAGTAACACAGACTGCTCAACAGACAGAGTACACAAAGTCAGGAAGGAGAGTACAAGCACCTAACAGACTTGATTTGTAAAAGAGCAAAGTACTCACTGACTATTTGTTGATGTTCAGTTTTGTTTGTAGTTTCAGTTTAGTTGAAATTTTGACTTTTAAAGAAGGTTCTGCATCCGTCAAGAACTTCTTGAATTCATTTGGACTTTAAAATGCTGTAGCTGGCCCTTATGAATTTACATAAGATTTTAAATTTAAAGCAATGTCATTTATTGAGCCAGTCTCGGACAGTTCATAGTAATTCTCCATTTGCAGTGGGATCTTACAAGAAGAACTATGCATGCTGTCTGCTAAGAAAGGGGGATGTAGAGTAACCTCCCTTGTACAATCTCGCATATTAAGATTACGACGAGACGAGTTCTGTTACCTAGTTACGATAACGAGCGAGAATAAACAACAGACACCAACTCCAACGATACCTGGTCTGCTGAGTATTGTACGCTAACGGCTGATCTTACAACACACACACACACACACACACACACACACACACACACAACACACACACACACACACACACACACACACACTCACACACACACCCACACACACGCACGCATAAAACACACACACACACTCTCTCTCTCTCTCTCTCTCTCTTCTCTCTCCTCTCTCTCTCTCTACGTATCTTACTTCTCTTACCCATAATCTTGTCCTGTTCACGATATCTGAAGATAGGATTCCTATAAGTCTGGCGCCTAAGGAGAATTCTGAGTAGCTGGCGACTGTGTGGGCGCTGTTGCGAATGGAATGCTGGTGTCGGCCTTTACTTCCAGCGTGGATCATCGGCTGTTACTGTAGGGAACCGATCGCCTATCAGGCGTTGTGTGGCGTAGTCTGTCACCAGACAATGACCAGTTATGTCTCCGTGTTGGAAGTCTGCTGCACGGCCAGCATGGTTAGTGTCCCGTCAAACCAAGGCGTACGGTCATCAGATGTCATATCACGTGACTTCTTCTTATACATTTTAAAAAGAAACCATAGTCATGTGATTTGTCTGTCCCTGCTGTTTGGCGGATGAACTGGAATTTCTGTCTGAAGTTTGTGTCAGTTTCCGTTTGCAGTCGCCTCACTTTGACACTAACATCTTTCACACACGCCATGGATCCTTCTCTGCGCTTGAACAATGCCTGAGCTTCACGTGCATCTGCAGACAGTCGTCATCGAGCTTTATCACGTGCACTGTCGTGGAATGACAAGTCTTTTGAAGAGACAAGGAGCCCAGCACCATTGCCTTCAAGGTGAACTTGGCTGTAACCATGACCGACCTGCAGGTAAAGCTTGGTGTGGACAATGTCCCCCGCACAGAGGGTGTCATTACCCGCGTCCCCATCGCTTTCATTGTCTATCAGCAAGATCACGCAATTGATTCTGAAACAGTTCCAAACAAATTAGACGCAAAGGTGGGTTGTGGCGCAAGGACAAATCCAATAGGTTTGGTGTGGATGCGTTGTACGGATCCGGATCAAACGGGGATCCAGGATCCGTTCAGCAAGATTGTAACAAATTTTCCATTGAACATGGACACGGTGAAGGCACAGTTACGATCTGATAACTGTCTATGGAGTAATAGATTGTCATGTAATATTAATACTTTCTGGTGATATAAACGGTGATATTTAGCCCCCCCCCCTCCCTCCCCTATATCCTGTTATACAGAGATAGATGGAAATAGTAACATTTTTCAGTCCGAAACGGGGAGGTTGAGGGGGGAAAAGTTGTAATATTTCTCTGTTCATGAAGCCAACCCCGAACGGCAGGTCTCATTGACCTTTTCGGAGATGTTCCTCCTCGATTGCCTTTAGTTAATAGTTTGTAAATCATATCTACATCTGTTCAAGATGAAAGGTAATCACACTGCACGACAGTTGACGGTCCCTACTCACGAGTTTTTTGTTTTTGTTTTGATTCCCATGCATAAGAAATGCGTTTAACACGGTTACATTCCTACTTCGCTGGCAAAACCCTGGCTGAACAAATCATTCCTCAAAGAGCGAAAGGAATCGACGATAGCGGCGTAACCCAGACTCCCTGGACGATGAATGACTGGGCACACTCTCCTGGCAGTAGGTGTGAATGACTGGCACACTGTCCTGGCAGTAGGTGTGATGACTGGGCACACTGTCCTGGCAGTAGCTGTGACTAACTGGGCACACTCTCCTGGCAGTAGGTGTGAATGACTGGGCACACTCTCCTGGCAGTAGGTGTGAATGCTGGGCACACTCTCCTGGCAGTAGCTGTGAATGACTGGGCACACTCTCCTGGCAGTAGTGTGAATGACTGGGCACACTCTCCTGGCAGTAGGTGTGTGAATGACTGGGCACACTCTCCTGGCAGTAGCTGTGAATGACTGGGCACACTCTCCTGGCAGTAGGTGTGACTGACTGGGCACACTCTCCTGGCAGTAGCTGTGACATGACTGGGTACACTCTCCTGGCAGTAGCTGTGAACTGACTGGGCACACTCTCCTGGCAGTAGGTGTGAATGACTGGGCACACTCTCCTGGCAGTAGCTGTGAATGACTGGGCACACTCTCCTGGCAGTAGCTGTGAATGACTGGGCACACTCTCCTGGCAGTAGCTGTGAATGACTGGGCACACTCTCCTGGCAGTAGTGTGAATGACTGGGCACACTCTCCTGGCAGTAGCTGTGAATGACTGGGCACACTCTCCTGGCAGTAGGTGTGAATGACTGGGCACCCTCTCCTGGCAGTAGCTGTGAATGACTGGGCACACTCTCCTGGCAGTAGGTGTGAATGACTGGGCACACTCTCCTGGCATAAGCTGTGAATGACTGGGCACACTCTCCTGGCAGTAGCTGTGAATGACTGGGCACACTCTCCTGGCAGTAGGTGGTGTGGTGTGGAGCCGCCCTGGTCACCTGTGGTCAGAGACACGGTGTCCACTTTGGAGCAGTGCGTGGTGATTGACCAGTCTTCAGGGCGGAGGTGGCAGCTCCCTGATTTACGGTTGTGTCATTCCATCTGGTCCAGGAAACCGTAGGGGGGTGGGATGGGAGGTTAGGAAACTGCATGAAGCATGGTTCATTGGACATTTGGCGAACTTGCGTACAAGGTCACTTTACAAGACGTCAGGGAAACCTACTTCCGGTAGTAATCTTTGCAGTATGGGGTGTATCGATCGTCTTGCTGAGGCGTGTCCAATATTTGTACTCTAAAAGAACACACTACACACACACCAGACGCACGCACGCACGCACGCACGCACGC